>CM076578.1:1659073741-1659337846 GCA_034641835.2 Pinus albicaulis | reverse complement strand
ATATCTGCATAACGCTTCTTCTTCATGAGGAGAAAAAGGGGGGAGAATGTGTTGGTTTTGATCCGCCCTTTGCCCTTGATGTCAAAGGGGGAGAGTGACATGGTGTTTGAATGAAGAGAAAGAATGGTGTCAAAGAATGGGGAGAGTGATATGGTGTCATTGTATTATTAATGTACCTATCTGTTGTGGTGATCAAACACCATCGTGGTTGCCATCAAGTCCAAAGGGGGAGATTGTTGGCAATATGATGCAGAGTGTTTTCCTTGATGGCAACCCACTAAATGAAGATGAAGACATGAGATTGTTGGCATGTGTTTTCCTTGATGGAAATACACCTGATGAAGTTATTCTTGACTTGATGGACTTGGTAAATGATGTAAATCTGATGTGAAATGATGTTAGTTAGAAACATGATGCTGAGTGTTGTCACTAAATGGAAACCCACTTAATGAAGAAGATGGCAACTTACTTGATGAAGTTGTGCTTGATAGAATATGTTCTTGATGAAGTAAATCTGATGTATCTACAGAGAGTACATAAGGTAATGAAGAAAGGAATTCAATATGTGCTAGATCCATGATGAAAAGAATATGTTTCAAGGAATACGCGGATTTGTCTAGGAGAAGTCGCGTATGCACGCGGTTAAGTACGTGCCAAGTCGCGTATGGGAAAAAGCGCTCAAAAAGTGCAAAACCAGGGGTAACCACCATGGTATTGACCCATTGTATTGGGTAATGATTCGTCTAAATGACCCCGTCCAGGAATACCATCGGAAGTAATGTAGTTTTGGGCTCATGGTATTGTTTTGGCTCATGGTATTGAAAAAGGGGCTCATGGTATTAAAGAAGGGTAAACCTATATAAAGAGAATAAATTCATTGTGCAAATCATGAGTGTGGGAGCAAGATGTCTGAGCTTGAATGAATACTTCTCTATGAAGTATATCTGTATGGAAAGGGTAAAGGTTTGATAATAGATCTGAATCTATGATGCACCTATGAAGAAATGATGAAGCGAAATATCTAGATCTGGAATGTATTTGTATCTGCTAGATCTGTTTATGGAAGGCTTAGATTTGAGATGAGGCGAACATCTGTCTGAAGTAAAAGGGTAAATCTGAACTGAATATCTGATCTGAAGAAGTATGCTGCTCTATAATAATTGAAGATCTATACGCTAGTTCGCCGCAGAGGAAGCGCGTATATACGCGGCTTCGCTGAAGAGAAAGCGCGTATGCGCAATGAAATATGTACAGAGGTATACGTTGGTTTATGTGAACGGAAGCGCGTATATACGCGACATCAGTGAAAGGAAAGCGCGTATGCAAACTAGGGTTTGCTGAAGTCTGTGGTAAGAAATGTCTGATCTGTTCTGCTGGTTTACTGATATCTGTCAGTGAGTTATATGTATCTGTTTCATGGTTGACTGTGCTTAAGAGTATGGAGTGGGTCCAGTTTGGAGGCCGATGATGAAATGTGGCTCGCAAGTGGTGTCCTAAAGGAAGCTTTGGATCCAAGATGAAATCGATGAAACGTGGTCCAGAGGTGGCCGAGGGTCGTAGCCTTCTGGCCGTGGGTGGTAGCTCCCTACCAGTGGGGGCCGGTAAACGAGACTGTGGGGTCGTAGCCCTTCCGTGAGGCTGGTAAACGAGAGTAGGGGGTCGTAGCTCCCTTCCAGGAGAGGCTGGTAAACGAGTCGTGGGGTTGGAGCTCCCTTCCAGGAGAGGCTGGTAAACAAGCGCAGGTGGGTGCCTGCGTGATGGTAGGAGTCTGCACCAGCACATATGTTGTAAGATGTTTTCTCTATAATAAAATATTGAAGGCTGAGCAACTGCAGCGGTGGTTTTCTCCCGTCTTGGGTTTCCACCTAAAAATCCCGGTGTTCATGTGTGATGCTTTGTGTGATGGTTTATTCTGTTCTTACTGCACATGTTTACTGTTTATAGAACATCTAATGAATGAATGATGGAATGATATAAGTGAAGAACTAATGGCATAATTAGATCTCTGTGTATACGCGAGTTTTATGAAGGATATCTGCGTGTATATGCTAGTTGGCTTCAGCAAAGTAGCGTATGGGTTTTAGAGCATGAAAAAGTAAAAAGTTTCAGTTTGCCCTAAATACTGATTCACCCCCCCTCTCAGTATTTTTCCCAACAAATCTCTGTGTAGAAGGGTGAATTTGTCATCCTGTCAATTGGGGGATTGTTTTAATACTCTGCGTGTAATGGGGAAGTTGAATTATCAATCCATGTTGTGGAGGAGGCGTGAAATAAGACAGAAGCAGAATGATGGGGAAGCGATAACATGGTTTTGTAATAAGCCTCGAGGCTATGGGATGCAGTGTTTTAAACTGGAAAGGCTGAATTGAATGAGCCGTAGTGAAAAGGCGGAGCGAGAGGTTATTAGTTCGTTGGATCTGTCTGGAGTGAATTGCTGAACCGGGTGGCGAGAGTGTCGTATTGAAATGTTGGTGAAACGGGAGCTAACACATGAGGAATGGGAACCAGCGAGTTGAAGAAACAGGAGTAGATGACTCAAAATTGTACAAAGTCATTGAAGGCAGAATATAATAAGGCATTGAATAGAATAGGCAGAACCGTGACTGAAGTGAACAATAAAACCATCGTTTGGAGAACCGACAGTATCGCGCGAGGCCAAGGGAGGCTTAGTTGTTTTTACAAAACAAACGCGATATCAATTGTTGGCCGCCACGTGTCCTTAAGTGGTTTACGAAAACCATTTTTTCGTGTTAATTTTGTGCATTAAACTTCGATGGAAAAAAAAATGTGCAACTCATTCCTGTTCATCGGATTGTCCTGACCCAACATGATAAATCCTCGACTGTCATATGAGGAGGGTGCGTTAAGGGTTGGGTCTCGGTCCATCGCACAGTTTCTAAGGTTTAAGGCTCGTGCAAGTTTGTAGAGCGACCACCGTTGGATTGATCGATTAGAACACGACGAGTTACGGGCCATCAAATCTATGCGGCGTTGAGTCAAGGTACGTACAATCTACTGTGGAGCCTGAATGTTTCAAAGGCCAGTATTGGGGTTTTAATTCTAAGTCCAAGATCCGTCAATATTCTTTAACGTTGAGCTAAGGAGTCGATATATATATAAGTGGCAGTTGTTCCTTTACTAAATTTTGGTTTCACATATGATAGCATAGGATATGCGTTGTGATACATTAGGTCCAACTAAGAATAGAGCATTAATGTTATAGGTTGGCGTGGTTCCTTTATTAAGGTCTGGTGGATACTTATAAGTGTGGGCATTTGATATTTCATTATAATGTTCCAATTAATTGAACGGAGGCTGTAATATAATTGATATATGATAGTGTACATATAAATATTAGGTATGGAAATTTGGTGCCGATATGAAGTATGTGGTGTGTTGAATATGGTTTAATATATGTTTATGCCGAGCGCGTGAAGACTAAAAGAGAGTGTTTTGACAACACATTAGAATGTATGATGCATGAGGTGGGTTTAAACCCAAAGGGCTGCAAAGAATATAAGCTTCTGCCTTGTAAATTCTGAGAGGAGCTGTGTGGTATATAACCAAAGGGAGAATTTAGTTTAATATCTTAATCTTAGATTGAGATATTAAAGTACACAGACTTATTTAAATTTCCAATTCAAGTAATTAGAGAAGTGTGAGTTTTCCCAGATTGCGAAGTTGATTGGGCAAGGAAATGTGAAGGCATTTGTACACATGGCTTTGATGAAATTTTAAGTAAACAGGGACTGTGGGTTTTACCCTGCACCAAAGACTCATTATCAATGTTATTTCTTCACTGTTTAACGTCGTTTCGAACACTCCCGTGGTCTCCTTTGCAAGCATGCATTTTAACTTGTACATTCTTCCCTCCATAAACTTCAAACAATGCCTCCTTAAAAACAAACTCAGTAGGCATGGAGACTTCAAACAACGTCTCCTTAAAAACAAACCAAGTAGGCATGGAGTTTGTAAACAACTCAAGAGGGCTTTGATACCACTGTACAATCCCGAATAAACTCCACAATGAAAGAGTGATGGTATTAATGATAAAATTCACCTATTATTCGTATGCCATCTAAGTACGAGACAATCATGTTTCACAAAAAAATTAAATAAAAATATAACTACATTATATATATATATATATATGAACATTGATTATATTTAATACAAAACTTTTTTTTATACCTCAAAAATATTTTCATCTCTACAAATTTAAATTTTAATATATATATATATATATATATATATATATATATATATATATATATATATATATATATATATATATATATATATATTTCTATTTCTTATTTAAAAATAAATATAAAAACTTTGTTTACTCAATAATTAAGATTAATTTTATATATAACACAATTACTTAAAATATCATAATTATAAATAAAAAATTAATATATATTTTTTGAAATATTAATATTGCCTTTTTCTTCTTCTTTTTAGAAATGAAAAGTTACATTATAATCATAATTTCTTAAGTAATAATATTTTATTTAAAATTAATAATATATTGTTTTTAAAATATATATGATTTTTTTTTCAATAAATTTTGTTTTCTTCTCCTTAAACAACCAAAAAAAATTAACTTGGATCTCTCAATAAAACATAATAATAATTAGTATTATATTTTTATTATTGATATATTATTTTTAAAAATATTATAATATTAAAAATATATATATAATTTATAAATATTTACTCGTTATTAATTGTAATGTTTAATAAAAAACAAACAAAAACAACTTACACTAACAATTCCTAGTGATGCCATGCCCTCTACGAAATTAAAATGAACGTCATCCAACCATCACAATTCTATATAAATAATTGATTAAAAAATTAAAATACACGAAATAGATCATTTCCATTTCCATAAAATATAAAATATAGCGGAGCAAAACATTTAGAGCGTCGAATAAAAAAACACACGTATACTCCGGGTACCCACACAAAGCTACACTCCTGATCAGTGAGCACCCACACAAAGTCGAAGTTGCAAGACGTACTCTTTTTTAGGACTTCGAACAATGCAGAGAGTTAACATGCTCACTCTGAATAGGAATGACTTGCACACCCCGTGTGTCAGTGAAAATGTCCAACAAGCGAAATGGTAGCTACGGAAAGTAATTCAATAGAATCCCATAGCAGATAATGCCTAGATTGCAGTTGTACAACAAAATTTTACATATAAATACTATCATACACACAATATCAGATATAAATCCTTATCCAACAAGAAATAATAATCCTTGGAACGAATTCGCTATATAATTATATACCCTCTAATTAATTACGGAACATAACTGTGACAATGCATTTGCAGTGTGCACAAGACATTACAATATCATCAATGAAATTAGACCCACAAATAAATAAAATAGGCACATTCTGCACCATAGTTAATACAAATCAGAGGAGAAATCACAGGTCGGAAGAAGCTCCAGAGGCTGCAAAAATCCTGATAATGATCTTCACCATAACTTTCATCCACCCAGTTGGACAGCGGAGTCAAATCAGATGATAGCCATGCACAGCAGATCATCTCACCATCATCATACCCATAATTATCAACACTGGTGGGAGACTCTAACAACTATTCTAACCATGGATTCTCCTCACTGCACCCACATTGTCATTGCAATTAGCAGTACTGGGCATTGTTTCAGTGCAAACTTATCAGCTTACTTACTGACTAAACTTTGTTCAATGATGACATCATATTAGAGCCCATGCATGGAACTTCATTGCTCCTACAATACTCCACCCCACGTCCAAACCACTATTCTGTATCTTTTTTGTTCTGACTTCGTTGCCATATCCATCACTGCGCCTCGTGGCTTACATCCATAATGATATCTAAGTGGGCCCGCCCTCCTGATTACATAGTTTATCGAAGTTCGTTACCGTACCGGTACCTTCTCTTACCGTACACTACAAAGTAGCTGGAAAGTGATGTGATAGCTAACGAACATTCCTTGAGACTTCCCACTACAGTTTCCTTGAGCTGCTACCTGTGTTTTCAATTGGATGCCAAGCAAGTGGATGATTCCTCACCCTCATTATATTAGATTTGGAATTCATAATATATAAGGTTATAATAAATTTATTTGATACCCAATACATTTCAAGTACAGAGCTGGCTAGCATGTCATACTTTATGAACATCTCTTCAGACTTTCCCCTTGAAAGATCCTTCGGATTTATACTACCATGTGCTTTGAATTGAATAGCAACTACGTGGAGGGATCCGTCAACATGGTTATGATTATTATTATAGTTATATTACTTTCCACTACCACCTGCTTTCAATTCAATAACAACTAAGTCGAGGGTTTTAAGGTTACATTCATATAATTAAAAGTAGAGTTAAAGTCAATACATCACGATCATTTATTTGTTTTTAGGATTGGATATTAAGAAGTTCGCATGGTTAGGTTTTTTTTTTTTTCCTTTTATTTTAATTATTAAATTTTGAAAAAACTAATGAGTTGTATAATATAATTAAATTAAAATAAAAAATAAAATAAAATTAATATAACTTTATATTAATAAAAAATATAATTAAAATAGTAAGATAATTCATGATTGCAATATCTTTTGCTAGACAATGATAATAATAATTTTTTTTGGATATTTTTTTTATAAATTTTAGTATCATATTAGTTCATTTTATTTAGTGATGAAAGTTTATTTATAGATTATTGTAGGGGAGAATTGAAGGAGCTTTGTCATCAATTTATCATAACATACCTATTTTTCAACATTCATAAATAATATTAATGTCCCTTGATAGTTAATGGACCATTAAATGGCCAATTGAATAGAGCCAAAAGTTTGCTTGAATGAGTAATTGAATAAAGCCAAAAGTTTGTTTGAAATGAGTAGGCATTATGCTTACAATTCATACTCATTCCCTATGTATTTAAGAAGATAACTCCAAATTTTTTAAAATTCAAATCACTTTTTGGAGTATTTCTTTATGCAAAACTTAATTGTAATGCCTTTTAAAGTAATTAGAAATGTTTTTATGCAAAACTTAGTTGTTTAAAACTTAATTGTAATATTTTTAAAATGTAATTGGAAAATGGTATCTAAGTTCTAGTTGGTACGATCTAATACAAAATGGTAATGGTTTAGTCGAAATGAAATTGATAGTTAATCGGCCACCTATAAACTAGACATACTAATATCAAAAGAGTATTTAATCATGTAGACTCTTCTTTATATATGCTTTAAAGAATCGTGTGCAAACAGTAGATAATGTCATTAAAAATAGGCTTGGTGATGCATATTTTAATTAAAGGACATGCATAAATTCTTATATTTCTCATGGTAAATGATTAATGGATTAATCTAAATCCATCGTAGGCCATATTTAAGGAGCATAATCATACATTTAGTTCTAGTTAGCACTTGAACAATATGGAAACTAAATGTCGGTCACCTAAAATTGAATCATCAATATAATAAACCATTTAAATGTTTTTACTTCCTAGTAGCCACATATGTACTTTCCTCAATAAACTAATACTAGAAAGTGCACTGAGAGGTGCAAAGGAACACCAATAGGAGGAGTGGGGCAATGTGTTTGTTGTTGTTCGAGGTGATGTTGATAAATTTGATGTTGTGAATACTACTTTCGTGATTGTAGCTGCCTCAAACGATGGTGGTGTTCCATTAATAGAGAATACCATTTTGATGTATGTTGTTTCTTACCATGTGGCATCATAGCAAATGGTTTTGTCTTAAATTTCTTGGGAGCTTGAAGATACAACTCCATGACTATTAGACACTCATCGAATACATAAATCCATGCTTATTAGACACTCATCTCTTTTTGTTTGAAACATTAGCTCCTTTTTATTTAATCACTTGGAATTCCCTAAATTTTGAGAAAAAATATTCTTTGTCAATTTCAACACAATTTTTTCAATCCCCTCCAGTCAGTGTTTATGATTCCCTAATATCTAACATAGTTTTCATTAATAGTGGCAAGAATTTTAAATGTTAGCTTTTCGTGCCTATAATATTCAAAGTTGTTTGTGAATCCTCAACTTCCTTCACGAATCACTACGCACACTAATTTTGTCCATATCATCATCTCCAGTCACTTCAAAAGGCTTGTTATATTTTCCTTGAGTTAGTGTAACACCCTCTTACCACATCTACCAAAGTGACTAGCCAACTAGGGTAAACATGTGACGAGAGGCTACTAATATGATATTCAACCTCCTAGATGACCTTAAGGAAGTGGAACCAATGGAACTGCTAAAAACAAACCATACACTGCATCATTGACATCCCCAGGGGGTAACCCAACCTCCCACAGCGTTGTTCCTTAAGGGGAAACTGATTATTAGCCCTTTTAAGGTTGATCAGCAGGCTTGTAAGGGAAAGGGAGTAGCTCTAGACCCTGGAGCCATAGGCTAGCATTGGAAAGTTAGCAGCTCAGGCCCACTGCAACAAATTTTCCGCCTATAGCTCCAAGATTTGTGCCACTTTTTCAGCCCCTGAGCCTAGGTCACTGCCCAAAATTTCCTGTAACTTTAGGAGGGTAAATAACATTGAAACAAACATATGGAATAAATCACATCATCAAGAACTCATCCAACCCCACCCAGCCATGATAGACATTTCGTCAAGCATGTAACAAAAATAACATCTGCAACTATAAACAAATTTAAAAAAAGGGGTCTCTTTCTTATCTGAGAATGGCTAAGAAGTATTTATCCCCTAGATTATAAGCTATAATTTAATAAATTTAACCATAGAGATGTTGTGCATTCATTTACATCTAAAAACATGAGAGATCTATACCTCATCACTATCATAATACATGATTATAACCAACATAATACCAACAGAAGTAACATGGATACATCAACAATAGAATCCATATATATACTAGTGAATATACACATCAAATACCAAGGAAATGAACCTTTCATTAATGAATGTAAAAATCAACCCGAAATGGGACTTCCACATTCCACACGACCATAGACATGGTTGAGCCAAATCCCACTTCAGCCAGTCAACCTCGTGTCATTTTTCAAGATTGAATTTGAGACTTTATCAAACATTTCAATCAACACAAAACCAAGGCTCTAAGCACCACATCGTCTCAACCTTGAACTAGTGATTCCACCTCATGTTCGAACATCACTAAGCATCATGGTTTGGTATCTATCCAAGATGTTCCAAGGATCCATAGTGTTTGTTCCAACTAGGGCTTCCAGGACTATTAACTCAACCCCAACTATTACAGGGCTTCCAAAGCGTTTGTCCGACCAGGGCTTCAAGGACTGGTAACTCAACCCACCAAGAGCTTCCAGAGCATTTTTCCAACGAAGGCTTCTAGTACTAGTAACTCAAATCACAGTTGTATGCCAGGCTTCCAGAGTGTTTTTCCAACCAAGGATTACAGGAAATAATAACTCAACCCAACAGCTAAAGAAATAATGAGAACGAACCAGAAAATAATCAATGGAAATAAAACCACGATCACCATGGCTATCTAGGAAATGGAAAGGCTAGGAAAATCCACATGCATACCCATGCATGCCATAACTAGTGTGGACAACATACATGCAACTCATTACCTAAACTCAGAACCTGATGTGGATGTTGATCCTGATATTCTCTTCTGCTTTCCTTCTTTTCATTTTCTTTCTTGATCCAAATCTCCAAGTGTGCCACACCCTACAATAGTGCTCCAAGAATAAACTAAGTGCTCAAGAGTAGGAGAGATGGAGAGAGAATAATGAGAAATCCAAACTGATCTGACCAAGCCTTACCCACTGATCCTCAGAAGTATTTTTATTAAAGAGGCCTATAATTTCTTCATTTTCCATTATTTTCCTTCAATTTACTCCTCACATGCAACCTGTTAACTTTTAGCTTCCTTTTCTCCTAATTTCCATTATTTTCATAAATACAATGCCAATTAATCCCTTGTGCCTTTCCAAAGCCTTTGCCTTTGCATTTGCCAATTTCCTTAGCCATAATAACCAAAATGAGCACCGACTAGGATGTTTTTCTCACCATTCAGCTTGGAATACATGTCTCATCACCGTGGTATTATATATATATTTTTAATTGTATTTTTACCAGGGCTATTATAGAGCCCTCTCCCTTAGGGGATGATCCGATCACGCGTTGAGTAATACTCTAATCATCGTGTATAGTATGACGATCTTTTAATTGACTATGGATTATACAGGTTTAAATGAGCATGTTTGTCCATCGATTGTAGTGCATAAACACATAAACATAAATAAACGAACTTAACATATCAAGAATCACAAACATGTAAGTAAGAGAGAGACAACCAATTAGCAGCAGACTTCACCCCTCCATATCTTTGGGGTTACAACTTTGGATTTGCTTCAATTGGAATGTAGATCTTCTATATTCCTTCTTCAAAGCCAGCATTCTTACATTCAATCTCTATGATTAAGCATTAGCCAAGCACTATGCCTCTCAATGGCTAAGTATTCTCTTCTTTCTTCCCTCTTTCTCATGGGTCACATAAGTAATATATATAGTTTTCCCTCACCCAATCTCCAACAAAGAGCATTAATTACAAGACCCACAAATGTAGGGCCTAATTACAAGGAAGGAAAAACAAGATCCTTGAAAGTAGGATCTCCAACAATCTCACGCTCATAATTGGGAAAAGTCCCAAAACCACCTAAAGATTCTTCAACCATGCCCTTGTTTCTCTCAACCTATAATTGAGAAAAATAGAGAATTGGTGTGAGGTGGTTTCTCACATAAGAACCAATTTCCCTAATTACATTAAATGAATAATATGTGAGACAAATTATCTCACAAATATTAATCATTTATATTAATAATGCATGGGTTTAATAAGGGCTCATAAAATGCATAATTGAATGCATGGGCATAATTTCACCCACTTAAGCACTTGTCACCAACTTCAAATCAACATGATGCAAAGCTCTTTTCATGTGCGAAGGTCCTTTCGGCTCACACCTCCCCACAAAGAAACTTTTGGTCTCGAAAAGTATCAGCTTCAATCCATCATCAACTATATGCAAATGTCTCTAAAAGGCACATTCCAACATGAATCCTTCACCTGACGTACTTCGAAATCAGAACACAATGTTAGCACCTACAACTTTTGCATGCATATGCCTAAAAAGGCACATCCCTTGAAGACTCCTTCACCCAATGAAATTTGGAATCAGGATGCAAGCCAACACCTGCAACTGTTACAACACAAATACTTGAAAAGGCACATCCCTTCAAGACTCCTTCACTTGACATACTTCTGAATCAAGATTGAAACCAAAATCTATCTAAAGATGCAACACAAATGTTTGAAAAGGCACATCCCTTCAAGATCCCTTCACCTCGGTCCTTCAGAATCGGAATGCAAAATCCCACATCTACCTAAAGCTGCAACCTATAGCTGATCATACCCATTTACAACACTTGCCAAGAGTTCATTGGTCAAGTTTACATTCCAAAATGGCTTAGGAAAATTTCCTCCTTCAACCTGATTACAAATAATCCAACAAGGATAAATGCAAAAAAATGCACCTCTCACTCTACCTCACATAACAGTGGCTAAAACAAGCCTTTTACGATGCTTCATAATCAACTTGACATCATGAATTTCATGGAACTATGGCCTTTTACATGGCATTCAAAAATTTACATGCCTATTTTTTATGTCAAAATATGATGGAAACTAAGGCCCTTCGCATGGAAATTACAAGAAATTTAATGTGAAAAACATGTGCACAAAGGAAAAAGTACAAATTTTTAAAACCCCCTTTTACATAATGTGTACATAAACAAAGAGCACCAACGGTGGGAAAATAAAAATTCCACCCTTTAGCATATTATGTGCCAAATAAAATGTGAACATGGAAGGTGGAAATAAGTTAAATCCCCCATTATAAAAGTGCATCAAAGGTCTATGGGTTAAAAAGTAAAATAAAATAAAACCCACTCCAAACCTTCAGATAGTCCTTCACCAGAAGTAGCACACATACTCTGGATATACCAATGGCGCTAACACAAAGAATGTAGGCCAAGCTTATGAGTTATCTCAGTAGCATTCATTGCATTGGGAACATCCTGGTTGTTTGCAAATACAAGGAGAACAACATCCCGCAACTCATCCTCATTCAACATCTGATGCAATTCACATTTAACATGATCAACAACCTCCCATCGTGATCCATTTTATATATCCGAGTTGTTCTTTGCATTTGAAATGGGATCAGAATCGCCCTTCCATGATTTTATACGTAGTCCAATGACTTTATCAATCAGATAAATAATACTATGTAGCACATTTGAAACAGTGTCGAACGAGTTATTTGGGCCCAATCTTCCAATGCTTATTCCATGCTGCCTATAAACTATGTTGTTGACTTGAACATCTGAGCATCCTGTAACTACAGTAACACGGCCATCTCCTGATGCTATTAGCGAATCTCTAATCACTACATGTTGAGAAAGAGCGACATTAATGGCGTCGGTATATGGAATATACTCAGGGTTAGTGATACTTAAGTTGCTGACTTCAACTAGTTTTGTAAGATAGAATTTAAGATGCATCATTGGACTGTTATGGAACATCAAATTCCTTACCATTACATTTTTGGAAAGGCGAACGAACACCGAATCTGGTGCTTTCATGAAAATCTCGATAGGGTGGTCAAAGCAAGATTTTTCCCACCATTTCTGGCCTAACCAATCGATAATGCCTCCACCCTGGATGGTTAATCCTTGCAGATTGGATAATTGAAGCCATGCGGTTGCATTCCCACGATTCCATGGAATGCTTGGGGCAATTATTTTGCCAAATATCTAAATAGTCAAACCAGGAGCATTGCAAGGACCTTTCATGTTGGTAGGTTTCAGAAGGTATGTATTTCCTTCTGGAATGAGAAAAAAAGAAGGCAACGTGGCTCTGCAAGCTCAATCTGCTAAGAAGGCCTTGTTGTTGTTAGAGTTTCCTTTTCCCCTAACACCACAATAAAGCGTGCTTACTAGGCTGCCAGAATGACACGCCCAAGCCTTACCATATCTTTGACGCCATCCACGAAAGAACTTGTAGTGAATCCATTGTTGAACTTGTAATGCCTATGTCCTCCAACAAAATATTCGTACATGGAACACTCTTGCTACAAGAAAACCTTAGAGCTTTTGGGTTCACTAAAATGCCGTGGATGTGTTTGTATGACAGGTTGCTAAATTTCACAGATGAAGTCTAATTTTTGTATCCCTATGTTTTAGTAAGAAATTCATAGGTGAAGATTGTGCGATAGATTTGGTGGAATTATTCCATGATTTTATCACCCGAATGTTGATTTGTGGCATCGAATCTGGCATGAACTATTTAGGTGTGATCCACAAAATGTCGAAATTGGCTCTCCACCGTCGGATGATCCAAGTTGCAAACACCAACTCTCCATCTGTACCATTCTCGATGGGAATGTCAGATCCCGAAGACCAGGTGTCTGCATCATCTCTCCAGAATTTTGAGGCAAGTCAGATCATCGTCCACCACCAAAACTCGAAGACCGGTGGGGAACTGATCCGGGACACCCTCCATTACAAGACTGCTAACGGAAACGTTGTTGAGCGAGTTCACACTCGAAGAACTTTCTTTCTTCGTCAATTCTGGAAAACCCTATGAGCATTCGAAAGTAGGACCTGATGTAATGGTTGCTTTGGGCTCTAAAATGACGGGGGATGTAGATCAATTTTATTAGGATTCGAGCTCCAAATCTTGATCTGAAGTATTCGAACACGATGGATCAGTTAGATTGCAGGACCTTCTCTGACTTGACTTCTAGGCTGAATCGAGCTGAATTGAGGAATCAGAGTTCGTAGGATTCAAACCGAAAATCTCTGCTACAAAGAGGGTCGAAGAATGGATTGATCTAGAAGGCCAACAAGTAGGTCGAGCACAATTACACATTAATTGACGACAGGCAGATGTCCATTGCCATGGATAATCTTTAACAAAAAGTGAAAACCCCATCCAAGTAGTAAATTTGTCCATCACCGTCGGTGGGCATGAATTTCTGAATTCCCATCTTTGATACCGTCAGTATGCCTGTCAAAATAAAATATCTGCATGTTGCTAGTTCTCCATCAATTGGCGTCACCTCAGAATGTGAACAGCGTGGACCCTTCTGATTCCCTCTTGTAGCTGCAACATGAGAGCTTTGTTCATAATTTCAAACAGAACATCTATACCCATTCCATAATGGTTATTCTCTTAGACGAGCGCAACAGGAAAATTCCAAAGAGCAGAGATGTTAAGAGCCTCGAAGAGCTGCCCTTGATTGGTAGCTACATCTCTATAGAGCGTGAAGGTAACCACTTATGCACGAAGGCCAAGCCACACCGAAGGGGAACCTGGTTGCCTACTACTTCGTGCCCTCCATAGAATGCATTCTCCTTCTTGTAGAAATGCATGGATCCTCTTCATCTCAGTCAACTTCTTGATGATCTTCAGAGCCTTCGGTTCGATTGGGCTTCCTATGGTGCTTTGGAGTCACAGATTCGAAGTGATATTTAATCTACTCTGTGACCTACCACTACTGCTGCACCTCCAAAACTTCATGTCTCCTGCTCGGCTTCATTAACACTAGGAACAACATGCGCAACAAGGTGTAGTGATCCTTCAGGTCGCAATAAATTTTCCACTCGGAGGTCGTTTGACGTGATTCAAGTGCACATGAATTCCTCTTGTCGAGTTTTTCGCAATGGTTTCATTATTTTTTGATTCTAGGTCGAAAAAATTTTGTACATTTTTTGTTTAAGGAAGGATTCCTACACCCATAAAACCTGAAATTTTGCAAAAGAGAAGAGAAATAACTTGCAGAAACATCATGAACTGCTTACCAAACTAGCATCAAGAAATTTATTCTTGTAAGTGTGTTGTTCAAATGGTGGATGGAGCCTCCTTCTTCACAAACTCATTTACAAGTTGCTGCTCGATTTGTGGTGAATTTCAAGGTGTGACTTCCAGCACTTCCCCTCCCAATGGGCATCGATCTTGAAGAAACTACAGAAATTATGTCATTTCCCATTAAACTGTGTCTTCATGATAGGAGGATTCAGAAGGTTGTCATTATTTTTGGTCCCCGTTCTCATGGACATATCTGTCTTCTTAACCCACAATTTCTTTAGGTGATGCTTAACTACATCATGATTAGAAGATCTATGGAAGAAATCATTTCTCTTATATGTAAATGATGAGTTTGAATCACTGTAGATAGCTTTTTCTTCAGCTACCTTCAAGCCTCCTCCTTTCTCTTCCTGTCCATAACCCAAACCTGCATATGGTTGTCTTGGTACAACCTCCAATTGCTGGGTGACTCCTTGGCCATTTATGCCAAGTCCACCTCCTATATACCCCATCTTCGTGAGGATATTGATGCCAGCATTAGTTTAATATTGAGAGAGAAAATAACATGAAGTGACATCATATACCTTGGTTTGAGATGCAGAATCCATCGTCCCAACTTTCTGCAACTTAGCCAATAGCTCCTCTTTGGCTCGTAACATTTCTTGAAGTTCCCACTTATCCCTTTCAACTACCTGTAATAGTCTTCACAATTATGCATTGTCCGCTTGAATGTTTTCATTTATCTCTTACAACTCTTGCATTATTTTAGTGTCCTTCACTCCTTTGCTCATCCTGCAAAGTAGTCACCTACTCTGATACAACTTGACCTGATCACGGGTTGAGTACTACTCTAACCATCGTGTACGATATGAAGACCAGGTTTATACATGTTTTAATTGACTATGGATTATACAGGTTTAAATGAGCATGTTATTCCATCAATTATAGTGCATAAATACATAAAAATAAATAAATCAACTTAACATATCAAGAAGCAAAAACACCTAAGTAAGGGAGAGACAACCAATTGGTAACGAAGTTCACCCCTGCATATCTCTAGGTATACATCTCCAAATCTGCTTCAATTGGAATGCAGATCTTCTATATTCCTTCTTGAAAGTCATCTTTCTTACATTCAAGCTCTATGGCTGAGAATTAGCCAAGCATTATGGTTCTCAATGGCTAAGTAT
Organism: Pinus albicaulis; assembly: GCA_034641835.2. Classification (NCBI taxonomy): domain Eukaryota; kingdom Viridiplantae; phylum Streptophyta; class Pinopsida; order Pinales; family Pinaceae; genus Pinus; species Pinus albicaulis. The sequence goes on along the minus strand of CM076578.1, from coordinate 1,659,321,730 downwards.
TCTCTCCTTTCTTCCCTCTTTCTCATGGCTCACAAAAGGAATATATATAGTTTTAACTCACCCACTCTCCAACAAAAAACATTAATTACAAGAACCACAAATATAGGGCATAATTACAAGGAAGGAGAAACAATATCCTTGAAAGTAGGATCTCCAACAATCTCAGGCTCATAATTGGGAAAAGTCTCAAAACCACCTAAATAATCTTCAACCATGCCCTTGATTCTCTGAACCTACAATTGAGAAAAATAGAGAATTTGCGTTAGGTGGTTTCTCAGATAAAAACCAATTTCCCTAATTATATTAAATGAATAATATGTGAGACAAATTATCTCACAAATATTAATCATTTATATCAATAATGCATGGGTTTAATAAGGGCTCATAAAATGCATAATTGAATGCATGAGCATAATTTCACCCACTTAAGCACTTGTCACCAAGTTAAAATCAACATGGAGCAAATCTCTTTTCATGTGCGAAGGTCCTTTCAGATCGGGTAAACACCGTCCTCGGTGTTCGATGACACCTACAAACCAGTAAACCTCTAAAAACAAAAGATACCTCCTATGGAGCTTTATAACACAACTCATTGTAGTTTTTACAATCAATAACCTGCTAAAACATGATAATAATACCATTTACTAGAGCTTTATAACACAACTCATTACAGTATTTACACAACCACATATACTTATGAAAATTTGCTTCAACTATAAAATAACCATATTGTTTGTGGAGCTTTAAAAACCAATTCAATACAGTATTTACAATAATATACATATACACATTTTCTCAACCAATGAATAGAAGGATACAATGAATGTATCAACAATAATGGAATCCAGAGTCTTGCACCTCGACCCTCAAAGTAGTACAAGGATTCACCTCCTTCCCAGGAAGTCTATAAGCCACTGTCAAAATCAAATCTGCATCCAATGTCCAATGCTACAATCTTGCACCACTTGTCCACTCAGTGAAAAGTTACCGACTTATTATTCCAGGGCACACTCACAATGTGCATTTGATTCCATCTGGCAATGCTAATGACCAAAAGCAATCCATTCTGACCTTCCTATCTCTGCTACACAGTCCCTCAGGCAATCTCATCATCCCTTCGGTGCAGTCACTCACATTCCATGTTCCGTTGGTACCCCCATCCTGGGCATTCCATTCCTTCGCAAGGCTTCCTCACATCAGCAATTCAAACAAATAAGGCATATAGCTATCTCAAAACCATCATACCAATCATATCATGCTCATTGAAATCAATGGAAAATATTGGGCTCCAGTGTCCCACAATGGGCCTTCTACTGAAGTCATTTACCAACAACATCTCTTGCCTGTTTCAATTCCTTTTGCTGACGCTACTCGTTCTTGCAGTAGGTTTCAATCACCCAATCGGGAATTTCAGTGCTTCCTATACCAAGCACATAATTTCCATTAGATTAAAAAAAATTTGAAATAATACCGATCATTAGGACAAATCCTACCAAGAAGAGAGGAGGTTAGATGCAATAAATATAAACATAAGAAGCACATGAGTGAGCGTGAGCTAACCAGCAAATGCAAAGAAATTGAAATATAACGCTAATTTTTTATTTTATTATTATTCTAAATTAAATTATGTTTTGGATTAATGTTAAAGTTTATTTTAATTTATTATAATTAATTTTAATTTAAAACTAATTATAATCAATTAGAAATAACTTTAACATTAATCCAAAACATAATTTAACTTAGAATAATAATAAAATAAAATAAATTAACATTATATATCAATTTCTTGACATTTACTAGTTGGCTCATGCTCACTCCTCATGTGCTTTTTTTGTTTATACTTATTGCATCTAACCTCCTCTCTTCTTGGCAAGATTTGTCCTCATGAGGGGTCGTGATCTAGACCTGAAACGTAGACGCAAAAATGCATACTGTGGAGATTTCGAATTCAATAGCTCAAAACTCACACCACAGAAACCTTCAAACTATAAATTGAAATAAATTCACATCATACCTCATTTGTAGCTCATCAATAAGGTACACTTGCACTCACCCACCGAATGACTACACACAATGAGTGCTAAGTGGAATATAAGAAAATCATGATAAATTAGTCAGTTACAACTACCTATCATGGAAATGGGTATAGATGAATGACTTACTTAACACATTTGAATCCCAAAAAATGATATCTAATATAATGCACTGCGAAAACCCTTCAATAATTAAATACAAAGTGTAAAGGGAGCTCTACTTGAATGGTTCATGAGGCACAATACTTACCAATGTTTTGAAAATATCGTAGCAAGATAAGTGGGTTTGATTGTGGGGAAAATTCCATAGTTAAGCAGGCTTGAGACAGAGGCAATCTAGCATGTGTAACCTCCTAGGAAGTCCTGGTTAAGTCCCAGAAGTTATAATTGATGCTATGTGATTCATTTCACTAGTTTCAATCCCACTTCTTCGCCCATGTGAGCATCACCTGATGCAATCAGTGCTAAGTGGAATATTCAAAAATCATGAGAAATTATCCAATTAAAAATACCTCTCATGGAAATGGTCATAGATGAATTACTTACTTAACGCAGTTGAATCCCAATAAATTATATCTAATATAATGCATTGTGAAAACCCCTCAATATTTAAATACATAGATTAAAGGGAGCTCTACTTGAACATTTCATGAGCCACAATACTTAATAATGTTTTTCAAATTGGGTAGCAACCTAAGGGGCTAGATTGTGGGGAAAACTCCACAGTTAGGCGCGCTTGAACCAGAGGAGATCTGGGATGGGTGATCTCTCGATAAGTCTTGGTTATTGGGTGCAAGTCACGGAAGTGATGATTGACGCTATGTGATTCATTTCACTAGTTTCAATCCCACTTCTTCATCCTTGTGAGCATCAACTGATGCAATGAGTGCTAAGTGGAATATTCAAAAAATAACGAGAAATTAGTTATTTATGAGTACCTCTCATGGAAATGGTCATAGATGAATTACTTACTTAACATACTTTAATCTCAAAAAAATGATATTTTACATAATGCATTGTGAAAAACACTAAATACTTAAGTAAAAAGGGTAAAGGGAGCTCTACTTGAATGGTTAATGAGGCACAATACTTGCTAAGGTTTTTAAAATGGGGTAGCAAGATAAGTGTGTTTGATTGTGGGGAAAACTCCACAGTTAAGCGCGTTTGATCCAGATAAGATCTGGGATGGGTGACCTCTCAGGAAGTCCTGGTTACCGGGTGCAAGTCCCAAAAGTGATTATTAACGCTATGTGATTCATTTCAATAGTTTCAATCTCACTTCTTCAACCCTGTGAGCATCACCTGATGTAATGAGTGCTAAGTGGACAATTCAAAAATCATGAGAAATTAGTCGGTTACAACTAACTCTCATGGAAATTATCATAGATGAATGACTTACTTAACACAACTGAATCCAAAAAAATGATATCTAATATAATGCACTATGAAAACCCCTCAATACTTAAATGCGAAGAGTAAAGGAAGCTCTATTTGAATGGTTCTTGAGGCACAATAATTGCTAAGGTTTTCCAAATGGGGTAGCAATCTAAGCGGGCTCGATTGTGGGATCCACAGTTAAGCATGCTTGGGAGAAATGCTATCTGGGATGGGTGACCTCCCAGGAAGTCTTGGTTACCAGGTGCAAATCTCAGAAGTGATGATTGATGCTATGTGATTCATTTCACTATTTTCAATCCCACTTCTTCACCCCTGTGAGCATCACCTGACACAATGAGTGCTAAGTGGAATATTAAAAAATCATGAGAAATTATTTAGTTATTACTACCTCTGATGGAAATGGTCATATATAAATGAATTACTTAACACAGTTGAATCCCAAAAAATTATATCTAATATAATGCACTACGAAAATCTCTCAATACTTAAATACAAAGAGTAAAGGGAGCTCTACTTGAATGGTTCATGAGGCACAATACTTGCTAAGGTTTTGAAAATGGGATAGAAAGATAAGTGGGCTTGATTGTGGGGGAAAATTCACAGTTAAGTGCACTTGAGCCAGAGAATATATGTGATGGGTGACCTCTTGGGAAGTCCTGGTTACAGGGTGCAAGTTCTGAAAGTTATGTGTGATGCTATGTGATGCATTTCACTAGTTTCAATCCCACTTCTTCACCCCTGTCAACATCACTCGATGAAATGAGTGCTAAGTGGACTATTCAAAAATAATGACAAATTACTTAGCTATGAATACCTCTCATGGAAATGGTCATAAATGAATGACTTACTAAACGTAGTTGAATCTGAAAAAATGATATCTATTATAATGCACTACGAAAACCCCTCAATACCTAAATAAAAAAAGTAAAGGGAGCTCTACTTGAATGGTTCATGAGGCACAATACTTGGTAAGGTTTTAAAGGGTAAAAATCCATTTTTAAGCATGCTTGAGCCAAACGCAGTCAGGTATGGGTGACCTCCCGGGAAGTCTTGGTTATCAGGTGCAAGTCCTAGAAGTGATGATTGATGCTATGTGATTCATTTCACTAGTTTCAATCCCACTTCTTCACCCCTTTGAGCATCACCCAATGCAATGAGTGCTATATGGACTATTCAAAAATCATGAGAAATCAGTCAGTTACGACTACCTCTCATGGAAATGGCCATAGATAAATGACTTGCTTAACGTAGTTGAATCCCAAAAAATGATATCTAATATAATGCATTGCAAAAACCCCTGAATACTTAAATACAAAGAGAAAAAAGAGCTCTACTTGAGTGGTTCATGAGGCACAATACTTGCTAAGGTTTTGGAAATGGGGTAGCAAGAAAATTGGGCTCGATTGTTGGGAAAAATCCGCAGTTAAGCATTCTTGAGCAAGATGCGATCTAGGGTGGGTGACCTCCAGGGAGGTCCTAATTTCCAGGTGCAAGTCCCGGAAGTGATGATTGAAGTTATGCGATTAATTTCACTAGTTTTAATCCCACTTCTTCACCCATGTGAGCATCACCTGATGCAATGAGTGCTAAATGGGATATTCAAAAATCATGAGAAATTAGTGAGATACAACTACGTCTCATGGAAATGGTCATAGATGAATGACTTACTTAACACAGTTGAATCCCAAAAAACGATATATAATATAATGCACTACGAAAACCCCTTAGTATTTAAATACAAAGAGTAAAGGGAGCTCTACCTGAATGGTTCATAAGGAAAAATACTTGATAAGGTTTTTCAAATGGCGTATCAAGATAAGTGGGCTTGATTCTGGGGAAGAATCCATAGTTAAACATGCTTGAGCCAAAGGCAATCTAGGATGGGTGATCTCCCGGGAAGTCTTGGTTACCGGGGGAAAGTTCTAGAAGTGATGATTGACACTATGTGATTCATTTCACCAGTTTCAACCCCACTTCTTCACCCCAGTGAACATCACTCAATGTAATGAATGCTAACTAGACTATTCAAAAATCATAATAAATTAGTTAATTATGACTACCACTAATGGAAATGGTCATAGATGAATGACTTACGTAAAATAGTTGAAGCCCAAAAAATGATATCTAATATAATGAACTGTGAAAACCCCTCAATACTTAAATAAAAAGAGTAAATGGAGCTCTACTTGAATGGTTCATGAGGCACAATACTTGCTAAGGTTTCGTAGATGGGGTAGCAAGCTAAGTGGGTTTGATTGAAGGTAAAACTCCACAGTTAAGCACGCTTGAGCTAGAGGTGATTTGGGATGGGGGACCTCCCAGGTAGTCCTAGTTACTGAGAGTTAGTCCCAGAAGTGATGGTTGACTCTATGTGATTCATTTCAGTAGTTTCAATCCCACTTATTCACCCCTATGAGCATCACCCGTTGCAATGAGTGCTAGTCAGAATATTAAAAAATTATGAGAAATTAGTTAGTTAAGACTACCTCTCATGGAAATGGTCATAGATGAATGACTTACTTAACGCAATTGAATCCAAAAAAATGATATCTAATATAATGGACTTTGAAAACCCCTCAATAATTAAATGAAAAGAGTAATGCGAGCTCTACTTGAATGGTTCATGTGGCACAATACTTGCTAAGTTTTTTCAAATGGGGTAAAAATATATGTGGGTTTGGTTGTGGGGAAAAGTCCATTGTTAAATGTTCTTGAGATAGAGGTGATATGGGATGGGTGGCCTCCTGGGACATCTTGGTTATCGGGTGCAAGTCCTGGAAGTGATGATTGATGCTATGTGACTCATTTCACTTGTTTCAATCCCACTTCTTCACCCCTGTGAGCATTACCCGATGCAATGAGTGCAAATTTGACTATTCAAAAATCATGAGAAATTAGCCAGTTATGACTACTTCTCATGGAAATGGTCATAGAAGAATGGTTTACTTAATGCAAGTGAATCCCAAAAAATGATATCAAATTTAATGCATTGCAAAAACCCTTCAATATTTTTTTGTTTATTATTTTAAAATGAATTTTTAGGCAGTGAAAAGTATAGATTAAAATGCTCTCACTAGGGGAATTATGTCTTATCAAAACTCACTTGACCAACAAAACATTAGAAATAAAATTTCTAAAAAATTAGAAAATTACTTTTAAATTTATGGGAAAATAAAAATACTAAACATTTTCCCAAATCTTTGATTAAAATTGTGAAAAACACAAAAAAACATGTAAAGTCAACCCACTTTGACCCATGCAAATGTTATATTCCTTAGAAAGGAAATGAATAATAAAATTTCCGTATCATAAAACTTATAATCATTAGCTTATGATTCATTATAGAAATTAATGTGATTTTTTGTATAATGGAATATTTTATTATAATATGATAGAATATTAATATAATATAAAGTTTTGAAAATTAATTAAATTAATGTGGTATCTAATTTTATATGTAATTAAAATAATATCTTATTAAAAAAGATATGGATATTAGAGAACTCGTGTTGTTTTCATGAATGTGGATTTATCTTTCCTATGATATCAATGCTCCATTGGTTAAAGGGACTACTAATTATGACATGTAATAGTGTTATTGATGCTTTCATCTCTCTTTCCACAATTAATTGAAAAATTTTACATCTTCTCAAATAATCATGAGCATCTCAAAAGAGAGTAGGTGAATAGGATCCAACCCTCAGCACTTTTTGGGTTGTAGTTTTTCCAGGAAAATGAACTTTAGTTGGGCCATCATGGATATATTTCAAGACGCTTTTATCATCTTCCTTTTCTATACATGTCATTGAAATTTATCATTATTCTCAAATTGGGTATTTCAATACTTGATATGTGTAATATTTCACAATAGTGTAAGTGTTGTTGAATGCTCTAAAATATGAAGACGTACAACCTTCAATATTACTAGTAGTCATCATCTTGATTTAAGAATAGTAGTGGTATTCTTGATTCTATGGAAAGAGACTTTGGATTCGGACTTTATCACAATGCTTGTCATGTTGTTTAAACAACTAGAACCAAATCGTTTGTGTTAAAGCGTAGCTTCATTAGTAAGTTTGTGTGACAAGTTACATGTTTCCTTTATAGGTAGAAATGGGTAAAAACAGTGGTTTTTATAAGGTTTTTGATATTAAATTAAATTTCATCGGGGAGTTAGGGCTCATGAGTAAATTTTCATCATGAACATGGAAAAATCAATACATGTAAGAGTTATTGATTACACTAAATACCAAGTTGTGTCTTAATCCTTTGCTATTACGCCTCAAATATTTGTTTAAGGTGTAATTAAAAATAACTAAACTAGATCTCTTTAGTTTACTTCCAAGTACATTAATGAGGTATTGTTCAACATAATTTTGATATTGAAGTAATAAAAATGCATGATTACCTCTATTACAAACATATCATAGAAGGTTTTCAAATGCATGAAAAACAAATTGAAGGAACCTTTTATATACATGGTTTAGTTGTTCCCTTCTATATATAATTAAAACCTTTATAAACTAATAATGTTAATGTGCTTTCCTTGGAATATAATAATGAATTACAAGTGATTAGAACTTGAAAATGCACACTTTATCTCCTAAGTTTGTTTGTGCACTTTCCTTGAAAACTAGGAATGAACAAGAAGTGATTTGACTCCATACTCACTCTAAATCTTTGTTTTCCAATTTCTCGTTATCCAATAAATTCATATGGTTATACACCAATTTTTTTTTTTAAATGGTAGGTAAATATTAGAGATATTAGTTTTGAGATAGGAGAAAAATAAATTCTATAATTATGTGGACAAAATCTTGGATGAAGTGTCAATAGATGTTTTACAAGCATGCAAACCATGTATACATAATTGTGTAGAGAAATAACTCTTGTAATTCATTATGTAAGTAATGATTTAAAATTTTGAGGACAATTGTAAGTATTACAATATATTTAAACTCCATCCCATTGGAAAACTAAGATTGGGATAATCTAAGCAAGGAGGACACATTTTCTTGCTAGTAGCATTTGTATGGTGGTTGGGTTTGCATAAAATATCAAGAATTAATATGGAACACAATCTATTCACTCTTGATGAATAATGTATGTCTCTTAATAATTGTTGAATTTCAATGAATGGGTGAATGTGTTCACAGGGTATATGTTATAAGTGCTTCACTTTAGTACATGTAATATTTTTTTTGAAAATAGTTATATCTCTTTGTATTATTATCATTCTAATGTTGGCTTTTGTGGTTAACAACTTCTTAATTCCTCCTAAACATTGGTGTCAAGTGATTAGCATGTATTTTTGTAATTTTCATGAAGAGTATTATTTTCGTGAATGGTAAGATATTGAGAAGTGATCCAAAATTAAAGAAGTGAAGGTTTCATGAAAATGATTTGAAATTTAGTTTATGTCTTTTAGGCAGTGGATCATGATTGCAAAATCATACAAACTAAATTAAAATTTGCATAATTTTAATAGTTAAAATGGACAACATGAAACATCATAACACAATAAATTTATGACATATTTCACCCCTCGTGGACTACGTCTATGGGTCCAAAGTCCAATGCTCACATTTTTTATTATGTTATTAAATTCTCAAATACATCAACTTAAAAGTCTCAATTTTACAAAATAACATTTCCATTGTGTCTAGAATGCCCAAAAACCCCTATCTAAGTTCTTCTTGGGCTCAAAAAGGTTGAAAATGGCCATTATAGGTCTCCTTCTTTACACTGCCTACAAGTAGCTCAACAAATTCTCTCACTCCACAACCTGGGAAACAAAGTGGTCTTGTGGTGTAATGGTTTGGTACTCAATTAGAAACCAAAATGTCCTAGGTTTGATCCACAAAACTCGGTGGTGGTTGTGTTTCTGGCTCATGGTTTTAAATATTAAACAAAATTTTCTTTTAATGGCCTTTCAACCTCACGAAGTCTTACCCCCCCCCCCCCCCTGATTCTTATGTTTTCCACATTACCTAGGCCTTGGGCGGGGTGGGATGCTACATTCCCACAACCCTGATTACTCCATCGTTAGTTGTATTAACTTTGATATGGCCAGGGGCATGGGTGTCTTACACCACACGCCCAACGCCATGTCTATATTTCCATCAGTCACATTGCGCACCATAGAAGCTAGGCTAGGTCAGTTGGATGCGCTTACTAGCTCGACCCTTTCCCCCAACCATAAAAAAAATCGACATTAAATATAACCACCAATATATGCTAACAAGAACCATCGTGTATCCCGATTGGTTGGGAATCTTTTGTGCATCTGAGAGGTTATGGGGTTGAACTCCGCAGAGTTCGTCGATTGACTTACAAAACTTTTGGCATCATTCCTAAGGCCACATAGAAGCCTCTTGTTTGGCCCCATGGCACCCTCTTATTTGCCCACGCGATGGCCTATGATTGGTCCACCACACCAATCGGACACCCAGTCATCGTGCGCCACATACCCTCATGTTATTAGTCAACTTGCTATGCATACAACCAAATATGCTGATAACGTTAGCATTACGTCATCATACGAACTTCCATGTGGAATCTATACCCTGCATAATCAACCCTACAAGTTGCATTTTTAGTTCTTTACCAAAACTTTAGAATGTGATAACTTTCTCATACGATGTTAGATTGAGGTGATTCAAGCATCGTTAGAATTAGAATGATGAGGTATACGATTTGGAACCTATTTTAGGATATTTTGAGCACTTTCATTTTTGAACATATTTTTGATCCCCTAGATTACTCCTCCCCACTGGAAGTTTTTGAACCACCAAAATTTTTTTATACTCAAAAAGTAAGTGACGGTATAACTCCCTCACTTTCTCGATCTCTATAAACCTTGATTTTCTTGGATTGGTGCCTTTAAGCCCCACACATATATACTCCAAATTTCCTCTCTATGAATTTATTATCTTCGTGTCAAGAATTGAGTCTTCTTGCAACTCATTCAAATATTTAGGAGAAAAATATTTTATAGATGGAATTTGAACGTTATCTTCTTGATCAAGAATCATGGGAGGCTCATACAATCTCAAGTTTTCCACATTCACAACATAATTAATTTGCATGTAAGGTGGAACATCTAATCGGAAATTGTTGTTACTAATCTTCTCCAAGATTTTGAAAGGACCGTATTTGATTGGCTTCAGATTTTTTACCTTCATGTTGTAGTCTTTCCTTGCTAATGTACAACCAAACTTGATCTCCCAAATGTAAATCATGATAAACTTGATGCTTATCATGTCTTTCTTTGTACTTGGCTTAGATTTTCTCCAACTCTTCTTATACCCTTTGATGAACTAATTGAATTTGTTCAATTAAATGCTTGCCTTTTTCCATGTCACTATGTCAATCTACTGCAATATATTGACCAAAGATAAAACCTAGAGGAGACTTCGGAAAATAATGTAAACAAGCTTCAAATGGAGATACTTGTGTATATGAATTCTTCACATGATTGTAGGCATGATGGATGTAATGAAAATGATCATCCCAAATTTTAGGATGCTTAACACAATATCCTTGAAGGAGATGCACTACTATTATGTTCACTAATTATGTTTGGCCATCAGTTTGTGGATGAAATGATGCGTTGTTCTTCAACTTTGTGTCCATGATTTCCCATAAAATGACCAATATGTTTTGATAAATAAAAAATCTCAACTAGAAATAATCGAAGTAGGTAACCCAAAATGAACCCATACATTTTGGAAGAATATCTTTGTAGTTTGTTCAGTTGTAACTAGTTCCTTACATGGCATCAACACACACATTTTTCTGAAACATTCTACTAAAACATATATAAAATCATGGCCCTTTCTAGGCATTGATAGTCCCCCAACAAAATGCATAGAAATACTTTCTGAAGGACGTGAAGGGATAGGAAGTGGAGTGCACAAACCCAACTTCCTATTGCTTAGCTTGTTAGTAGTGCACACAGAACATAATTTTACATATCTTGATACAATTTTATTCATGTGAGGCCAATAAAAATACCTTTGTAACTGAGCAATTATTTTTCCTACACCAAAGTGTCCAGCAATAGCATAAGAACGGGCTTCCCCTATGACATTGAATCTTTGACATTGTGGAACACATTGACTCTTTTGCTATATATAAAGGGTTTGAAAGTGAAAAAAATATTGTTACACCAAAACATAAACAATCTACTATGATTGAGATATATCATTGCTTTTGTGTTCAACATGGAGTTAACACATAGTATTTAAAAAAATAGTAATAGTAAATAATATTTGAATATCCCCATAAATAAGTATTATTTCAATGTCCAACTTAAGTTAGTTATATATATAATAATTGAAAGTAAAACATTTATTTATCTATTATATATAGATACTTTGGTATGAGTAACTCCCTTAAAGCTTCTAAGTAGAATATATATATATATATATATATATATATATATATATATATATATATATATATATATATATAGAGAGAGAGAGAGAGAGAGAGAGAGAATTTATTATTGAGCATATATGTGTTTTTCACATTCTAGTATCAGAGGTGTGTGTTAATGTCTAGCATAAAATTGACAAGTGATATTTAAAAAATATGTTAATCATTTATTTTATATAATTATAATGTCCACCATATTATATTTCAATATTCAAGTTAACTAAAATATTTTAAAATCCACTTTACACACATGTCAAACAATTGAAAATTAAAATTTTCTTATGGATAAAACATTTTAATTGTGAGTTACCAAGTATAAGATCTATGTGTAATATATCTTAAATCCAATTTAATTTCATGTGGAGATCAATCAAATCAGTCAAAATGAAAAGAAGAAGAAAAAAAAACCAAAATAGGTGCAAATTTGTAAATTTTATCTCTCTAAATACATAATAGATATTAATATAAAATTGCAATTAACAGTCTCATAGACACATCTAAATTCACGTTCACATAAAATTATTTTCATAAATAAAGTACAATTTTACGACAGATGAGCAAATATAATATTTATAAGATCTAAACTAAGACCATACAATTATTTCCATTATGTTTTTATTTCACCTTAAACATTGAATTATTATATATTTGGTAAAACCAATTTTCATACAATTATATTTTCTATATAAAATTATTAATATTTTTTTAATTTATTATTATAATATCTTTAAATTTATTTTAATTTTAATATTTTTATTAATATTTTCCTCGACATATTTTTACTTTCCTTTTTTTTTAATAATATTTTTTCATTAAATTTCTTTAACTTTCCTTACCCTTTTTAAAAATATTATTTTTAAGAAAATATATCAATATTAACATTAATTTACTCATTAAAAAAAGTAAATATCCCTATTTCTTTTCCTTACATTCCTCCAAACCATTCTTCTTCTTACTTACTCAAATAATAATTTCATTGAGAACTATGAAATAACAGAATTAAAAAAAAAAAAAAAATACAAAGCAGCTGTTATGTTCATGACACTAATTAAAAAAACCATAATATCCATTATTCATTACGCTACAATTACCCAACTAAAAATCGTGATATGGTCATAAAATAAACTTAGCAAAACCGAAAATATAATTTTACATATACACGATCGTGTATCTCATACTTCATGGAACGTTCATGTGCTTAATTCGTAGAACCCAATGTGTTCCATTCGGAGAACCCTCTTCTACTAGCATCTAGTCGAAATGAGCTTTGTCCCCTCTCGCCCTCTTACCTCACATGTCAGAATCGTCAATTGACTTCCTCGTCACCCCATCCCTTTGCCCACCGGCTAAGGGCGAGCCATATTTCCACTGCCATTGGCCCATAAATGCGCCTACGCACGAAATGCTCGTCGTCAGATTAAAGTTGTAGAACATCATGCAGTGGGAATTTCCTGCGTAGGCGCATTTATGGGCCTCTCGCAGTGGAAATAAGGCTCGCCCTGGCTAAGGCAGGTAATGACATCTAAATGGGCCCCTTCCCCTTTTCATTTCACATATGTACAGACTCTACTTTATTTAAAGGGTGGAATAGAGTACACACCCTCACATTGCACTTGTTTGGGAGATGCAATTTTTTTCCGTGTTTTTGTTTATATACAATATGTTTTTGTTTTGTTATTATTATTATTATTATGTTATAGGTGTTTTTGGTTTAGTATATAAGAGAGATTGTAATTTTATATTTTGTTGGTTAAATATTTTAATTTAGTGAATTTATATAAAAAAAATAAAAATAAATAAATAAACTTAATATTTATATTTAAAAGTATATATATATATATATATATATATATATATATATATATATATATATATATATATATATATATATATATATATATAAGTTTGGTTGATTTACATCTTTATCATGTCCGATATATTACTTTAATTGGGGTGGGGAATTAAACGGATGACTTTATTTATAAATCTATCACAATCTATCCAAGACTCCATAGACATATTTATAAATATAATTAATAATTAAATTAATTTAATTTAATTTTTATTAATGTAAATTTATTTAGAAAGTGATCAATTTTTTTGAGGTACAATTTTTTTTTACGATTCAAAAGTTTAATCCCTCTCATAATTTGATACATCCATAATCAAAATAAATATAACCTTATAATACTTCATAAATACTATAGAAAAAATCCTTCAAAATATCGTATAATAAAAAATAGATAATCCATATTTGAATTATTACAAAATTTTGTATTAATAAAATAATTTATAATAATTGATAATAATAAAAAATAAGATTGTAAGTATATATATATATATATATATATATATATATATATATATATATATATATATATATATATATATATATATATATATATATATATATATATATATATTCTGAATAAGACTAAATCTATTAAGAAAAAACCATATGGTACAATTAGAGCTTTTCCAGAAGGCAAAGTAAAGAAACAGGGGAGCCGAAAATGATAGACATCAACCTCGGCCCCTATAAACAACCTAGTACAAGTAGAAAGTAACAAGGAGAATTGGAAGCATAAAACAAGACAAAGGGGTCTACCCAGAGTGGGTAGGAACCTCCAAACGACATTTTTTCACTTTCTTTTTGCTGACTTTAACCCAACCATTGTGATCTAACGGGACAGGAACCAATTGTTGACAATTTTGTTCTGAAGGAGGAGAATCCTTATCTGAATCAAAGGAAGACGGTGCATGCATGCGTTTTTGCAATATCTGCGGTGTCGAGGGATCCGTGGGGCTGGCCGAAGGGGAGTCCTTTTCCTGCTCAGCATGTTCGTCATTCGCATCGTTTCCTTCCTCATCAAAGCTGAAGGAATCTATGTCATCCATGGGTGGTGGATCACACGTCTTCCAACTCTTTGATTTGGATTTACCTTTTTTATTCTTCGTTTTGTCGAGGAACGTGGCACATGAGTTTTGGAGATGCCTCGTCTGATGGCAGTGATGACACCAGAAGGCGGTGTTCTCATAGTCCAAGGTTTGGGTCCAATGGAAGTCCCAAATTTTGAGATTTATCTTGTCTGGTAGTCCATTACTGATGTCTATTTCTGCACAAGTTCTGCCAAATGTGTATATTCCTTTCTCACCCCTTGAGGTGTCTGTGGCTAGGAAGCGGCCTAAAGTATTCCCAATTCCTCGGAAGACTGTGAAGTGCCAGAGGTGTACAGGAAGATTTGGAAGTCTGACCCATATGCGAAGTCTGATGATGACGGCTCTGGAAGGGTCAAAATCTGGAAAACATGGAGTAAGGAAGAGCCCTACTGATCACCAGAACCAGGGACCTTTTGTTAATGCTTTTTGATAGTATTCATTGAAGGAAAAGACCACAATGAAGAAGCCTTTTGAAAAAAAGAAGTCCTTGCAGTTGTTAGTCCAGTTGGAATGGATCCACTGGTAGAGATCTGTAGTTCGAGGCCATAGGCCATTAAACCTGCAAATGATAACCTTTTTTACAAACGTCTGAAATTGGTCCTCCAAAGCTAGATGGGCGACCTCAATGGAAGGGGTTTCCTCCCTTTTGTCCACCAGGAAAGGCTTGGGAGCCTCAGCTGGTTGAACAACTCTCTTAGATAGCTACGAATTGATCACATCCTTGTAGGAGAAGGAGGGAGCCACAGAGGTTTCCCAGTGGCTCCTCCTCTGAAGCGCAGGGAGAGTGAAACTTAAGCATCTTTTTTGATATTGTAATAAGACAGGGGCAGAGAATCTTCGAGTTGTTTACCTCTGTAAGGTAGCCTCATGAGATCTGAGGGGATCCCTAATCTGAGTTCGAGATCTTGTAGAATATCTTGCACCAAGTTTGTAGCTCGTAACTAGAGCAAATTTTTTCCACCAGATAGAAGAGAGATCTGGATCTAATAAGCAGAGGATGAATGATCTAAAAGCCTCAGCTCTCCTTTTCTAGCCAGCTTCTGACCTGGAAAATTCCTTGATTCCCCAGATCCAGAGGGCTTTTGGCGTTAAGAGAAATTATATAAGGGTCGTCGGCAGCTGGACCAAACAGGCCTAAGGGAGCCAAGGCATCAGCGGCCAAACAGGGGATCTGTGCAACACGCCACAGATCCTGGCCTTTCTTATTGAATATGGTTGCGCTGCGCTGTAGAACAAAAAGAACAGCTATTGCATCAGTGACTGAAGCAGGGAACTGGCACTTATGATTCTGGTTGATAACATTTCGCGGCCAAATCGAGCTCTTCATACAGCGATTGAAGGCTCCATACTGCAGATTTGAGGGAGGCGTGATTGCAACCACAACTGCATCAGAGGAAGCATATTGGCTCTCATACCCTTGAAAAAAGGCATCTCATAGCAGGAACAAAATCTTCTGGCAATGGCGGAAGACATCTTGATGCCGATCATGGGGAGAAGCTACAATAGTAGCTGCAGCCATAGGAAACATAGAGCCGACGGCAGTCTTGGAGCAAGAAACCCTAAGCATCTCCATCTGCGAAGTCTTCCGATGTTACCTAGATTTTAAGTAATTAAAATATAATACTTAAGCTTTTACTTGTATTTGTGATAATTTATTTAAATAATTAAAAATTAAAACCTTATTTATTATTAATAATTAAGTCGCTCATTTTATATTTTCATTGAATATGAAAACAAAGCATTACGTGTCAGTTGGTTTCATTTATTTATTTTTATTTTTTTATATAAAATAAATAAATATTATTTGATATGTTTTTAATTTAGCATTTAAATACTATATTATTTCTTTAATATTACATAATTTTTTTTTAAAGAAATATATTGGTAGAATTAATTCTTCAATGTAACATTATTTACTTGGCCGGTTTTCTTTCTCCGTAACACCTCACCTGCAATGTAACATTTTGTTTGAATTTTTCAAAACAAAAAAATCATATATATATATATGTGTGTGTGTGTGTGTTCATATTGATAAATTAAATCTTTTAAAATATAAATTTTTTTATTATATTTGTTAATAATGATGTTACATATATTAGATTTGATTTGATGTTGATTGATTATTAAATATTATGTTTTAAGAGATTTTAGCACTTCAACAAATGGAATATCATTTTTTAGATAAATGACATATTTTATACATATAATCACAAAAATAATAAAATAATTTTAGATAAACATCCCTTATAAATCATCATCTAAACTAATAAAGTGGGAGAGTTATATGATTACAAGTAGCATTTAATTTTAAACACATATATAAATGTCCATACCAACCTTAGTTGTAATTTTACCTTATATCAAAGAGAGTTTGTAAAATATATATTAACATATGACTACTTTATTATTAACATATTTATTTTTTATATTTAATTAATATTATTATCATTATTATTATAATAGTAGTAAAAGGTAGATGATGATTTTTCAAAAAAACATATAGTTAAGTTGAGAAGAGGATACCGAAAGCTTTAATCAAATTGACAATTTATGATATTAAAATTTATACATTGAAATAAATTAGGTCTTCATAACATTCCCCTTATGTATTTATATATTGTACTCTTTTTATTTCCATGAATTAATTTGTAGAGAAAAATTACAAACTAAATAGCAATATAAAATGGCTAATAGTTTATTTATCATAAAATATATGATGATGCTTTATTCACCAAAAGCTCATAATGAGTAGTTGAAATTCATTTTATAATAATTTTAAACCAATTTAATACCAATTTAAGAAGAAAAAAGCCATAAAATATATGAAATATAACCTTCACATGAGATGGAATAAATTGATTTGACTAAGAATGTTGGACACCTAATCCTCTATAAGTAGGTGTGGAAGCCAAATAGTCAAAGAGGAGTCCAAGTGACCTTGGAATGTGGAATCCAAGAGTCACATTAATGTAATATATATCTACATCTATGGTTAATAGAAATGGAATATCATGCTTATCCTTCTCCTTGTGTGTGTTCACCATGCCATTGTTTAACATCATATCAGAGCTGGCGATTCTTGGCCCTGCTCCGACCAGCTAAATTCTAGTCAGTCTCTACGTTGTCTACAATTTCAAAATATGAAAAAAAAAGAGGCATTCTCGAGTCTTAGCATTTGTTTTGTTTACTTATCCTATTTTTAACTATCCTCTCTGCATCTTAATATTTCTAACACCTCTATTTCCTGGGCATGGTAGAAATGCCTCTGTCTCTTTATCTCTCTTAATTGTACCCATTCTTTTATTAGCGAGTATACACATCCATCATTACCTAGGAATTACTGCATCATCTTGGTTGTAAGGTTTTTTTGGCAAGTCAATTGTTTTTTTCTTTAAACAGAACAAACTTCCATTCTTCCCCAAGTTCTTTGAATTATCTAATGGATTGTGAATTATGAGAAGTGAAGATCTCATATGCTTGGGGTTGCATATGCTCATGTTTTGATATCTATTTGCATCTTTCATTTCTGATGTGTCCAGATACAACGTTGTCCTGGCCCATGTTGTATCAACCCCACCACACTGTTAATGCTCCCAATGGTCCCTTAACCTCAGCTCCGGTTCATCTGGTCTCAAATCTTGCATAGAGACACTACCTGACTCCTTGGTAGTGTACTCTCCAGCCAACTCGGCTCCTAATCTGTTGCACACACCAGTTACTTCATACAACACTCTTCCTCCTCACACGACAACCCTGAGACACCCCCGACTTGTAAAAACAATCGACATTGTTAACACTTCCACTGGATTGATAGACTATCTTGAGGTCAGAGTGAACTATGCCACCATCACTCCTCCCACAAAAAAACTTCTTCCACCCTCCTAGAGTTGGCACTGTGCTCCTTACATTCAAAGGAAGACGAAGAAGCTAATAGTTTAAATTTGAATATAGTGTCAAGTTTTTGTGGCAGAGAGAGCATTCATTGGAGAGCCTTTGAGTTTCTGTTTCCCAATATAATTATCCCATTGAAAATGGAAATTTCATTCATATTGAAGGAGTTATGAGTATTACTTAGTAGTGAATTGAAAGAGATATGTGTATTACTCGTTTGAAAGGCATTGTAAAGGCGTTGGAAGTGGTTTTTCCTTCAGGAAAGGCATTGGAAATTCGTTGGGCTCAAGATCCATGAGATAAAATATGTTGACTATAGTGTTTTAGTTTATCTGCTTCATTGTGGGTTGATTAAAATTGCATCATATGTGCAATGGTTCATTAATGTGTTCTTATCACTAGTTCATATATCCTAGTTGCGGAATTTACATCGTTTCTTTCCTATTCATAGGCTTCTGATGCATCAACTTCTTCTAAATAATTTTGTAACTACGAGATGGATATTCTTCAAGAATAATTAGTTTACCTTTTCGAAAATTTTTGTCTGCTCACAATGCAATGATGTGGATCTATTGATTTTCCAATGAAATATTTTCTTAAGTATTTCAATTGATACTTTGTCACCACTCAATGACTTAAATCTTGATTCAATGTTATTTCATCTTTCCATTGAAACGTATGTGATACTATCTAGTCAACGGTTTTCTTTATTACTTGACCTCAAAGGAAAGTGCAGGATATGGCCATGCTGCAACTTGGTTACTTAGAAGTAGCAAAGATAAATGAAGCATATCTATCAATATCATCCAAATTTATTTGTTCCATCTTCACATTTTCCTTTTTCTCTTGGTTAGGTACAACCATTTTCAACATTCGTCATCTTCCTCCTAGATTCTTTACTCTTTTTTATAGCTTCGATTGAATTTCTACTCCTACTCCTACTCCAAAGCTGATATTCAACTGTGTTGTGCCTGCTTTTGGAGATTCCATATTCAATATTTTAGTTTTTTACTAAATTAACGACACATAGAGAATATTGGTAAGAAATTTATATACATTGTAAAGGGGTGCATTATCGATGGAAGCTGACCCCCTTCATTTCTTTAGTTCAAATTGTCTGGAAAATGGCTCGAATTGGTGAAGTATTAAACTTATTAAACACCTTATTACACTCCACTGGCCACGATATAATCAAAATCATTAGGAACACTTTGTCTAATATTAAGGCTTGTCTACAGAATGGACAAGAAAACATTGATTTTTTGCAGCTTGAATCTCAGCTACAAAAAGAAGAATTACAGTAGCAAAGTCATCATTCTAAACTTGTTTTGTTCAGAAAATTGAAAGAGACTTCCATAAGAAGCAAGTCAATAATTTTTTTGTTGCTTCTCATTCAATTCCCATTTCAAGAGCGGATGCAGAAGCTCATGCTCCACCTCCCAAGCCCATCATTAGACCTTAGGAATAGCTTGTCCCTAAAAAGCACATAATAGGTCTTGGATATTGCAAGGAGTTGTCCTTTCATATTCCGGACTACTCCAAGCCCATAAAATTTCAGATTTCTGGATTTATTTATGACAATTCACCTTTAGATGTTCCAGATCTTGCTCATCTTCCAAAGCATCAATAACATATTGATAAATGGAAACACTATGATCGCATTGGCCATATGAAATATCATTGTTTTGGTCTTCACCCATGAAAGCATTGTGGTCACCACACCCATTCTTCACACAGATGCTTGAGAAACAAGCCTCCTGTAAGAACAAATATTCATCTTGGATGGATCGCTTCCTAGCAATGGGCATCAACAACCAAGAATATGTTTAATTGATATGTCAGAACTTGTTCTAGAGTATTGAACAATCTTTCAGTTGATTTTTCTCCATCATCTCACCTTATACCTAAGAGGGGAGGAAATTTTGATCATCTACAAGCTTTGAAGCCACATCAATCAAGCCTGAGCCATAATATCTCATTTCAAATTCATATTTATAGCCAGAGACACAACAGTTCAAGCAATCCTGAGCCACAACCTAGCATTCCAGATTCAGAATTGTAGCTAGAGACACATATGCCCATGAGCATGCCTTTGGTTGGTGGTTAGTCTTAAACCATATATGTGAGGTTTATATTCTTCCTCTTCAAAGAATTTGGGACACTTCCTTTAGCAGAAGACTTTAGCTTCTTGCTAGTTTTGGTAGAGTTCCAGGAAATGCATCAAGCATTCTAGAGTTGGTGGTCATTCTTAAACCATCACAGGTTGTAGATCTACCTTCTTCTAGGTTGAAGGTATCCCTCTTTAAAATTTGAAGATCACTTCCTCTAACAAAAGACCTTAGTTTCTTACCATAATTGGAAGAGTTGCAAGAATTGCGCTAAGCATTCCAGTGTTGGTGGTCATCCTTAAACCACCTCTTTATGCCAACATTTCAGAGAGTTCATTTAGCCTAAGTGCTTCCATGCATACTTTGCATATTTGTTTTATAGCTCTCTTTTTGGACACACACATACCCCTTTGGATTAAGGGGGTGAATGTTGGACACCTAATCCTCTATGGGTAGGTGTGGAAGCTGAACAATCAAAGAGGAGTCCAAGTGACCTTGGAATGTGGGATCCAAGAGTCACGTCAATGTAATATATATGTACATCTATGGTTAAAATAAATGCAATCTCATGTTTATCTTTCTCCTTGTGTGTGTTCGCCATGCTATTGTTTAACAAAAAAAAATCCTGGTTATTGAAATGATAACTTTTTTTGTTTAATATTATTATTTTTGTATTCTTTAAAACTTTTTGGAAAAAAAAAAAAAAATCTCTCCAAAGATATAACTAACCCAAAAATATAAAGAGAATCTCAAAAAAATAATGCAAAAATAAGAAGTGACTTGAAAATTCTTATATCGAGGTTATTTTGACATGACCTTAAATGACATAAATCAATATTACTCACTAACCACTTTTATACAAATTGGTTTTGAAATTAAAATTATAATTCACTTAGCTTAATTATGCTACAATTACAATAGAAGGTGAAGTTGAGCTTGAATCGCTTTGTGGGTATACCATAATAGTGCCCTTGACATGAGTGAAGAAAGAGACTAAAATTCATTTGTCATAAAATAGGTTTAGTTGAAGGTTAAGATGAGCTTGAATTTCTTTGTGGGTATACCATAATAGTGCCATGTGCCCTTGACATGAGTGAAGAAGGATACCAACATTCATTTGTCATAAACTATTTTTGACATGAGTGAAGAAAGAGACTAACATTCATTTGTCATAAGCTATTTTTAATGGGTTTAATTGAAGGTTAAGATGAGCTTGAATCTCTGTGTGGGTATACCATAATAATGCCCTTGACATGAGTGAAGAAGGAGACCAACATTCATTTTTCATAAACTATTTTTAATGGGTTTAGATGGTTAGAAAAGTGAGATGGTAAAATAATGAGCCTCACAAAGATATGGTTTACGAAGTATATATGCTAGTCTTTATAATGATATGATTCACTAAGTATATATGATAGTCCTTATAATTTTTGCCAAGAATGTTTTTTTACGTGTTTATAACTTTTTGTTTTTTTTCTTAATTAAAGAACACTTAATTTTTATTTGTTTTCTTAATTAAAGAAAATTTATAATTAAAGTGCACACCTTTGTCCCAAAAAAAAACTACCCACTTCCACTAATTGATATTTGCTTTGGGTAAATTTTCACATGTAGAAAACATTTAAAAATAGAAAAGAAAAGTATCATTTAACACCAAGCATTATTTGCACATGATTAACCTTAAATGTATATATGATCATGTAAGGAATAATATAATTTGTATTATTTTGTAAAAATAATATTTAAAATTTACATATGCCATTTTATTATTTTTTATATAATTATAATCTTTTATCATTTTCAAATGTTTTATTAATTTTTATTTTTATATCATTTTACTCAGTCAAAAGTGGGGTATGGTATGGTATGGTTAGTAATATCTATGCTAAAGTGGGGTGAGTATCCATGAGTAAATGTCTTTTTAATTGTAAGTATTATTTTGATTATAAAATGGGAGATGGTTTTTGGGCATGTAGTATTGATGAGCCATCTTATTTCCATGTGGTATGGTCTTGTTAATAATATCCATGGTAAAGTGATAGTGAATATCCATGTTAAAACTCTTGTTATATTGTAAGTATTAAGTTGTTTTGTGTTTATTAATGAAATATAAATATAGTTACAAAATTATTTTTTTAATTTTTATATGGTGAAGTATATCTTAATTTACAATTGCTATTTATATCTTATATATTTGCATGTGATAAAGCTGTAAAATTAAATATTTATAAAATATTTTGAGTGTGAAATGAGAGATGGATTTTGGGAATTTTGTATTGATGAGCCATAGTATTGGCCCATGGTATTGTAACAAATCTATTTACAAGTTAGCAATATCAATAAAAAAAGTGGATCTGAATATCCATGGTTAAACATATTGTTATATTGTAAGTTTATGTGCTTATTAATTAAATTTAAATATGGTTACATAATCATTATAATATTTTATAAGGTAAAATGCATTTTATTGTTTCTACCTATATATTTCAATGTAATATGTATATTATGTTTTTTTTAATCGCAAAAGTTATTCATAATTTTATTAATAAAAACAAAATTACAATGTAACAAATTTGAATACACTACAATAGCTCCCTTGGACTCTATATTAATTTTTACAGACATGTAAATGTTGACCAATTTAGGTATTTCAAATTCGACATATTAACATAAATTCAACATATTAAGCCTATATGTCACAATCTATGAATATGGTTACAATATTCATGCATGATTTTAGTTATCTACATAGTGATTTTTTATTCTTAAACCAAGAGAACCATAACAAAATCATTGAAAATAGCTCATGCTCAGGTATATCACATACTTACGCTTAGTTACCTCTCACCATAATTTAAGCGGGTCTTTGTATAAACAATGGATAGGAATAATATTTAAATAAATATACTTGCCAAGAGTTATTGCCACCGTTATTTATGTAGGAGTAAAATTGTAAATGAGTAGACTTATTAGTGGTTACTACCCACCAAAACTTATGTAAGTCCTTGTGCCTAATCAAGCAATTAATTTATATACATCACATCTAATTAATTTATCCACTTAGAATCGAAATTTATTAGTTCCTGTCAAAGAAAGACTATAAGATTAAATTTTCTATTTCACTATTAATTTAGCATCGACCAATGTAAGTAATAATTTTTATGCACTTTTTTCCAAAGTATAATTTCTAACTTGAGTGTCGGGGACTAAGTTTCCATAAAATACTTGTTTCTTTATGCTACATTTGTGAAACTAAATCTAGCTTATAAGGAGGGTACATCTATACACTATATATTTGCATCATCTTTATGAAGATAGGTGAATGGTTTAACTTTTTTCTACCATATTCTTGTGTTTCAATACATATTGATAAAACATGTTATTGAACAATATATTTTCTTCATCATTGGCTTCAACTGAATATATTTGCATCATCTATATGTGTTTCTCCTGCAGGTCTTCAAGTATTTTGTGAAGCCAAATGTTTTCTTTCGTAGCTTGATTGTAGCAACATACTCGGATTTGGTGATAGAATCAACAGGAACATCTTGCTTGCATGATATCCAATTGATGAATGGTTATCAAATATTCATCAAATAACCATAAGTATAGATCCCATTCTCCTTATCTCCATCAAAATCACAATCTTAATAGCCAGTGAGATGGCAATCTGTAACTTTGGAATATTTGATGTCATATGTTCGAGTGCCTTTCAAATAATTGAGCACTTAATTTGATGCATTTTAATGACCTTCAAATGGTTGATGCATGAACCTAGAAAGTATCCCTACAGCAAAGGCTATGTTAGGTTGAGTAGTAGTTAGAAAATTCAAACTTCCAACAAGTTGCATGTACTTTGTTGGAGCTTCACAACATACTTCCTTAAGTGGAAGTAAGTTTCAATTTTTTCTCCATAGAAGTAGCAATAGGGTTACAATCATCAATCCCAATTTTTTTCAATAAATATCCAATATAATTCTTCTAAGAAATAAAAATATATTTAGGTTTCTAATCAACTCCAATTCCTAAATAATAATGCAATAAGCCCAAATTTGTCATGTTAAAAAATTTCAATAATTTTTCTAACAGACGTTATATAGTCATAATTATTTCATGTGACCATTAAATTATATACATAGACAACCAAATATACAACCAACTTTCCAAATTTCCTAACAAAAGAGTTGCATCATCCAGATCAAATAACTTATAATTCAACTTAAGAAGGTGCTCAATTAATTTTTCATACCATGCGTGAGATGTATGTTTCAGTCCATGTATATTTGTTGAAATGTAAGTCACAAATTTTTGAAAATTTTAAAACTTTTCATTCAATGATAAAAAATGAAACTCAACTAAACATGGGAATTCTCAGAACTGATAATGGTGGTGAATATACTTCTAACGATTTTGAACAATATTTGAAGGACAATGGAATCAAGAATCATACAAAAATACCTTACAATCCACAACACAATGGTGTTGTAGAGCGTCTAAATATGAAATTGCTTAATAAGGCTAGATCTGTCATGGTTTTTAAGAATGTTAAGTTCATGTTTTGGGGAGAATAAATGTTTTGTGCAGTCTATTTTCACAATCGTTTTCCTTATTTTGTCATCAATAATAAATCTTCTTATAAAATGTAGTATAATCGTCTTCCTATTGTTCAAAATTTTATAGTCTTTGGTTCTCTATGCTACATATTAATTCCTAACACATCAACACAACAAGTTGGGTGTTAGGAGTCACAAATGTATTTTTTTGGCGTATTCTACTACTTACAAAGCTTACAAGTTGTATTTTGAGGATAAAAAGAAATTTATTCTTTCCAAAGATGTTATTTTTCTTGAATGTGATAAAGATAATTCCACTTTTGATAAACGACTCACTCTTTTGGACAAATTTGCATCCAAAAATTTCTCTTTGAATATGATAATGACGTTCCACATATTGAATGGGGGGTTTCCATTCTAGATTAGTCTATGATTCTTCCATCTTTAAATCATGAGAATGATATTACTGAAGAAAATTTGGATTATAGTAATGTTTTTTTAGGATCAAAAATTACTCTTGAAGAGTGTGTTCTTGAGCCCATTTTTAAAAATGAGCAACCATCACAAGCAATTCAACAACCTTTATGAAAATCCACACGTTTTTAGAGATTTCCAAGCAAGTATGATGACTTTGAAATAAGAAGTCATTATAAAGGTGATGTTACTTCGATTTCAGGTAATGTTTCTGATGATTGTGGATTAAATCATTCTACAATTAGGAAGACCAATTGTTTTGAAGAAGCTTCTAATTGTGATGAATGGAAGAATCTACAAATCCTTCACCAACTTACATACCTTTTGATATTTAGCCTTAGCAACAAAACCTTTAGGCTGAAACATATAAACATCCTCCTTCAAATCACATTTCAAAACTGTTATTATTATATCCATATGGTGTATCTTCCAGCTATTTTGAGGTACAAGAGAAAACAAAGTTCTCATTGTGCCCCTTTTTGTTGTAGCAGAGAATGTCTCTTCGTAGTCAACACCTTCCTTCTTAGCATAGACTTTTCCTACAAGCCTTTCCTTGCATTTATCAAATGAACCATCTACCTTGTACTTGATTTCATACACCCATTTGTAACCAATAGGTTTGTCCTCAACAGGAGGATCCACTAACCTCCAAGTTCCATTCTTATAAGTGCACCATATTCCTTTTTCATCGATACCTTCTTCAACACCGATCATAATGTATTTCTGATCATATCCTATACATATTTCATTGACGCCATCAAATACATGTATGAAATGCACTTGCTGTCGAATATGTATAAGAGGCATTATATTTCCTTGAAATTTGTGAATGTAAAGGACATCCTATAGAACATAATCTACAATATCTATTATATTTAAACGAATGAATCCAATTCCTTAAGGCTTAATTCAAGATTTTTCAGAAAAATATACTGCTACATCAACTTGGTGATTGAAATTTTCAAAAAAAATCCCCTAAGAGTCATATGACATCTGGCACCAGAATCCAAAATCCAATTATCTTGCGATGAGGAAAATGTAGTACTAAAAACGTCATTAATATTAGATTTGCAATGTGGAACAATATAATGTGCAGACTCTGAGAATTTTCCCTTATCTGGTGGTGGTTGATCTTTATTTTCATTTAATCATTCGCTTCTTTCACTCACTTTTTTCCAAGGAATTCTACAATTAGTTGTAGTGTGACCAAATTTTCCACATCTAAAACATTTTATAGGTGGTTTAGAATTAAAATTTATTTGTTGTCTATCATTTTTTTGTTTGTCTCCCACATTGTTTTTTCCTCCCTACCTCTATAACTCCTTCTACAACAATGTATAGTAATTTTATCACCTCTATAAGTTTAACCATGAAAATTTTGATCTTTTTGTGCAAGGAACAAAGTTTCTACGTTACAATTTTTTGGAGGCTCTTTCTTTCTAAAGTTATTTTCTCTCTCATCAATTTTGCTCATTAGTCTATAAAATGTAATATCTTTGGATTTTCCATTATATTGGAGAGATTCCAAGTAGTGTGAATAGACAGGGTGGAGAAATTTAATAAAAGTAGCAAGTTGCAAGTCTACTTCAACATAAGTGGCTTTTATGGCATGAAAAACAGATTTTATTTCAAAGGCCATCTTCAAAGGATCATTGTATTTCATCTCCAAATTAAAAATATTAACAACCACTGAATACTTTCAAGTTCTAGATGTGAATCATAAAGTTCCTTCAACTTCTTTAATAATTCAAATGCAGTGTCACATTAAACGACATATCTTCTTACCTCCTCTATCACAGATGTAGTGATTAATGTATATACTTTATTTCCTTTTGTCTCCCGAATTACACACCACTTTTTGTCATCAGGTGGCTCAAGTGAAATTTCTTTGTCATCTCCATCTTTCTTTCCATGACAGTCTCCTTCCCACAAATTATTAAAAATAAGTGCACTTTTTAGCTTTATAATCCATTCTTGATCAATCTCCTTTCCGCTAAGAAAAACTCAAACTATTTCTATCAATGAGGTCATGATTACGAGCAACCAAACAAATCCTTTTGCAAATATGAATTATGTGCAATATTATTTAAAAAATAAAAAAATCAATCTCTTTCTCCTTTTAATTTAAACAAAGATATGGCTTATTTTTTTGTTGGTGATCTCCAAAAATAACCTAGTAAAGAGTTAGGTTCAACTTTTATTGTTTCCCTTTTTCTTCAAGAGTCACTGTCAATGTTATTTATTTAATGTTTAACTTTGTTTTCAACACTCTCGTAGTCTCCTTTGCAAGAATACCTAAAACAACGCCTCCTTAAAAACAAACTCAGTAGGCATGGAGTTTATAAACATCTCAACAAGCACTTCGATACCACTTTACAATCTCGAATAAACTCCACAATGAAAGGGTGATTGTATTAATGATAAAAATCACCTATTTATACATATGCAATATAGTACAAGACAATTGTTTTTCACAATAAGAACTAAATCCAAATATAATTCCTAAACATTAGCACAACAAGTTGGGTGCTAGGAGTCACAAATGCATTCTCTTGCGATATTCTGCTACTTCCAAAGTGTGTAGGTTGTATGTTGAGAAGAGGAATAAATTTATTCTTTCCAAATATTTTTATTTTCTTGAATGTGGTAAAGATAATTCCACTATTGATAGACAAGTAACTCATTTCGAGAAATTTTCATCCAAAAAGTTCTCTTTAAGTCTAATCATGATGTTCCACATATTGAAGGGGGGGTTTCCATTTTGGATTAGTCTATGGTTCTTCCATATTTGAATCATGAGAATGATACCACTAAAGAAAATTTGGATGAAAGTAATGTTTATGTAGGATCAAGAACTTCTCTTGAAGAACCTATTCTTGAGCCCATTTTTCCTGTTTTTGAAGAAGAACAACCATCACAACCATTTCAACAACCTTTACGAATATCCACACGTGTTTGGATATTTCCAATTAAGTATGATGATTTTCAAACAAGAATTTCTTCTAAAGGTGATGTTACTTCGGGTTCAGATAACATTTCTAATGTTTGTGGATTAAATCATTCTACAATTAGTGAACCTAATTGTTTTGAAGAAGTTGCTAATTGTGGCGAATGGAAGGATCTACAAAGCCTTCATCAACTTACATACCTTTTTCTCTTTATATTTAACAACAAAACATTTACGCTGAAACATATAAAAATCCTTGTTCAAATCAACATTCAAAAAAATTGGTTTTACATCCATATGGTCTATCTTTTTGTATTTCTTCTTCTAATCTAAAATGAATCTATTATTTTTGTTGTGCTAAGTGTATTTTTAGTTTAAAAACATGTTCATACTTGTCTCATTAGTTTGCATAAGGATTGAGGTGTTTTTCCATGAATTATAGATTATTTTTAGTGAATTAGAAGCATAAAACAATCTTAAATAACACTGAACAGCAGTGTGAAATAGAGAAATAAGTCAGCACATGAAATTTACATAACAGACATGATGAATAATTTCACTCCTCCTGGGCTACATATGCTAGTCTAACTCCTATTAGCATTTCCATCTTTCATTATGCTCAAAATTTTGCTATTACATGTAGTTACAGTGCTCTAATGGCTTATTTCTCTACACCAATGGCTCCAAAATGCTCCAATTATTCAAAAATGACTCCTCATTCACTCAGAATGGGCGAAAATTGAGTCTCCTACTCTTTTGCCCAGTTTCACCTAGAAAAGCTCCACTAAAAGTGGAGAACTCCACTTAACTGGAGTTAAATTAGTAATTACCGCCAAAAATAGAGCGCTTGCTAACCTTCTGCCAAAATAACCATTTGAATTTAAGGTTTTTTTATTGGGGTGGTCACATGCCAACCCCAAACCCTGTGGTCATGTAACCGTCAGATAGGCAAAACACAAGGATTATAGTTGTGGGTTGAAGATTTTTTACCGTGGTTGAGCTACGAGTTTCATTAATCATGTAGAGAATGGTCGAATAATTATAGCCATGTGATATGCATAACGCAAACTACTGGCAGAGACTGTGCATTGGAGGTTAGCGCTAACCACGATGTTTGCAGTTTGTTGTTTCCATGTGAACTGCTACAGGGATCACTGGCAGGTTGGGATTTTCGATAGTTCCCAACCCCCCTAACTCCATTGCATTACACCATAACATAAACTCGTTGAAATAAACGTGTAGCATGGGTGGTAAAGCTCTGGCGTGTCGAACAAGAGGTCTCAGGTTCGAGCCCTACAGACCCAACAAAATCTTAATATGCTACTGCGGGGCCATGTGGCGGCCTCAAGGTTAGCCACGGGGCAGATTTTCATTGGCCCTCCAAAAACGTACAACCAATTAAAAAATGACACTTGTCAACCTGCGGTTGGTTGTAAGGAAAGAATATTCCTCAGAATATTTCTTTTTGCTAATTGTGCATCCCTATTTTCTGACTGTGCATCACAGTCAAACTTGGTCAAACTATTGAAAATTTACCTATTTGGCATTTCGATTAGAACACGATATCTCCCTCATAGGAAATTGATTTTTTGAATAGTTTGTAGTGCCAAAATCAGGAGGACGATATCTATGCAACTATCCTAGTTTTCAATCCAATCATGTAAATTTGAAGTTTGAGAAAAATTTATGAACTCCTGATAACTCCTCCCCATTGGGAAGCTTTTGGAATCCAAAATACTTGATTACCTGTTCAATAGATGAGGGTACAACTTCCTCACCTTTCCAACCTCCATCAATTTTTCCTTGCTTAGTTTAGTGCCTTTGAGCCAAACTCGAACGTAGTCAACGCTTTCCCTCTTGGATGCTCTTGTCCTCCTGTCAAGAACTATATCTTCTTTGAGCTCATCCAGAAATTCTAGCAAGAAATATTCAATAGAAGGTAGCTGAACATAACTTCCCTAATCATCGGCCTAAGGTGGCTCATACAAGCGTAATTTTTCCACAATAACAACTCAATACATTTGCATGTAAGAAGGAAAGTCAAGTTGAAATGCATGATTACCAACTTGCTTTATGATCTTGAAAGGACCATAATGAATGGGTTTGAGATTTTTACCTTCCCGTTGCATCCTTTCTTTGCCAATGTGCAACCATACCTCATCTCCCTCCTGAAACTTGTGATCAACCTGATGTTTGTCATGCCTCTCTTTATGTTTTATTTGACTTTTCTCAAGTTGTTCTTGGACTTGTTGATGTATAATCTGAATTTTCTCAATCAAATTTCGAGCCTTATCAATGTCACTATGGCCTTCAATTGCAACATCCTTCCCAAATATGAAGTCTAATGGCGATTTTGGGAAATACCCAAAGCATACTTCAAAAGTTGAGGTTTGTGTTGAAGAGTGCTTTGCCCGGTTGTAACCATGTTGAACGTAATGTAGTTCTTCATCCCAAAACTTAGGATGTTTTCTGGAATATTCTCTCAATAGATGCACAATATTTATGTTCACCACCTCGGTTTGTCCATCCGTTTGTGGATGAAAAGTGGTACTCCTTTTCAACTTTGAATCCATCATTCTCCATAGATTTGACCAAAAATTCCCAATGAACCTGGAATCCCTGTCACTAACAATAGAATTTGGTAATCCAAAATGAACCCAAACATGTTGAAAATAAAGTTTAGCATTTTTTTCAGCAGTAATGGTTTTCTTACATGGCATAAGCATACAGATTTTACTAAATTTATCCACAAATACATAAATATAATTATGTTGTTTTCTTGACATAGGTAGACCTCCAAAAAATTCCATGGAGACACTCTACCATGGCCTTGATGGTACCATTAGTGGCATGTACAACCCAAGATTCATATTACTAGGCTTACTTGTTGCACACATAGAAAAACCTCTTATAAAACGTGAAACACTATCTATCATATGAGGCCAATAGCAATACCACTATAGATGCACCATTGTCTTGCTTACCCTAAAGTGTCCAGCAATAAGAGATGAATGAGCTTCTCTCATGAAAATTAGCCTCTCTCCTTGTGGAATACACAACTTTCCCAAATGAAATAGAAAATTGTTATGCATGTGATAATATTTTTCTTCAACTTGATTACCTTCACTCAAACTAGCATACACATCTTGAAAATCAATTTCATGTGCATATTTTTCTATGTAACTCTTATGTACAACAGAATCATTTTTTAGTAAAGTAGATGCACTAATGATTGGTCCTGAAAGCATATCATAAAATTTATTGAAAATGCCTTTATTGTACCTTATAACCAAGTGAAACTGTTGAAGAAATCCCATCCACTTGAAATGTCTTGATTGTTGCAATTTTGTTTGTGACTACAAGTACCATAATGGTTGGTGATTAGTATGTACAAAATATTCTCTTTACCCATCAAGTAGTGTTTCCACTTCTTGACAATTTGTACCAGTGCATATAGTTCTTTTTCATATGTAGGATAATTAGTCACAACACCACTAAAATTTTCAAAATGAAAAGTGATAGGCTTACCATGCTACAAAAGTACTACACCCATGGCATAATCACTAGCATTGGTTTGTATCTCGAATGGCTGTCTCAAATTTGGTAATGCAAGGACTGGAGATGAACTGATCTTGTCTTTTAAAGCTTTGAAATCTTGATGTTGTTTGTGTCCACATTGGAAGCCTTTATTCACACTTGTCACAGCATGAATAGGAGTTGCGATGGAAGAAAAGTTAGCAATAAACATTCTCCAATATTGAGTTGCACCTAAAAAACTTCTTAACTCGATTACTATTTTGGGTGTGGGCCAATTCACAATGGCTTCCAATTTATAAGGATCAATCCTCATTTCTCCTTCTCTGTAATATCCCGTTTTGAGGATATCTCTAAAACATGGCAAACCCCAACTAGAGATGGTCTGGGAGGGCATTTACTAGATATTTTGCCTCTGAAAGAGGACGAGATCCGGAGGCTACCTGGCCCTTTCTAGATTCTGTCTATAGAAATGCTTGAAGAATCCCACTCAAAATTGACTTGCAGCAATATGCAAACGCATATATGAGCATACCATGAAGAGACAACGTTTTACAATGAGCTCTGATACAAGAAGATGAAAATATAGCAAAGAATAATGTATAGCAGCAAAAGAGTGTACAAGTCTTGAGGAAATAACCTCTCAAGAAAATTAATACAATCCTCAATAATACATGTACATGAATATGAAAGAACACTATTATTTCTGCATAAAGCCAGGCTATGAGGACGCAGTCTATGATAGAATATTGCTCCGAAATGATTTCAATACATGTATATGAAAATATATGGCTCAAATACAATAGGGGAGTGAAGCTCTAACCCTTAGAAATAGTAATACATCAATCCTCTAAAGGATTGGCTAAAACATAAAAAATGGCAAAAATGACGGAGTAGCTGGGTAGCTACGGCAACTCTGGAACTATAAATATGTAGAGAAGCTTGAATAATATGAAAATATCTGAAGTAAACCTCCTCCAATGGATCTCCAAAGTGGAAGGCTGATCCTTACACTTGAGATCCCACCTTCCAATCAATCTGCAAAATCCCGCAACAAAGGCACTATGAAAATAACGCAGCTATTGGAGAAAACTGTGCAGTAGGGGTGAGAATATGGGTTGGCCTGATGCCAAGATATTCAAATAATCTCTCAAGATTCCAAAATGATCGTCCAAAGGCAATAAAGACTCCCACTCTGAAAAAAAAGAAATGGAAGAGGTGTTGTGGAGTCTCCACGGCAACACCCTACAACATAGTATTATGCTTTTGTAGCAATAATGTTGTCCTGGAGGATGATGCTTTGGTATCCGGCCAAAATAATGATTGGGAAACCTCACCCGAGCGGGCACTTGAATTAACCCAGGGATAAGGGTGAGATCTCCGAACAGAGACACTCGGTGCACTAAACAGTGCTGCAGACTAGTTAAACAACCAGCGTGCTCAAGAATTCGAAATGACCAACTCAATATCATAAACATATGCATGGATGGAAATAACTCTCCTCCCCTCCATTTATATAGCAATTGGAGACTCCTCATGGGCCCTAATTCGAATTAGGGTTTCCCTTCCTCTAGAAGCTTCCCTTCCCCTAGAAGCTTCCCTGCTAAGTTGTCATGTAGTGCTTTCCAACTCATACCATGCGCTGGTTGACTTGGCCAAACCTCTTTGCAAATATCTCCTTTCACACATGAGGGTGTGAAATCTGGTTCCATAGTTGATCCCTTTTCATACTAGAGGGATTTTATTTATGTTTTTATTATCTTTGGTCCTCCTTACCCAATTATCCATCTCCTAAATGAGTTTACACAAAATTTAATGTTCCAATTTATTGAAGAAATTTTTTGAATATTAGAGTCCTCCCGTCCCAAATGTTTCTTGTCCCCAAGCAACAACAAGGATAGAACTGAAGAATCTCCGCTCAAGGCATGGATTCTGGAATATAATGAGGAACATCTCCCTCATGTGGATCCTCCATCCCCAAGAAATCATCCAAACAAAATGAGCCACCTCCCAACAAGGCAACTCCTGCAAATCTCCTTCCACCTCAATCTCCGGTAATGAAGGTGGGCTAAAAATCTGAACTTGGCAAGCATCATAGCTTACCCCATGTTGTCCTTCTCTCCACTCATGAAAAGTGTAGAGTGTATGCTGATCCTGGGCTGTAAAATTATTTCCCTCCAATGGCAAAGTGAAGAACAATCTTCCAAAGAAGGCTCCTCCAACAATGAAGAACAAGCTGGCCCAAAACAATCCATCCATGAAGAATATGACATGGTCATCATGGAACATCCTAATGAGAGGTTTTCTGAATTTTTTACATGATGATACATGATGCAAACAATTTCTCACAAGGATATAGCGTAGTCTCATCCACTGCAACTTCAGAAAATTACATGGCAAGTAATGTCCATGATTCATCACATCTACTGAAGAATAGTAAATGGATGAATGTAACAACAATAATACATGATCAAGCACTTGCCCATGGTTGTACAATGGATGAATATAAATCTTATCGCCCACCTCAAAAGAGAACAAATATTTGGTTGTGGTGGCCATATCTCCTCTCATGCTCCCATTATAACATGTAGTGCAGAAATTGTGAGAATTCTT
Organism: Pinus albicaulis; assembly: GCA_034641835.2. Classification (NCBI taxonomy): domain Eukaryota; kingdom Viridiplantae; phylum Streptophyta; class Pinopsida; order Pinales; family Pinaceae; genus Pinus; species Pinus albicaulis. Next base: position 1,659,286,800 of record CM076578.1, on the reverse strand, counting down.
CCCACTCACGGACACATCCAGCACATGTGTCTCCTTCATAATCAAGCCTCCCATAAAAATCTGATCTATATCAGAAAATGGAGACATGATCAGTAGCAAAAGGAAGAAAATTCTAAAGGCAAGAAGGTACCAACAACTTTCCCAGTAGTGACAACGCAGTTTTGCAAGTTGTTGCTTGATAAAAGTACATGGAAAAATGTTTCTTTTTACATGGTCAATCATACATGTCAGAAACTGAACATACATGTGGTGATAAAAAAATTTCCCAAGGCCACAGAAGAGATGGTTGCCTCCATCATGTAGATTGGCCCAATGCAATTCATGAAGAAATTTGACGAGCTTGCCCTCTTGTGAAGCAATGCAGTGCATAAGAATGGTAAGAGTGTGCAAATCAATGAATGTATAAACAAGATTCTCACCATATTCTGGAACTAATATGGTACATGGGTCCATGCATGAATCATTCATAGTGTTTTGGCCTGCTATGAAGAAGAATGAACCATGTGCTGCAAAAAGATAACCCTCCTTATGCTTGAAAGCCCAAGTCAAGAATAATATGCCATAGATGTCTCTATCATCATTACCTCCTCTTTGTTCATCAAGTGCAAAAAATATGAAGTGATTCTGGGACCTATGGGTTATCGATCCACCGTATCTCTGCTGGGCACATTTCATCCATAAGTCTTTACTCCAAGGTGACAACGTTGTGAACTTATTCAAATAAGTTCCTGTCAATACACAACTATGTTCCTTGACATGCTCCTTGTCAAAGATTCTTCCAATAATGCTGCAAAAAATGTGGAATACTTCCCAAGATGGAAGTGATTCCCAATCATCATCAAATACCAAGGAGATAGTGCCATCCCATCCTCCTACAACATCATACAAAGTTTGAGAGCAAATCTGCCCTTGCTCTCCCAAGGAAAGCAAAAAAATATTTTGCTGCCTCCTCATACTTCCATCATACAACTAATGTGATGAAGACACATCAACATCATGCATCCATTCTCTATGCTTCTCACTGATGCAAGTATCCTGCCATGTTCTCCCCATCCTCCCACTCTTAGGAAGAGTGTTTTCCAAGTGATGGCCAAACTCTTTCAAGAGTAACCATCGCAGCTAAACCTCCTGCTACCCGATATCATAGATATGTAAGTAGCCTCCTAGTTCCTTGCTCATCAACCACATCCACTCAATCACCTATGGATGCCTCCACATTCTCCTCATCCTGGTACTCCTCCCATGAGGGCTACCATCCTCCCAAATCAAATTCCTATCTTTGCACTTTATGGGATTTTGAAATGTAAGCTTCTCAAGGATCAATGAGACCCTATCAAGAATCAAATAGGTGGTAGGGAAAAACCTCCCATCATGATGTTTATGGCTCAAGGGATGTCCAACACAAGCATGAGAGATTTTATCCATCCTAATATGTCCTCCATCTTCTATCTACTATTGTGAGAAGGGAAGAAAAGCATTGCATTCCATGGTGTGTCGAAGTGCATCTCCAATGAGATATCTCCTTGACACTTCCCTTTCATCCATAGTCTTCGAAAACCAATGAGGTTTATGATCTGAAAGTAGAAGTTCCTCTTTGAGCTGAGAAGAGCTCATTGAGAAAGTGTCATCTTGAAGGGAGAAAAGGTTTCTTACTCCAAGATGTCTACCATCAATATTCAAGGCTTCAAACCCCAACCTCAAATGTGATGTACAATCCAACAATGGCTCATGAGAATGGTGGTTTGATTCCTTCTTGAGTGTTTCCATGTTGCACAGCGCAGTGCAACCAAGCTGCTCTATAGTAGCAATGAGATTTGACTCTTGGTCATGGAAAAGTAAATCTCCACATTGATCAAAATAATTTGCTGCAACAATGGAATGTGGAAATATTTTCATACCTTGAGGTGCATTTGGAACTTCTTGTAGGACTACAAGAGTCCATTCCTCAAATTTGTTGGCTGCCCCAACTGTTGATGCATGTGGCTTCTCCTCCATGAGTGGGACAACGTTATCATAAGCCTCCTCAAGAGGTGATGTGATCTCTTCTTTCTTTGTTCTTTCTCCATCAAAGTTTTGGATCAAACTTTGAGTGAACTCTACAAAATTATTCACCCTTGTATGGCTCAAGTGGCTACACCACCAATCATAGGCTTCACCCTCCAAATGCAGTGTTGAGATTTCAGCAGCTTCTTTCCCTGGTACAAGATGTAGTAGGAAAAATGCCTCCAAATTTCTCACCCAAGTTCTTACATTAGATGACCCGTCAAAGGTAGACAACAAAAATTTATTTCCTTTGATTTCTTTTCTGCTGCATGGCCTCTTCTCTTCCTTCAGCTTGATGAAATGAGGAAAATCTAGAGTCTTCCTGAAGGATCTAGGTTGAGATCTACACTCAACAAGGTAATCACTGAGAATCTGATGATCCAAATATCTCCCATGCTCAATATCTTCTTCTTGATGAGAATAGGAAGTGCATGGTAATTCCTCTTCTTTTTCTTCAGTCTTCTTGACCTCCTCAAAGGTGGATGCATTTCCTATGGATCTGAAAATAGATGAGAATAAAATTATCTTTTTTAATGTTCTGATCTTCTTGGGCTTAGACTCACAGGGATCAGTGGATCCCTCATACATGGGAAAAGGTGACCTCCAAGTGGTATGCTGCAACTTTGAACTTTGCGTGCTAGATCCCCCATTGTTCCATTCACTTTCATCCTACCTGAGCTGACAGTAATCTTTGAAAGGAAAAGCTACTCTGAATTCTTCCCCCATGGATTTCCATTTACGGAAATAGTCTCCAAAGGGTATATGATCATGCTTCCTCCCTTTCTCACTCGGTACTAGAGGTAAGAATGTAGAAATTGTGATCCTGGTTGGCCTACTGAAGGCTAGTGAATGCGGGTCACACTGTTGCGAGATCCCCATATTTGTCACCTCTAAAGCCTCTGGTGGGTAAGATTCTGCCTACCCTCTTTGTTCATATAAAAATGTCCCCACGGTTTCTCTTCTGGTGTCGTAGATAACTAGCTCCACAGGTTGAGCCAGAACTATGCTCTGATACCACTGTAATATCCCGTTTCAGGGATGTCTCTAAAACATGGAAAACTCAAACTAGAGATGGACTGGGAGGGAATTTACTGGATATTCCGCCTCTGAAAGAGGATGAGATCTGAAGGCTACTTGGCTCTTTCCAGACTCTGTCTATAGAACTGCTTGAAGAATCCCACTCAAAAGTGACTTGCAGCAATATGCAAACGCATATATGAGCACACCATGAAGAGACAATGTTTTACAATGAGTTGTGAGACAAGAAGATGAACGTATAGCCAAGAATAATGTATAGCAGAAAAAGAGTGTACAATTCTTGAGGAAAAAACCTCTCAAGAAAAGAAATACAAGCCTCAATAATACATGTACATGAATATGAAAGAACACTGCTATTTCTGCATAAACCTAGGCTAAGAGGATGCAATCTATCATAGAATATTGCTCCAAAATTATGTCAATACATGGATATGACAATATATGGCTCAAATACAATAGGGGAGTGAAGCTCTAACCCTTAGAAATAGTAATACATCAATCCCCTAAAGGATTGGCTAAAACATAAAAAATGGCAAAAATGTCAGAGTAGCTCGGTAGCTACAGCAACTCCGGAACTAGAAATACGTAGAGAAGGATGAATAAGATGAAAATATCTGAAGTAAACCTCCTCCAATGGATCTCCAAATTGTAAGGTTGATCCTTACACTTTAGATCGCACCCTTCAATCAATCTGCAAAACCCCGCAGCAAAGGCACTATGAAAATAACACAACTATTGGAGAAAACTGCGCAGTAGGGGAAATAATATGTGTTGGACTGATGCCAAGATTTAAAAATAAGCTCTCAAGCTTCAAAATTGATCCTCCAAAGGCAAGGAAGACTCCCCCTCTGAAAAACAAGCAATGGAAGAGGTATTGTGAAGTCTCCATGGCAACACCCTACAACACAGTATTATGTTGCTGAAGCAATAACATTGTCCTGGAGGATGATGCCTTGGTCTCGAGCAAAAAAAATGATGGGACAACCTCACCTGAGCAGGCACTCGAAGTCCCCTGGGGCTGAGGGTGAGATCTCCGAACGGAGACACTTGGTGCACTAAACAGTGCTGCAGCCTAGTTAAACAACCAGCATGCTCAAGAAGTTGAAATGACCAACTCAATATCATAAACATATGCATGAATGGAAATAGCTCTCCTCCCCTCCATTTATATATAAATTGGATACTCCTCATGGACCCTACTTTGAATTAGTTTTTCCTTTCCTCTAGAAGCTTCCCTCCTAAGTTTTCATGTAGTGCTTTCCAACTCATACCCTGCGCTAGTTGACTTGGTCAAACCTCTTTGCAAATATCTCCTTTCAGACACGAGGGTGTGAAATCTGGTTCCATAGCTGATCCCTTTTCATACTAGAGGGATTTTATTTATGTTTTTATTATCTTTGGGCCTCCTTACCCAATTATCCATCTCCTAAATGAGTTTAGACAAAATTTAATGTTCCAATTTATTGAAGAAAAAATTGGAATATTACATCCTCCTACACTATGTCCCAAATAGACCAAAGAAATCTTTCCAAAATCACACTTTGACATCTTAAGAAACAAATTATCTTTCTTCAATATATCAAGCACTCTATTCACATGAAAGACATGATCTTCTCTTGTTTTGTTGAAAATTAATATGTCATCTAAGTACACAATCACAAATTCATTAAGGAATGGACACAAAACACTATCCATAAGATGCATGAAAGTTGCTGGTGCATTACAAAAAGCAAAAGGCATAACTAGCCACTCAAAGAGTCCTTGTTTGGTTTTGAATGCAGTTTTCCATATATCAGTTTCTACAACTCTTACTTGATGACATCCACTTCGTAAATATAACTAAGTGAAAAACTTTGTTTCTTTCATCTGATCAAGAAAATCATATATTCTTTGGAGTGAGTAATGATTTTTTACTGTAATCTTGTTCAAAGCTCGAAAATATACACACATGTGCTAAGTCCCATTTTTCTTTGGTATCAAGACTATGGGTGAAACACATGGAAAGGTGCTTGGCCTTATGATTCCGTTCTACAACATCTCTTTGATTTGCCTCTTTATTTCAACATTCTCCATTATTGACATGCGATACATACCGAGGTTTGGAATAGGACAATATTTTTTCAACTAAATCTCATGTTGAATTTCTCTTTTTGGAGGCAATCCTGTTGGCTCCTAAAACATCTCATGAGACCCATTAACTACATCATATAAATCTAATTTCAACTTCGGATCACATCCCTCAAATGATTCATGATTAATATCAGGTTTAGGCTTAATCATAAGAAGAAAAAAATTCTTACTTGAATTTACCAGCCTCTTTAGCTGTCCATCATTTACCATAGCAATGTTTGTCTTCTTGCGATGTGCTCTAACAATGAACTCCTTGCCATATTTGAATAAATTATCCTTATTCTTATGGCGATAGAAGATCACTTTCCTGTCATACAAGTAAGGACTCCCTAATACAATACTAATGATGTAAAGCGGAACCACATCTAATCCAACTGTGTCAACAAAATTTGTAGTGATTGCAAACCGCAATATACATTTCTTTGAAACCTGTAGATTTGCATCCTTACAAATACAACCCAATGGATATGGTTTTGGATGTCGTATGGTCTCAAGATTAATTTTCTTGACCAATTCTTAAGAGATTACGTTTTCTTGTGACCCACTATAAAACAATGTGTCAATCTTGGTATGCTTGGATATGACCCTCACATGGAACAATTCTATTATTTCTTCTTCATTTTGAGTGTTCATGTGACAGTTTGATGTAATGGTACTGGGTTTAGTTTCAATTTATTTTCCCTTCATGTTCTTCAATCCCATGGTTTTAACCTTAGATTCATCACCTGAATCAAATCCTAAAACATGTTGAACTATAGCAACAATTTTTTTTTTCCCTTTGTTATTGGGTTTCTTTGGCCTCATTTCAGGATGTAATTTCCAACAATGAGTTTCATCATGGGCTTCTTTTGAACAATGTTTAGAAACCACTTTTTCTCCCTCTTTTTTAACATATGCATTCTTTTAGTTTTTACCTTTTGAGGTCCTCTCCTTGGCTTTACCCTTAAAATATTTCTTTCTACCCTCTTCAGAAATGTTCTTCCCTCTAGCTTCTAGATGTGTGGCCTGAACACATACTTCATCTAGACTGGTGGGGTTAAACATGAGAGTAGTATATTTTAGGTAGCTATGTAAGCCTCCTATTTACTTGAGAAAAGTATATTGGCTCTGCAAATCCACCCCTAATAAGAGAGCTCTTCTCCAAAATTATTGGGTGTATTCTTGCACATTTTGTCCCTTTAATTGCCTAAAGTTCTGCTAGCTCATTATGGATTTCTGCATATGAGCTAATGGATAAAACCGTTGTTTAATAGAAGTAATGAAATCTAACCATGATAGAATAATCTTACCATGTTTCTTTATTTCCTCCTTTGTCTTGGCTTCCCAAAAAAAAAATGTTGCACCTTCCATTCTCAGTGAAGCTAATTGAATTTTGGTATCATAATCTTGAAGGTTTTGTATTCTCAAATATACCTCCAATTGTCAATCCAATTATAAAGCTTTTTAGCATTTACTTCACCATTAAACATTGGCAATTCAAACTTAACATCAAGTTTTTAAAAAGGAATTTTACCAGTGTTCTTTGACTTGTGTGGCTGATGTACTAAAGAAGAAGTGGAGGATGATGAGGATGAGGGTGAGGATGATGGCTCTCCATTGCCTCCATTTCCTCCATTTCCCTTCTTTGACTTATATTCATCATGGTGACCTCCTGAAGAATGTTGTCCTTCATTGTGAAGTTTAGATCCTTCTCCTTCTAGCCTCTCATTCCTTTCTTGATAAAGGATTCTAATCATCTCAATCATGTCAAGAAATTCCTTCTTGAACACTATTTCTTCCTCTTTGGGATCAACTTATTCATGGATTTATTCTTCCTCTTTAGGCATGCTTAATAGAGCTTCTTCTTCTTTAGGAGTTGAACTAGGTGGTGGAGATTGTGGAAATATTTCTCTCCTTTGATTTTTCTCTTTCTGAGACCCTTCTACTTCCACCAGTTTTCCTTCTCTCTCTTGAGCTTGAGCCTTGTAAGCATCTAAAACTTGCAAACACTTAAACAACTCTTTGCACTAAAAAACACTAGATAAAATACTCTAGCTCTAATACCAATATGATCTGAAATGACTGTATTATTTTTTCTGTGTTAAGTTTCTTTACAGTTTAAAAACATGTGCATACTTGTCTCACTAGTTTTCATAAGGATTGAGGTGTTTTTCCATGAATTATAGATGATTAAATTAGTGAATTAGAAGCATAAAACAAGCTTAAATAACACTGAACAATAGTGTAAAACATAGAAATAGGTTACCACATGAAATTTACACAGTAGGCATGATGAAGCATTTCACCCCTCCTGAGCTACATCTATTGATCCAGCTCCCAATGGCATGTCCATGTTTCATTATGCTAAATTTTTTTCTATTACATGTATTTACAGTGCTCTAATGGCTATTTTATCTGCACCAATGGCTCCAAAATGCTCCAGTTAGTCAAAAATGACTCTCCATTCACTCAGAATGGGTGAAAATTGAGTCTCCTACTCTTTTGCCAATTTTCACCTAGAAAAGCTCCACTAAAAGTGGAGAACTCCACTTAAGTGGAGTTAAATTAGTAATTAATGGCATAAATAGTGTGCTTGGTAACCTTCTACTGAATAAAACGTTTGAATTAAAGGTTTTGCAGTTGAGGTGGCCACATGCCAGCCCCAAACACCGTGGTAATGTAACCATCAGATAGGCGGAACTTGGGGATTATAACTATGGGTTGAAGATTTGTTACTGTGGCTGAGGTGTGGGTTTCGTTAACCATGCAGGGAATGGTCAAATAACTGTTTCCATGTGATATTTATAACAAAAAACTACTATCAGAAACTGCGGGTTGGAGGTTAGCGCTAACCACAATTTTTGGAGTTTGTTGTTGCCATGTGAACTGCTTCGGGGATCTATGGCGGGTTGGAACCGCTGGTGGTTCCCTACCCCCAAAACTCCATTACATTACACCATAGCATAAACTCATCGACATAATATTCTAAGTCACATCATGTAGTGTGGGTGGTAAACCTCGTGCATTCTCAGTAGGAGGTGTCGAGGTCAAGCCCTGTAGACCCAGCAAAATTTTAATATGCTGCTGCAGGGCCACGTGGCTGCCTCAGGGCTAGCCACATGGTAGCATTTCATTAGCCCTCCGAAAACGTACAGCCAATAAAAACAAGGACACTTTTCAACCTATGGTTAGTTTTGAGGAAGTAATATTCCTTAGAATATTCTCTTTTGATGACTGTGCATCCCTTTTTGCTGACTATGCATCCCAGTCAAACTTGGTCAAACTGTCGAAATTTTACCTATTTGGCATTTTGATCAGAATGCAATATCTCCCTCATACGACATCAGTTTTTCAAACCATTCACGGCACCAGAATCAGGAAGACGAGATCTACGCAACCATCCTAGTTTCAACCCAATATTGTAACTTTTAATTTTGAGAAAAATTTATGAACTCTTGATCATCTTCTCTCTCAGAATCATGGGAGTTACGATTGGTGGTTATCGTTGTTAGCTGTTGTTCAGAGCTTCCATCTATCTCATGCAAATTATTATTTCTTGTGATTGGATGTCTGTCTATTTTGGACCTCAAGTCTAACAAAAGTTTATTTAGTCTTGTCTTTTTGTTGGTTAACATTTCTAGAAAGTTAAGCTCTTCATTTTTTTAACATGGGGTTTATGTATATGAATATACACCTTTTTAATCGAATGAAAAGGATATTTTTTCCTTTATGGAAAACAACTATTTAGATTAATGTGCATTTAATGGTTCAACATTAGACCACATCAATTCATCTTCAATAAGTTTTGCATATACTTAACAAGTTAAGTAATTAATGACGAGACTATTTTAATAATTCTTTAGATTAAGAAATGTGATTTAAAGTGATATTATTTTATTAAAAAATATTATAACAAAAAATTTAAATATTTAATTAGGCTAATTTCAATTAATATAATATTTAGATCTTCTATATGGATTAAAGGTTAAATGTTACTAAAAATCTCATAACCTCACTCTAGATAGCTTCCATTATGATCATAAGGGACTTTTAGTTTTCTTATGGATACTATCTTGGTTGAAGTTATCTTCTATTTTTGGATTAGGACCTAAAATTGGATCTAATTAGCTAAGATAATGTCTTCCTTAGATGTAAGGAAATAGCTTAATAACCCAATATTGAGAGGAAATATTTAGTAAAAGTGAAATTCTCCCACCTTACAGATCAAAGATGATTCATTTTAGGTGACATAATTTTCCTTCAAATAATAGTGATGACTCAACCTACATTCAAATTCAGCAACCAATGATGGTTGTCCTCACAAATTTCTTGATAATTTTTTTACAGTATGTTTCACCACTTTTGAAGAAAAATCTTTATAACTTGATTAGAAAGATAAGAATTCAAATTTTTATTACCTTAACAATGTTTTGAGCATCAAGTTAAGGTGCAAAATAATTTTTTTTTCTTAAAAATCCACAGATTTTAAAAAATGAATATAATGATTGAAAAATGGGTCTTAATGACCTCCCTTGGTGAGGTTGCTTGAGTTCATGTAGCAAGGCTTTCTACGCTAGTTTCTCTTTAGCCTCCATTGCCATGATTTCATCAATTGTAGTCTCTTTGTTGGTTTCCCCTCTACCCAGTTTATCTCCACCCATACCATTTGAGATGATTTTCCCTAGGAGTTGTAGATCACCCTAACATATTTGAATCAAGTACTCCTTTTCAAGTTAGGCCCTAGTCTCTTCCTACATTGTTAAGAATAAATTGTATCACTCTATACTTTGGAAACCTCTTCCTACCCAAGCATAGTAGCATTAAGATCCTTCATCTCTAGGATGGTCCTTGTTTTTATTTTCACCAAAAATGATCCAATTTATAAACATGAAAAAAATGTCCTTCAAAGAGGCTTTGCATGTAATTTTGATATTGAAACATTCATCTCTCTAGTGGCCTTCTTCCTAGATAGTTTGCATGATATAGGAGGCTCCTACATTGTTCACAAAAAATTATAAGGATGTCAATATTCAGGCTATACATTTCCTTCATCATAGTTTAATTTTAATTTTCAATCAAATATGGCCAAATTTGGTTATCCTGCATTAATGGATCTCTGCAAAAAGGAATAATAAATCCAAGAAGAGACATTTATATATGTCATTTACCAAAGGGTTATTTTGCACAGAATTTGACCACTCGTTAGATCAAGATATCATCCTCAATAGAAGCACATGATATTGGGGTAGCATAAGGTTTTCCAAGAAGTCGAGGTTCACAAATTCCTGTTATGAGATTTAGAAACAATTGATAAGTTACATCATAAATCACATGAGAGGTATTTAAGCAATAACATTCATTTATATTGCTAATATTCTTTACAATTATTACTATGAAATTAACCTCTCTTATAAATATTTTAAGAGGTCTTATATATATAAACCTTAATAATTAATAATAATGAAAACCATATATTTTGTAATCTAATCCTATTAATGATTAAATTACACATGTAATCCTTATATTCTAACCACACATCGTAAGGCTTACAGTAATGAAAGAAAATTTTATTGAAATCAAAGACAAAATAATTGAAAATAAAACACCATAAGTAACTCTAGAACCAGATATTATTTAAAATATTTTTCTTTGGAAAATATTTATTCGACTAGGGAGAGCTCCATCAAGTTACCTTGGTACCCTTGTACGGGTGCAACTCTATAGCTCTTGGATTCCACCTCCCCAAACTCCCAAATTATGGATCTCCAAAATTATTGGATAATAGTTCATACGAAGTGACATCCATGGTTCTTCATTTGGCTATCTCATGACCCTTGTGAGAGTATAATTCCCTAGAAAAACTCTTAAAATATCTAGGAAATCATTCATGCTAAATAGTATTTACATAAACACCTTTATGTATTCAAACTGAGGGCTTGTTAAAATGGGTAAAATACCCTTTCTTCAATACAATCATCACTGGTATTAGCATATGATGGATCTCCAACAATGGTTACATTTTATAGATGTGATTTTTCTTTGATCTTTCCATTGACAACATCATTAGGTCAAATTATTTAGTGTTTGCAAGTATGACCTATTTCTTTGGAATAATGAAATTTTATCTTCTATTTGTCTTTGGAAGATAAATTATGATTGTAGATTGATTATAATGAAATACCCAGCTAAGGAGAACTTTTTTATGGGCTATGATAGTTCACTTTTCTTCAACAAAGAAAGCAACAATCATATCTTATAAAGTTTGAGAAGATACCTTATTGAATGTAAACTTAAGAACAATGGTACATTTAGTAGGTAGATTATTTAATATAATGGTTTTGGTATACTCTTTATCTACCATAGCCTTTAATTCTACTAGATGTCTAGGGATATATAAATATTATATATGTGCAATATACAGAGTGAATTTCTTAATAATTTTTAAGTTGAATATGTTTCAAAGAAAAAATTTCTTTTACTACTTTTTCTCCAAAGAATGAATTCAAACTATTCCATATTTCCTTGGATTATTTTTTAGATAGATATGATGTAGGTTTGAAGCTAAGAGGATAAGTTAAGTACTGGAATTAAATTTATCATCTTTGGTGTTCAATTATAGTACTCTAGTTGGATTTGACAATGATTACTATCGCTTTTACTATTCTCCTGAGGATTTTTTTCACTTGCTGCATCTAAATTTTGCTTTCTAGTGTGAAAATAAAACTTGAATATTTCTCTAATGAAATTTTCATGGTTAACATCCTAATAAAAAAATAAAAAATATATACTACACTTTTTCTTACTATGAAAACTAAAATTTGTAACATAATCTCTATTGAATTGTAAAACTTTTGAACACAAATTAATTATTATAAACTCAGTGTTTAGATTTCCCCCTTTAAAATTAGAAATATATGATTGTTGTTTTTGTATATATCAATGGTGTAAGAAGGAATTCAAAGAAGGAATTATAAAACACTTAATAGTGATGAGAAATAAGGAGCTATACCTCCTTTGGCATTCAATTTGATTTTGAAACTTCTTTCCATTCATACCACAGTGCCCTTGGCATCAATAGTTGTTGTCTTGGAAACATGGAATTGTAAACATGAAAGGTGACTCAATTATTCAACTCCAATTTTTCATGGTGCCTCCATTCACTAGGGGTTCGTCTCCTTCAATTCATAGCTTTTGTATTTGATGTAACAACTGTAAATGATTGTGGTGAGTCAAAAATTGATGACAATGGCTCAAGCCATATAATCGTTCCTTTGGAAATTGACAGCTATGGGGTCTTGAATAGGAAGGATTATGGTGGCTTGTAGATAATGGATCAAATAGATTGGTATCATAAAAACTTCATATTACCTGAAATTTTGGCCCTCATGTTGTAAATAAAAGAATATGATTAAGCTTGGATGGAGGCACCAAAGAGAATTGACCTTAATCTCCTTTGATTCGTGATAACCTACATAAGTTGGTCATGATTTGGCCCCTTAAAGGACTTTTGTGAGAATCTATCCTTTTTATCAAGCATTTTAAATTTTTTTAATCTTCATTTAGTCTAGGAAAAGAGCATTCTTAACTATGCAAGAAATAAAATAGATTTCTAGTATGCATGACTAGTCCTAGAGTTGTTTCCACTCTGATACCATGATACAAGATCAATAAACTCTAGATATACTATGTTACAATGAACATGAGAGGTATTTATGAAATAACAATCATTTTTATGAATAATTGGTTCAATTGTTGCATTAATGTTTCTATATTTTAAAGCATAATTCAATAGATCTTATCTGTGTAAAACCATAAAAGCTAATAAGAACAAACTTGCTAATTTTTATAGTCTAAGTCACTAAGGAAAATTTAAGTTTTATATGCTAGGTTTTTTTTACCTCCTTTAAACCACTTTATATAATTTTGGCAAGGTAAGGATCCCTAAAATTCCCTTAAAATTTTGGTGTTTTGAAATACTAAAAGAATTTTATAGAAATGCCAACATAAAGTTCCATGTTAGGAATTAAGAAAAATTAAACATACATAATGTCAGTTTTTCCAACATTGTATGGAAATGGAATTCTACAAATTGATTTCACAATAAAGATAAATGTGATAGCAAAGGATTACCCATGGAACTTACTTATACATTATTAACAGGTAGCATTGCAATGTATATACTTCTTTGTCACCCACTTCCCTAAGGTTGGGACAAGTAACTAGAAATAAAGATTAAACCCACTTTGTGAGTTCAAGAATTCAACCAATGTATTTTGATTATAAAATAAGACACAACCAAGCCTCAATTGTAATTATTCCTTCATATTATTTTGAATTTAATTCTCCGTTTTGTAAATTGAGCCTCTTTCTTCCTCCATATTTTCTTTAGCTTCATTCTCTTTTGTGTGGGGTTAAGCTCCTTCTTCCGTCATCTTTTCCTTAACTTCATTATCCTTTGTACTATGTGAGGTTCTTTATTCCTTCAATAATGATGCACACAAATACCTAGGTGATATGGATCCATCTCTTTCTTCCCTCGTTGCCTATTTCTTTCTTCAATGGTATAGAACACAAACACATGCATTCTCGAGCTCTTCATGAAAATTTTCATTTAAATGGATGAAAAATTAATTTATTCCATGGTTCATTAGAGGAAATTTCATCCTAAAAGTGGCATCCTAAGGAAAAATAATAAAATAATAGCTAAAATAATTAAATAAGAGTTATGAAATTTGGAGGGAATACAGGAAAACTACTTTCTTTTAATTGTATTTTTGACTTATCTCCTTATAGGTTTACTCAAATTTCAAGTTTGGACACTCAGTAGATGCGTAATTAAATTCCACATCCAACGGGTACCCATTATGCATACTTTTGAGAGGACCACATTGATAAAAATTTCATATACATTAAAAAACGTGTTAAAACACATTTTTTTAATGTGTATCCAATTTTTATGAAGGTGGGTATTCTCAAAATTTTGCATAATGGGTGCTCTTTGGATGTAGAATTTAATTCCTCATCTAATGAATGTTTAAACTTGAAATTTGAGTGAACCTATCAGGAGTGAAGCAAAAAATACAATTAAAAAAAGTAGTTTTTCTTATTTTCCTTCCAAAATATTTACATGTACCTCTTTTAAACTTTAAATCATTTTGATTGATTTATATATTGAGATGGAAATTACATGAAAATTTCATGGGAACTTTTAGGCTGAAATTTCCTCTAATGGGTATTCTCCTTTTCCTTAAAGGGAGAGATAAACATTCAACATTTAAATATATAAGGTGTTTGAGTATAGATTCATCTTAAATTTGATTTTATCTAGTGCAAAGAGGGATTATTGACATGAAAATACTACTATTATTTCTAATATATATATATATATATATATATATATATATATATATATATATATATATATATATATATCATTTTTGAAGGTTCCAAATTCTATTATAAATAACTTGGGCATGTATACCCCCTAAATTAAGTATTCAAATTGATACACTAAAGAAGTTTATTGTTACACAATTAAAATATCTCATACATCAGTGCAACAATTTGACATTTAACTATTTTGTAACCTTAAACCAATGTAGATCCATCTTAATTGTGGATTTGTTTTGCATCAAGGGGGATCAAATCGCTTTACATGCAAATATTTCTTCAAGTTTTTGCAATTTAAAATGGGTTTGAACCTTGAGGGATTTGATCCTACTTTATGCATAACGATCATGCTTCAAAGATAAAAGATTTGGTGGATTGGTTTATTTCAGCTTCAACAAATATTGTGGATCTAGTCTTAATTGTGGTACTTGTAATCATTGGCTCGAACCAACTAGTTTGTATTGCAAGAAAACCACAATGGTAACACATTGCATGTTTGGATGTGGTTAAATGTAATGTAGTATTTTTTACTATTAACAATATAATGTTAGATGTCCTCTATCTTTGTTGTGTTGAACAACACATATTTCCCAATATGAATGACATATGTAAGTCCTTCATTTTTCAACATGAATTTAACATGTAACATTAAAACAATATTTGTAGCAAATAACAATATTTCAATGTGACCCATAAATAACATATTTCAATCTTTATTTTAAATAATATATATATATATATATATATATATATATATTTATCAAGTTTATATACATGTGTGCTATGTGTGTGTGGGGGCGTGTGCAAGCCTATGATATATATATATATATATATATATAATTGAAACATGAACATTTTTTATTTTCCATGTATCATCTTTGGTGGTTTTTTTTTTTTTTTAAATTTAAGAGATGTGTGATTCCTTGAGTTTTTAACATGGATTTAAGAGGTGGCATTTAAAAATAATAATAGAAAGGAAAATATCAATATCCACATTATTTATTTATCTATCTAGTTATATATAAAGGGTTTGAAGGTGAACATTTTCTTGTTACACCAAAAGATAAACAACCTACTATGAGAGATGTATCTTTCCTTTTTTATTCAACATGGAATTGAAACATGCTATTTACAAAAATAGTAATAGAAAAAATATTTCAATATCCCCATAACTAAAGCTAATTTTATATATATAATAATTAAAAGTAAAACATTTTTTATTTCCTATATATAGATAGTTTGGGATGGGTAACTCCCTTTAAGCTTCTAAGTGGAATTAGGAAAAACAAATATTAAGAGAGTTTATTATTGAGCATATATGTGTTTTTTACATTCTAGTATGAGGGGGTGTGTTTTATTGTCTAACATAGAGTTGAAAAGTGACATTTAACAAATATATTAATATTTTTTATTTTTTTAATGTCCACCATAAATAGAATATTTCAATATTCAAGTTAAGTAAAATATTTCAAAATCCACTTTAGACACATCTAAAAAAATTTAAAATTTAAAATTTGTTATGGATAAAACATTTTAATACTGAGTTATCAAGTATAAGGGCTATATTTAATATATGTATATAAAGAGCTAACATAAATCCATTTTAATTTCATGAGGAGATGTTAGATTTAAGAAACTATAGTAAAGTTCCACCTTGGATAGCTCAAATAACTAATATGATGGCTGCATTGAATTCCTCTTTTCAAGAGGACCAAAATCGACTTAAATATCACTTCGTTCAGATAAGCAGAAGTTGGTTTTTGAATTTATGTACCCACCAATGTTTAATGGATTAGGTCGGCCCTATGCACATATACCAATGGACATGATGACCTCAACATCAAGTGGACCCTCATGGAATCCTATAAATAGAAGAGACCTCAAGATCATTTGGACACATTCATTAAGCTCTCTTCCTCTCATGTATTTTGTCTTGGCTCGCACAGGTTTGACAAAAAGAGTTCGTGTAGGGTATAAAATTATAGGTAAGAGGTTCACTCCAATTTAGGATTTTTCTGAATCTTAATCATAATCTTTCTACAAAGATTTTTCAGCTATAGCCGCAAACATAGAGTGTTATGGTAGTGTCTAAGGACCCATAATCGCAGGCATAGAGTGTTATGGTAGTAAATAGTGCCTCAGAAGGAAGATTAGGTTGTGCTCACTCATAGCCGCAGGCACAGAGTGCCATGTTAAAAGTTAGGGACCCATAGTTGCATGCATAAAGTTCTATGGTAGCGGATAGGGACCCATAACCACATGCACAAAGTGTTATAGTAGCGGCTAGGGCTT
Source organism: Pinus albicaulis (assembly GCA_034641835.2). Lineage (NCBI taxonomy): Eukaryota > Viridiplantae > Streptophyta > Pinopsida > Pinales > Pinaceae > Pinus > Pinus albicaulis. Next base: position 1,659,269,928 of record CM076578.1, on the reverse strand, counting down.
TAGAGATGAATATACAGTACTCCAAAGTTTCTTCTCAGTGACAACAGTGTTCAAAAGTATGTTATAGACAGTGAAAATGTATTATAGTCATCAGAATCAAATATTTTAATGTTTATATGTATTTCATGGATATTCTAGTTGTTGTGAAGAAATGGATCAGTGTATTATCTTTTGTTGAATCATTTTATGACAATCTACTAAAATAAGAATTTGTAAGGGTTTTCCCTGTAGTGGGTTTTTCCCTAGCCTCTGATCAATCCTGGTATCTCTATGTGTGCATGTTTTTCTTGCTATGTTCCTTTATGTTTTTTTGCAATGATGATGATGTTATTTTTCTTTGTACATATTTTCATATGGTGATGAATAATGATGTAAATCTGAATAATGTTATGATGCTATGGGGTGAACTTAATGTGTTAATGATTAAATGAAACTATGAAAGAAAAGATCAATATAGCTCTATGAAAAATTAATAGGAGATGGATCAAATCCCTCATAGTTAAAAAAATAAAAAATAAAAAAATATGTGAACTTGTATAGATTTTATCCCTCCAAATATGTGATGAATATTAAGATAAAGTTGCAAATAAAAACCACATAGACACATCTAAATTAAAGTTTTGATTTTATTAAGTTTGTTATTATATGTATAAAATATGTCATTTATCTTAAAAGTAATATTCCATATGTTGAATTGCTAAAATATATTAAAACATAACATTTAATAATAAATCAACATTAAATCTAATGTATATAACATCCTTATTAAAAAATATAATAAGAAAATGTATATTTTAAAAGTTTTATTTTACAGATATGAACAAAAATATTAATGGAAAAGGTTAATATTTTTTAATAATTTCAAATTAATACTATTGTATTTGAAAATTATTTTTTTTAAATTAAAAGTGAAATTTTTGAAAATTCCAAACAAACAATGTTACATTGTAGGCGAGGTGTTGGTGCTCAAGCAACTAAATCAATAGAGAAAGTAATTTATCTTATCATTTGAAAGTTAACTAAAGAGCATATCCCCACCTCTCAATAATATTTATTAATGGATAGTAATGACCCAAGTGCTTTCCTAACGTCAAGCGACCGATAAATCCCCTACCCCACTTTAGATAGGTCAAGCAAGATTCCTCGAAAGTATTCACGTTGGCAGTTTCTAAGGGAGTAATCTAACTGTTTGATGTTTTATCCTTTGGTTTCTGTGCCCTCCTATCATTGGCAAACATCCTCTAGCAACTTCAACTTTCTCCATAATGTTCCCTCATATTCCGTTGAGGTTTCCAGTTGTTAGGTCCCTATAATACTAGTGTATCCCCTTATTGTTGTTAGTGTAGCCTCCTTATTGTTATTTTTGTATCCCTGTAACCCCCATATTGTTATTATTGTTCACCATAAAACCCACTATTGTTATTTTTCTGCCCTTACAATATTATTGATAGGTCGGCTAGGATTATATTGTGACCCCCATGGACTCCTATATATAGAAAAGAGGATTTTTCATTTGTATCATCAAAGAATTGTTCATTTATGTAATGTAAAGGAGGTTTTCCCCTCAAAGTGGCTTACTTCTAAGGAATTGATCTCTCTTTTATTCTATTTTTGGAGCTGGTTTCATAACACCAGTCCCACCGTCATCTAGGTTTGTGGTTTCACACCCATCCAACATCATCCATGCCATGGATTCATTTCTTTCAACGTCATTTAATTCAACTTGAAATTTGAAATAGTGGAAAGATTAGAAATTTGAATCCTGTCATTCTCATTATACCATTTGGTATGTTCCATGACAAATCTATTGTTGTGAGTGTTTTGTTGCAGACAGGTGAGGATACATCATTATAGCAGCCAATGCAGATTTCTTCGCGGGATCAGTTGTTATTTTTGTGAGTGTTATGTTGCAAACAAGTGAGGATAAATCATTGTAGCAGCCAACACATATTTCTCAGTGGTGGAATTCAAACTTGGATCATCGTTTTGTAGGTAATTCACTACCTTGAAAAACCCTTTAACACATGAATATTCAATCCACCATTTTTTCTAATGATAAAATATTCGAATCACTCAGTCAAATTTTAATACTCTTTAGGGCAAGGAAAGACAAAAGGAGACTTGAAAACTAACTGATGGTAAATTTGTTGCAGGTTATACGCAAATTTTTGGATGCGAGATCTTGTAACCATTTACTATATTCTTAAAAATCAATATGGTTAACTCACTTAAGTTGGGGAATATAGATTAAATGTTAAAGACCCATTCAACTACTCAATGGGAAGCATATTAACGATGGTAAATTTTAGTCAATTTAATGTCTTAAATTGCTATTATAAATTATTAACTAGAGTTGGTAATCTTATGAAGTGTGGTGCACTATATATGCTAGATGCCCTTCTTTCTTAGTTGTGTAATTATATATATATTTTTTGGGGTGTTTTTATTTTTATGTCTAATGTTAAAACTAAAAGCTAATCAAAGGAATGAAATCTAAGCTTTAATTGAAATCTTGAATGCTAAGAAATAACTGAATCTAAAATAAATTTAATTATGAAAAACTAATCTTTAGAAGGAAGAAAAGGAAATGTTATTTTTACTCTAAGAAAAGAAATTGATTTGAAAATTACTCTCAATAAAATGAATGAAATATAAAATCTAAAAGAAGGAAGAAAAGGAAATGTTAATTAACTAATTATTATTTAATAAAAAAAAAATCAACTTTTAGTGATTAAATCTGAGCTATGTTGTACCATTCTGTGCCGATAAAACATCTATGAAATCATCTAATTGAACTTATTTTGCATTTGCACAAATCATCATTCTAAATTCTATTGGATTCTATTGATATCTAAATTATGTTCTATCTATCAAAAAAATGAAAATAAAACCATATTCTACCTATCAATTGAAAACTCTAATTCTATGAAAAAATGAGCATCTGATCTAGTTTTCAATCGACCTAAAATATCATCCTAATCTAACTCTATTTTATATTCCATGGAAACTAAAGCATTAAATCTATTGCCGCGAAACTGAGTTGAATGTGCTAATTGAATTCAAATTTAACTAAGGCAAGCAAAAATTATAGAGTTTCTATTGCGCAAAATGAAATTTCTAATCTAAATCCTATGATTGTTGGGTAATCAAATGCAAGAAAGATTTCAATTTAGTGTTGACAAATTTATGGTAATGAAACAATTCAGGAAAGCATACGATATATCAGTCAACTGTGCGTAAATACAAACAATTAATACAAAAGACATTCAGAAACTAAATGACATAGAATTAAACTATGAAATGAGAAAAAATTAAACTACGAAATGACTGTAAAAAACTCTTCTCCATGAAGGAGTCCTCTGCAACAAAATGAGTGTAAATCTACTTAAGCTATCTGTGCATCAATGGTCTAGAACTGGTCTTCTTCATTAACAAAACAAAGTTTTGAAATGTAGCACAATGTTATCACCAAAAATCAAGCTTATTCCTGGTTTCAATAGACCCGTATTTATACATATTTCCAAATTAATCGTTTGAGATAATTTCACCTATGAAAAGTAAAATAAAGCTAAGACTAGAAGTCTAATCAGAAGTAAAGTCTTCATGGATCTTTCTCAGTTTGCTACGTAAGATAAAATCGAGAATCTTCGTCTGCTGATCTCGTCCCTTATCTTAACTTATCTTTGACCGTGTGTGTAGGCATCATCCTTCTCGAAACTGAAGAGGTAACTAGGATATGATCCATATATGGACAATTTCAAAGCTACCCATATGACTTGATTCTTCATTTTCTTCTCAAAACCTATCAAATAATATCAGTGGTTGCAAAAACAAAGGTTAGTTAGAAAATTGCATGAATTCTGTAGCTAATTGCAAAAAATTATATAAATAATAGGAAACATTACAATATAAAATAGAAATCATCTAAATTCCTTCTCAGATGGAAAATGTGTCAATTATCAGACCAGAATAGCTAAATGTTTACAATTTCTAGCCATAGCTAAAGCAAAACGGACCATTCTGGAACGAGTAATTAGAGCAAGATACTGGACAAAAACCTGAGTGTAACTCCCACGCTGGGGAGACCGTCCATAAACCCGAACTGAGACCAAGAGAATAGTAGCATTATTAGTCATAAACATGAGACTGTAGGAAATCACCTGAAAGCCGATGAAAACCAAAACACCGTCGCACCCAAATGGAACCAGCTTACTGAGCAGAGGAAGGGTCTTCCTCGACAATGAGGCAGGCATATTTATACGGGTCCTCATCATCAGAAGGGGGACCGCTATTGCGTTCAGGACCGCCTGCAGTGGAAGCCGAAGGACCAGCCGAAGCGCCCAGATTGTCCTCAATGCTCGAAGAAGCCAGCTTCCCAATTTCCGCCTGGGGCATGCTATGCGCAGTCTCCATGAGAGGCTCCCGAGTAGCAACAGTGGTGGCACGAGCCTGGGCTGAAGAAACCGGAACAGTGGGAGCTGCACGAAGGTCGATGGTCACAGTGGCGAGGAGAGAAGTATTATCAATGCTGCAGGGGAAGTGAAAACGGGCGTGATGTGAATTTGCCCTGGAAGACAAACGGAAATGCCCCACAGAATTGAAGCGATTCCGACCCCTCCCACGCCCTCTGCGCGGAGCTGGAAGACGAACAGGACCAAACTCGGATGAATAAGATGAGGAATCAGAGTTAGAGGGGGAAGAACGATTAATGGCACACCCCTGGACTCCCCCTCTCCTGCAGGGCATTCTTGGGCGGAGGCGAGGCATTGTGTGATGAGCAGCAAGTATAATGGGGGCGGGATGAGCAGGTGGGCTATCAGAATCAGTGACAGATGGACGCGAAAGTGTGCAGGAGGCACAATTGGAAAAGTGTATGCCGGGAAGAAGCTCCATACAACAGTTTAACACATAGCGCTTGCCATTACTGGTGCGAGAGCAGCGCTCAACCGCAGCAGGATGGCAACAAACGTTGAGGGGAGAAATCAACACAGAATTTCCAGAATTCTCCATCGCGGTCGAATGAATACGCCTGTTTCTGGGAGAGAGCTCCCAAGTATAAGCATTGAATGGCCTGACTGCTGCATTAAAGGCCTGGATCATGCGAGGATGGGTGGCGGTGGTGGTAAGCCACGCGCCAACCCACATGACCCCCTGTGCAGCATTAAACTCTGCTACCACCCGCATCCGTGAGTGAGAGATCTTTATGCACCAGGAGAGTGCAGTCATGTTGAAGTTGTGCATCATTCGAACTGCTGAGAGGGCCAGAGAAGAACGGTAGATTCTGAGCCGCTCCTTGATTCGCAAGTCTGTCAGCAACCTTGTTAGCAGTTCGACGAACATGCCTGAAGATAATGCTTCAGGGGATTCTGAGCCATCCTTCCATTTGCTCCAACCTGCTTAGAAGCCGCCAACTGGAGGCAATCTTGGCAGCGGACGTACCAGATTGGATGCGGATCGCGGCATCAATGAGAATTTTGGAATCCCCTTCGATCTCAAGAGGGAGAAAACTTTCTTGAGCTGCAATACACAAGCCTTGCCACATACCTTCCAGCTCTGCAGAATTATTGGTGTCGTTGCCCATAGAACCATGATAAATGTGTTTAGTAGTGCCAGTAGCATCGCAAAAAATGCCTCCAAACCCAGCAGGACCTGGGTTGCCTTTGGCAGCGCCATCAAAGTTTAGTTTGTAAGCATGCGTAACCGGGGGAGTCCAGAACAGGGGAGAATCCGGCTGGGAAGCAGAGGAGGCTATGTCCCGGACTGGAGGGGGTAAAGTGAGATTCCAGTTCCTCAAGATGAGGCGTTCCTGAGGGGAGGCCGGCATATCTGAATCCTGCCAAGATCTGAGAGCCAGGGTTTCTTGAATAGATTGTTTTAGGAGAGTCCAAAGGGCATCAAGCGATCTGCGTTGATCCTTGAAGATCCGGTTGTTGCGCTCTTTCCAAAGGATCCAGTAAATAAATCCTGGGAGGAGAAGCCAGAGAGAGTTGAGAAAGTTACTTTGAAATGGGTTCTTAGGCCAATTTCGGATTGTATTTACTATATCTCCTTTTCTTCTACCTGTTCTACGATTGCAGAGAGCTGTTCTTTCCCAAAGTTGATCTGCAAGTGGACATTGATCCATGAGATGAGTAATTGTCTCTGCTTGTGACTTGCAGTTTGGGCAACTTGATGGTCCTATGAAGCCGCGTTTTTGGAGATTTTCCCATGTGAGAATTCTCTTTTTGCTTAAGAGCCAAAGGAAGGTCGAAACTTTGGACCATATTCCTGGCTGCTAAATATGATCCCAAAGCTGGTCCTTGGCGATTTCCTTAGGAAGACAGAGAAGTTGATAAGCCTCCTTCGTCGTGAACATACCTTTGGGGGTGTGACCCCAGCGCACTTTATCCTGTAGCTCTGATGTTTTGATTTTCCTGAGGTTGAGTTCCTGTTCTATTTCTTCAAACGTCTCCTCCTACCAGTTTTCCTGCCATGTATTGGCTGGGCGTCAGTTTTGATATCCATGTGAAGAGCTTTGTTGCCAAAATTGATGAACCAAAGTTTGATCATTATCTTTCATAAAGGCCAGCCATTTAGGTTTATGAAAGAGGGAAGCAAGTTTGGGTGTTTGCTGCCAGGAGTCATCCCAAAATTTTGCCAAGGTGCCTGAATGGATTTCCCAAAAACTGTGCTCTTGTATGAAAGCACTGTGGTGTCTAGCGGCATTCCAAATTAAAGAACCTGAGACAGTTGAGCTAAAACGAATAAGAGCTTCAAGTGAACTGCCTGAAGCATATTTGGCCTGCCAGAGGCGAGCCCAGGGAGTATGAGGGTTGGAAACCCATTTCCACCAAATACGGGCTCCCATTGTGTTGTTACTATGTAGGGGATCCCGCAATCCAATCCCTCCAGCATACTTGGGTAGGCAAACATCTGTCCATTTGACCAATGCCCACTTTTTGTTGAGCCCTGAAGAACCCCATAAGAAATTTCTTTGAAGAGTTCGAATTTTCTTCAAAACCCATTTGGGAGCTGCCAGTATGGAGAATAAATAGATAGGCATAGCTTGGAGGACTGATTTGATGAGTATAATTCTACTGGCCATGTTTAGCGACCTATAGGTCCAAGAGGAGAGCCTGGAGTCTAATTTGTCGAGCAAGGTGCGCCAGGTAGCATGTTTGATGGCCGAGCCAACTAGGGGGGCTCCAAGATATTTTGAGGGGAGACTAGCTATAGGAAAGCCCAAAATTTTGGCAATGTTATGTTGACTGAGGATTGGAGTATTGAAAAAGAAGAGCTGGGATTTAGCCTCATTGACAGTAGTACCCGAGGCTGAGGAAAAAATGTTGAGCAAAGATTTGAAAGCTGTAGCCTCTTGGACTGACGGGTGTCCAAACAACATATTATCATCAACGAATTGTTGATGGGAGAGGGGAGGCTGGTTATGAAGTGATAAGCCCTTGAGGGAGTGCGAGGAGACTGCAGCATGAAGGAGACGGCTAAGGCCTTCGGCCATGAGAACAAAGAGGAAGGGGGAGAGAGGATCTCCTTGACGAAGGCCACGGGAGGGGCGAAAGGTGGAAGAAGGAGATCCATTGAGAAGGATGGAGAAGCTTGGAGTGGTAATGAGATTCATAAGCCAGCGGGTCCAGGTAGCATGAAAACCAAATGCCAGTAACATTTGATTAATGTAAGACCAACTTAATTTGTCAAAAGCCTTTGAAAGATCTAGCTTTAAGATCATACCTGGTTTTTTGAGAATTTTGAGTGAGTGTATCACTTCGTGCGAGAGAATGATACCATCCATAATTTGGCGACCTTCAACATAGCCAGTTTGCTCCGGTGAGATCAATAGAGGGAGAAGCGGTTTCAGTCTATTGGCCATAATTTTTGATATTAGCTTGTAAATAACGTTGCAGAGCGCAATAGGCCTGAAACTGTCAGGGGTTCTGGAGTCCTCCTTTTTAGGAACAAGTGCAATGAAGGTCGTGTTCAAAGAAGGGAGTAGCCAATGCATCGAGCGTGATTCCTCGACAAGCTCCCATACTTCTGTTCTAAGCATTGCCCAAAAACCATGAAAGAAATTGGCCGTGAAGCCGTCCGGGCCTGGGGCTTTGCCGTCTTTCAATTGCAACATAGCATCTTCTACTTCCTGCATAGAAACTGGCTGAAGAAGTTTGCTGTTGTGATCCTCAGTAATGAGTTTCGGAATATGCTGCGTAATGGAGCGAATTGCTTGGTTTCTGCAATTCGGGGGTTCTTTTAGAATATCCTGAAAGTGCCTTTTTAATTCCTTTTCCATATCTTCATGCTGTTCCAAGCGCTCCCCTTGCCGATTGTTGATGAAAGAAATATTTTTGTGCATACGTCTTTTCACTGTGGATCTGTGGAAGAATTTGGTATTCTTTTCCCCTTCCTTGAGCCATTTTATCCTGGATTTTTGACACCATAATATTTCCTCCTGATGCCGCCTGGCTTCAAGCTTGGTGAGGAGATCCTGTTCCTGATGAGCTAAATCTTCCATCCTGCCTCCTGAGATAATGCTCTGTTGTAGGGACTTCATTTGCAGCTCCAGCTCTTTCTGGTGATCAAAGATGTTGCCAAAGTGAGTCTGGTTACAAGATTTGAGAGCCTGTTTGAGATGTTTTAATTTTTGTTGGAATTTGTACATCTTAGCCCCTTCTGGAGGGTGAAAAGAGTGCCAGGCATCTTTGACCACATCTTTGAAGTTGGGGTGCGAAAACCAGAATTCTTCAAAGCGAAAAGGTCTGTTGCATTTATTGCCTGGGCGCGTCCAATGCAACATTATTGGCCAATGGTCTGAGCCTGCTTGGGGCAGAATTGAAGCAGTGAAATCCCCTCCCAGGTGGATGGCGTTGTCCGACAGAAGGAACCTATCCAACCTGGAGGCGATGTGCTGTGGTCCTCTCCTTTTGTTGGTCCAAGTGAACATACCATTGAACGTGCGCAGGTCCATTAGCTGATTCTTGTATATGAAATCTTTGAAACTGATGCTATCGTTCTCCAATCTCGTTCTTCCTCCGTTCTTTTCCTCCAAAGTTGTAATAATGTTGAAGTCTCTGCCACAAATCCATAGAGGAAAACGTCTTCCGGAGTTGAGAACCGTAAGAGATTCAAGAATGTCTAATTTATTTTGAATATCCTGTGGGAAATAGACATTGGAGAGATGCCCGTGGATATTCGTACCTATGAGGTGGAAAGTGGACTGAATGACAAAGTGGGAAGCATGAAAGTCGCCAAGGTCAAGGACTTGGGGATTCCATATGATGGCTAGCTCGCCTGAAGCGCCTGACGCATCCACTGAGACGGAGTGACATCCTGACCAGAACTTATTTAAAATTCTTTCCAAAACATTGCTGTTGCATTTTGTTTCTTGAAGAAAAACCAGAGAAGGCTTGTCTTGCTGTATCATGTTTTTGAGGAATCTGTGTTTTGCAGGACTATTAAGCCCTCGCACATTCCAAGAGATGAGCTTCATGAGGAACCATGGGGGAGGGTTTTGTAGAATTTTGTCAGCTTGGGGAATCTTCCAGATTCCACAAGCATTTCTCCTAGTATGATGGTTCTTTGTAAATCCGTTCTGCGCCCTCTTTTTTTTGAATCCTTGAGTATTTTTGTCCCATCCCAGGGACTTCCTGCTTGGATGCCCAAAGATTTGTGTTGCTGAGCTCTAGCTAAGACCACTGCAAGGCTATCAATCTGATTGGGACGTATTGTATTGTAATTTTTCAATCTGCAGGCATCTTCTAAACCAAGGATGTCCAGATCCCCCAACTCTATGCTCTCTGGTTCCTCTTCCATGTGGATTGGGGGATTTTGATCAGTAGAACTTAGCTGTTGGTGGATGATGAGTGCTGTGAATGCTTCGAAATCCATAGAAGAGTCTTTTGGACCCAGATCTGGGATAATGTCATCTGCGGGAATGGAGGCTGGTATCTTGACTTGCTAGGAGTTCTGAAGAGAAGTATCTAGAGTGATAAGGGCGGAGGTGGTAGGTTTGTCGGATGAAGCAGGTTGAGAGGGAGAGCTGATCTAGTCAGTATGAGGGGAAAAGATATCAAAGCTGTTATGAGTGGAGGGTTTGCTTGGAGGATCATGATCCACAGGGGTTTTTTTTGCATGCTTCCTTCGACTGGAAACCTTGGTGAATCCCTCTGCATCTTTGCTGGCATCGGAGACTGGAGGTTTTGAATGGCTGTTCAAGGGGCAATCCCTGAATAGATGGCCATGTTCATGGCATTTCCTGCAACGAAAAGGGATATGCTCGTAGTCTAAAGTTTGGATCCATTCAAAATCGTCATGGTATAAACTTACCGAATCCGTGAGAGCTTTTGACAAGTTCATTTGTACACATATTCTGGCATAAGATGTATATCTGCGGAGTCTTGTTTCTTCTGCCGCTTTGATGTAGACTCCAAATCCATTACCAATGTCCCTTAGGGTTTCCTCATCCCAGTATTCCAGAGGTAGAGAGTACATGCGAATCCAAACGGGTGCCCAGGTGAAGTCTTCTTTGTCTGGATTGAATCTTTCTATCCAATCACGAAGGTACAGGCCTGCTGAGTTGAAAAAATAAGGGCCTCCTTCAAAGATGCGGGTACGGTCCTCCAAGCAGTTGAAGATAGCCGTGAAAAATCCTTTGGGACCTAGCTGCAGGGTAACCTGTCCTTTTGGCCGCCATTTGGAGATGATCCATCCTTGCAGAGCCTTTTCAGTAGGCCAGAAGCCTAGGAACTTCCCAATCAGCGCGTGATCTTTCATAAACTGGATTTTTCCATTGATACGATGGCTGGGAAGATCGATTTTTGTCCTTTCTGTGGTTCTTGGAATGCAAGTAGCTGAGGACGCCTTTGTCTGTGTTACGGGGACTTGCGGGTCAGAGGCGCTGTCTTTAGCGGCCGTAGAGCTGTCAACTGGAATATCATTTTTGTCTGTAGCTGCCTGATTGCTGTTGACCTGATTAGAGCCATCGACCGCCTGGGGTGTGGGTCCTTGAATGGCAGAGGAATCTGCAGTTGCAGAGGAGACCGTGGAAGGACCAATGGGAGGAGGGGGGGCCGCGCCTGCCCCCCCAGCCACAGTATTCATAGTGAAGCGTGCAGTCCGACCAGTGAGGGAAGGAAGAGGAGGCTCGTAATGGAGCGCCGCAGCTCAGAAATGCAGAGAACCTGCATGAACCCTAACGGTGCAGAGCAGCGACGAGAAACCCTGGCAGAGCCAATCCTTTTTATGACATTTATTATTATTATTATTTTTAATTATTAAAATAAAAATTAACATGAAAGTTTCACTAATTTTTTTTACTCATTTTTTGAAATTTAATTCTAGTAAAGAATTTATTAATAAAAAATTTTAAACTATTACATTGTATTTGAGATATATAGTTTTGTAAATTAATTAAGAATATATAATTAGATGAAAACTGAAACTTTGAAATAAAAAAGCAAGATATATCATTTTTAATAATGTTATAGTAAAAAAGTTGAGGTAGAATTATTAACTATGCATTGATGTAAACCAATATTAAAAACACAATATTTTACATTGTATTATATAAGTGTTTGTCTGTGTCTATATATATATATATATATATATATATATATATAGAGAGAGACAGATGAAAATTAATTTTTTTTAAAAATGACACATATTATTTTAAATGTTTCATTAATAAACTATTGAAATTGTTAATTGGTTTCTTCATACTATTGCTATCTTTATGTTATATTATTTTTACAATTAGTTCTATGCATAATTGGTGTGTGTTAGGTTCAATGAGGGACCCATAACACACACTAATTATGCATAAAAGGGTAAAAATATTTCACATTAAATTCACCACTTTCGCATTGAATTCTTTTGGCTCCAACAACCAGCTCCAACAACCACCCTTCTAGGAAAATATTTCCAAATGGTTGTAAGAATTTCCATTAGGAAATGGCATTATTATGCATCACTTTTGCAACCAATCAAGATACCTCAAGGCTTTCTTGAAATAGTGAATAAGCAAGAATTTGAAAATATATTTATTGAAGAAAGATTTCACAACACAAATAGAAAAATATTAAAAGAAGGATAATTCCCAAAAGGAAAAAGTAGAGAAAACCCTTGAATATTTTTCTCATATTAATAAAATAAAATGGATGTTTTGCTAAGCAATGTAATTCCAAAAAATTCTAGTTTGGATATATCATTGCACACTATTCAATCTCTTTGATAAATAATGATCCAGGAAAGATCTCGTGTTAATCTGTTTGAATTTTATTCTTCAAAGAAAGAATCAAGATAAACTAATAGTGACTCAATATGACCCAAGTTTACATGGTGTCTATGTGATATTAGTATAAAAGCTTAAAGTATTCATAAACTTGTATTGCTAGCGAAATAAAAATAACAAATGAAAATCTTAATGTTAGTTCTATGCATAATCAATGTGTGTTATGTGCAATGAGGGGTCCATAACACACACTAATTATGCATATAAGGGTAAAAATATTTCACATTGAATTCACCTTCGGCCCCAACACCCATCCTTCCAATGCAATATTTACAAATGGTTGCAAGAAACACCATTAAGAAATGACATAATTATGCATCACTTTTACAACCAATCGAGATACCTCAAAGCTTTCTAAAATAGTGGAATAAGAAATAATTTGGGGATATTTTTATTGAAAAAATATTTCAAAACAAAAATGGAACATGTTCAACAAAAAATAATTCTCAAATGGAAAAAGTAGTGAAAACCCTTAAATATTTTTCTCCATATTAATAAAAACAAATGGACGTTTTTCTAAGTAATCTAATTCCAGAAAATTTTAGTTTGGATATATCATTTCACTTGACTATTCAATCTCTTTGATAAATAATGATCCAGGAAGTACCTCATGTCAATCAATTTTACTTTTATGCACCTAAGAAATAATCAAGATAAGATAAGAGTGGCTCAATATGAATTAAGTTTACATGGTGTCTCTGTCATATGTACCTTCGTTTGTCTCATCTTTATTAACTAAAATTTCAATATTTTTGCTTTTCTAGATGAAAGGAACTATTATCCTCTTTTGTCTTGAACTAAGTACATGCAATATCTAAAGAGATTTCTGCAAAAAATTACTTTGTATCCTCAAGAATTAAATGAATGGTCACATCGATCATAAACTTCCAAATTATAATAGATTCCCTACGTAAGGAAAATTGTTCTATAATTTAGTATTTACCTTAGAAAAATTGCATCAATGAACTATTTTCATTCAAAATTTAGCCATGCATTTCAAGTTGCAATGGATCCTAATAAAAATTGAATTTAATAACACTGGTAATTAAAAACCCTTCTTAATATTATTTCACTTTCATTCTATAATTATAAAAGAAATATCCAAAAATATCATTCCTACCCTCAACTTATATAAGATTATAAATTCTAGTGTGTTGACATTACTATATTCATTTAATTTTAAAATAAGAATATTTCTACTTTAAAGGGCCCATTAAACATATAATATGAAAATGCCTGGAATATTAATGTATTCACAATATATAAATGAGGAATTTTTGAATGAGAAAATACATTTTTTGTAAAGTTCACACCAGAGTCGAAGAATATTGTGCTACTTTTGGTCTAGGGAAACAATATTATTTAGCTTATATAAGGTCAAAGGGTATATGTGGATCATATCCACATAACAAACATATTTAAGTGTCACATTACACTTATTTTAATATTGAAATGTGTTTGATATTTGGATATATACCTTTTGACTTTGGGTGTGCTAATTGATGTGTTGATAAGATGTTTGATATATATATATATTAAAAAAAATTGTAACTTTTGAAATATGATTATGTTTGGTGGTTAATGTAAAATTAATTATTATAAACCCAAGAAAAATAAATAAATACCTTGACATATATCTAAGGAATAATGTACCTTTTAAAGTATACTAATTAATATATGAGTAGTTAAATTAGTAGAATAAAAGAAAAATGTAAATAAACTATTATAAAATAGTGAGATTTTTTGGGGGGAGTTGGTTGGGTCTTTATGTTAATGATAGATTTCAAGGTCATATACTTCATGAGAAGGACATTAAAGTGTAATTGGGGTAGTATCTGGTTTTATATATGACATTGAGCTAGATGCTACTTGTAAGTGCATGACCTCAATCGTGACATTATGGGATATCTACATTCTTGTAAGTGCTATCTACCATAGAATTGTTATTTTTTTCGGGAGTATGACCTTAAATTACTTGGTCATCTACCTTAAATTAAACGAAGGTACATATCACATGGCCACCATGTAAACTTAAGTTATATTAATCCACTCTTAGTTTGTCTTCATTCTTTCTTAGGTGCATAAAAGTGAAATAGATTGACATGAGGTCTTTCTTGATCATTATTTATCAAAGAGATAGAATAGTCAAGCACAAAGAAATATCCAAAATAACATTTTTTGGAATTAAATTACTTAACAAAACATCCAAAAAATTTTATTAATTTGAGCAAAATTTTTAATGGTTTTCACTACTTTTTCCTTTTGAGAATTATTCTTTGTTCAACATGTTCCATTTTTTGTTTTGATTTTTTTTTCTTTTTTTAATAAAAATATCCACAAATTCTTGCATATTCCACTATTTTAAAAATCTTTAAGGTATCATAATTGGTTGTAAAAGTGAAGCCTAATTACGGCATTACCAAATGGGGTTTCTTGCAACCATTTCGAAATATTGTCTTGGAAGGATGGGTGTTGGAGCCAAAGTAATTCAATGTGCATGTGGTGAATTCAATGTGAAATATTTTTAATCTTGTGCATAATTAGTGTGTGTTATGGGCCCCTCATTGCACCTAACACATTGATTATGCATAGAACTAATTGTACAAATATGAAAGTTTCATTAAGATTTTCATCTTTTATTTTTATTTAGCCAACAATACAAGTTTATGAATACTTTAAACTTTTATATTAATATAATATAGACACCATGTAAGCTTAAGTCATATTTAACCACTCTTAGTTTATCTTGATTCTTTCTTAGGCGCATAAAATTAAAATATATTTACATGAGGTCCTTCCTGGATAATTATTTATCAAATAGGTTGAATACTCAAGTGCAATGACATATCCAAACTAGAATTTTTTGGAGTTAGATTACTTAGCAAAACATCCAATTTTTTTTTTTATTAATATGAGAAAAATCTTTCATGGTTTTCACTACTTTTTCCTTTTAGGAATTATTATTTGTTTAATATTGTTCCATTTTTGTTGTGAAACCTTTCTTAAATAACAATATTCTCAAATTCTTTCTTATTTCGCTATTTCAAGAAAGTCTTGAGGTATCTTAATTGGTTGTAAAAGTGATGCATAATTGTGTCATTGCCTAATGGGGATTCTTGCAACCATTTGGAAATGCATTCCTTGAAGGGTGGGTGTTGGAGAAAAAAGTATTCAATGCGAAAGTGGTGAATTCAATGTGAAATATTTTTACCCTTTTATGCATAATTAGTGTGTGTTCTGGGTCCCTCATTGCACCTAACACAAACCAATTGTACATAAAACTAATTGTACAAAGAATATAATGCAAAGATAACAATACTGTGAAGAAACCAATTAGCAATTTCAATAGTTTATTAATGAAAAATAAAAAATAATATGTGTCATTTTTTTAAACTTTGAATTTTCATCCCATTATATATATATATATATATATATATATATATATATATATATATATATATATATATATATATATATATATATATATATATATATATATATATATAATATGTAAAACACTATGTTTTTAATATTTGTTTACCTTACTTCAATGCATAATTTATAATTCCACCTCAACTTTTTTATTATATCATTATTAAAAATGATATATCTGGATTTTTTTTCAAAGTTTCATTTTTCATCTATTTATATATTCTTAAGTAATTTAAAAAACTATATATCTCAAATACAATGTAATAGTTTAAAAATTGTATTTTTTTAACACATATTTCTTAATGAATAAATTATATATTATGATTAAATTTCAACAAATAAGAACACTTTCATGTTATTTTTTATTTTAATAATGAAAAATAATGATAATAATAAATATCATAAAAAAATTTAATTATAAAATATAATAACATTTTCTAAAGTATTCATAAAATTTTAGACATATTTTATAATAAAAGAATGAAAAGGAGGGTGTACATATATTATAAAAAGTTTATATAAATGTTAATTTTAATATACAATACTCTATTTTACAACAAAGCTAAAACAACTATAGAGCGGTTGCCACAATGTACAGGTGATTTTCCACTACTGAGTAGAAGCAAAGTAGTTTCAACAATGAACACAAGAGTTTCTACAAAGTAGAAGAGAGTTTCCACCACTACAATAGGGAGTACTCACGACATAGTTTCAACAACTAATACCTAAATTTGTGTTTTTCGGAAACTCTCCGAAGAACAACGTAGTGGGTCCTCCAACAAATTGGATACACTACATAGCCGACTAAACTCTCTAAACAACAACATCACACTGCAGTGAATCCCTTCGCCTGCGAATAAAAATCTAAGCAAATATAACACTATAAATATCTTTTACCAGTTATTTAAATTGTTTAATTTATACACACCCACATAGATCCTTTTTTTTTCTTTTGATTCGTAATGTGGGTCCTTACATGACTTCACGCCAAACCTATGGTCTAAGAAACCATGACTAAGGGGCAACATAGTGGTTCCTCCAACAAATTGGTTAAACTACATAGCCGATCAAACTCTCTAAACAACAACATCACACTGCAGTGAATCCCTTCACCTGCGAATAAAAATATAAGAACATATAACACTATAAATATGTTTTTCTAGTTGTTTAAATTGTTTAATTTATACACACCAACATAGATCCTTTCTTTTCTTTTGATTCGTAATGTGGGTCCTTACATGACTTTACGCCAAACCTATGGTCTAAGAAACCATGACTAAGGGGAAACATAGTGGTTCCACCAACAAATTGGTTACACTACATAGCTTATCAAACTCTCTAAACAAAAAAATTCACACTGTAGTCAAACATAGTGGTTCCTCCAACAAATTGGTTACACTACATAGCCGATCAAAATCTCTAAACAAAAACATTCACACGATAGTCAATCCCTTCGCGTGCGAATAAAAATATAAGCACATATAACACGGTAAATACTGTAAATAAAAATCTAACCACATATAACCAAACCATCATTGAGGAGCATCTAAGCTGTCAAAATCACCTGGGGATTTCACCCTACCTCAGCCACACCAACCCTTACCATGGTTCGATTTTTTTTCGCCTTTGGGGGATTGGAACCATGACCTTTTGATCATGAGTGTATTAAAATCAAATTCTTCACCATCAAACCAAACCCCTGTTGGCACCCAAATAAATCCATTTGAATTAAAAAACAAACCCAAAAAATTACGTTACCATATTCAAATTAGAACTCAATTCTATTTAATTTATATAAATGAACTACAAAATTCATATTTATTTAAAATAAACAAATTTTATTTAATACATATTATTTTACCATCGTTAATATGTTTTCCATTGAGTAGTTGAATGGGCCTTTAACATTTAATTTATATTCCCCAACTTTAGTGAGTTCAGCAAAATGATTTTTAGGCATATAGTAATAGGTTACAAGATCTGGAATCCAAAAATTTATGTATATCCTGTAGCAACTTTAAGGTACGTTAGGTCTCCTTCGGTCTTTCCTTGCCTGAAAGAGTATTAAAAGTCAACCAAGTGGTTTTAATATTTTATCATTAGAAAAAAATGGTGGGTTGAATATTCATGTGTTAAAGCGTCTTTCACGGTAGCGAGTTTACTTGTAAGATGGCAATCCCAATTTGAATTCCATCGATGATGAATTTGTATTGCTTGCTACAATGATATATTCTTAATTGCCTCCAACATAACACTCGCAAAAATAGCAAGTGATCCCATCGAGAAAATTGTGTTGGCTACTGCAATGAAGTATCCTCACCTTTCTACAATAGAACACTCAGCAACAATAGCCTTGACATGGGACATACTAGATGTTGTAACAAGAATGACGAGATTCAAATTTAAAATACCGCCACTTCAATGGCATCGAATGAAATGGATGATGGTGGATGGGTGTGAAACAACAGACCTAGAAAACAGTGGGACCATAAACCTCAACAGAACAAAAGACAATGTTATAGAGAAAGTTCAAGTTATCGGAGGACATTCACCACTAAGAGGAAGGCACATAAACGAAAAGATAAAACATGAATAGTTAGCTTACTCTATTTCTAAATAAACGGAAAAATGACCATGTAAAAAATGTTACATTGAAAAAAAATTTCTCCAGAATATTTCATTCTCATAGTCACAAAATATTCACATAATATTTGTTTCAAAATATTTGTAATATCAAAAAAAATAATATAGTATTTAAATGCTAAATTAAAAAATGTCAAATAATATCTGTGTTTTTTATATAAAAAAAATAAAAATAAATAAATGAATGAAACTAGACACAAGTAATGCTCTATTTCCATATTCCATGAAAATATAAAATGAGTAAGAAAATGATGATAAACATATTTTTCTCTTAATTATTAATAATAAATAATGTTTTAATATTTAATTATTAAAATGAATTATAAGAAACAAAAGCTCAATTATTATATTTCAATTACTTAAAATATTATTATTTATTAATATAAATTATTATAAATCACGTGATTTATTAATATAAAATTTTATAATAATCTAAATATAATTATTTATGTTTTATTATGAGATATTTTGAAAGAATTTTTTATAATATTTATGAAATATCATAAATTTAAATTCATTTTAATTATGAATGTATGTATTAAGTTATGAAGAAATTACATTTATTTTTATTATAAGCTAATTTACACTTCAAAAAATTTAATCATTCTATACATTTAATAATCCAAAATTAAAGATAAATTTAAATAAATTTAATTATTTTCACATTATACACTTATATTCTAAATATTACCAATTCTAAATTTCTTTATTTGTGCATTTTTAACATAATTAAATAAATTGATGTTATGGCAATATCATTCTTGGCCTCTCTGTATACAAACAAAGCCATGTTTCCTTAAAGAAATTATCTCTTTCTAAGGTTGACTGCCGTCATGAGATGTATATTCTACACTATAAAGAAATGAGACTGAGTCGATAAATATTGAAGATCAAGGGGAGAAGATTACTTCTGCATATGTCATTGCATTATTATTTTAATTTTGCGGATTTATAATAAAAGTCAATAACGGATATGACATGCAAAGTGAAGAGTGGCTTATTTCATTATGGAACAAATTAATGCGGCCAGGCAACTGATGCCTAATCAGTTCTGTGGTGGATTAATCTGGCGAACGTCAATACTGTATATTCTATTAATAAATAACTAACAAAGAATTAAGAAAGCTCATTTTGACTAGATGCTCCAGGTCCCACGAATTGAACACATGAACGTTCCATGAAGTATGGGCTACTAGAAGGTGTATATATAAAATTATATTTTATATTTTGTTAGGTTTATTTTATGACCATAGCATGATTTCTTTAGCGTTATATTTTTTATTTATTTTTAATGTTTTAGGTATATATACAGTTATTCTATAGTTTTTAATGAAATTATTGTTTAATGGTTGGAGGAACGTAACGCAACAAATTTAACGACAAAATATTAATAATAGAAAATATTGAAAAAAAAAACAAATAGATATAAAGAAAAAGTTGTAGAAAATAAAAATTTAAAATTAAAATAAATTCAAAAATGATTAGTAAGGAAAAATATAATGATATGAAAATTGATTTCACTAAACATATATTTTTTAACAATAGTAATCTTAATGTTTTAGGTGAAATAAAAATATGACGGCAATAATTTTATGGACTTAGTTTAGATTTTATAAATATTATATTTTCTCATCTCTACGATAATTGATGTATTTCATTGATGAAAACATTTTATACTTAATTTTATTATTTTTTATACATTCATAATTTTTCTATCATTTTTTAAGTCTTTTATAAAGGAAGGATTTTAGTAATCTATTTTTCTATTGACTACTATTTGTTTAGCATTCACCAATACAACTTACAATGTTTAACTTTGAAAACTAAATATTTATTTTTCAATATTATCAAAAAAACTATTTTTCAAACATTTGATTGGACCATAACTTGAAGGTCATCCTTGATAGCATATGGATAACTGCCTTACATATTTATTAAGACCGTGTCCATGTTTCAGTCACTCGATCAAATGTTTTAGACCATTAAATGCACAAGTATATAGTTTTTTATATGCTTTTCATAATGTTAATTTTTTTTCTAAAATGTTGTTATTAAAAATTTGTTAGATTTTAACCTCAATTTAACATTTTGACTATGTAAAATTACACAAAAGTAAAAATAAGAGTAAATTATATAAAAATATTGACATAATGTAATGAACATTTTAAATAGATCAATATACAATAAAAAAATAAAAATAAAATAATAAAATAATAATAAACTATAAAAACATCCCATGGTATTGACCCATGGTATTAATGTGGAATGTATTTTATTTAAAGAGAGAAATTAAAATGGCCTAGATCAATCTTAACTCTAGATCTACCAAGAGCCAAGAGAGATCATATGTCTTGATATGCAAACCTCTTTTAGAGTGAAAAGAGAATTGATCCCTGTGATAAATAATATAGATCTAAACTAATTATTTAACAAAACTATTTTTAATGTTTATAACCATTATTCTTTTAAAATTTTACTTAATAAAATGTATCTAAATTTTCATACATCCAAATATACATAGTTTTTCCTGTTGTATATTATTTTTGTTACAACTATTTTATTATTTCAAAAATAAATGTTTTTTTTGTTATCTATTATTTATGTTACAACTCTTTGATTATTCATGAGTAATATTTCTTAATATATATAATAAAAAAAATTAATAATGAAAATTTTCAAAATATGTGATCTTTTTAAATTTCCAAATTATTTCATAGGACATGATTTATCTTGAGCAATAATGATGAATGTTCATAATTCTCATTTCTTGCTAAATTTACCTTTAATTACTTAATTGTAATAGTTTCTAACTACATAATAGTTTGTAATTACATACATACACCTTTTGATTTTTTTGTTAATGAATATCAAATTTCTTCCATTCAAAAAAACCTATATACATATATTTAATTATCTAATTGTAGCTAAAAAATCTTAGATGTTTTTGAATTTATAATCATAAAAAATTTCATATTATATGATGTCAAACTTGCTCAAATTTTTATTCTGAAATTTTAAACAAAGTTTTTCACTACATAATTATAGCTTTCATCACTTTTTTAATTTTTCAATTCCAAACAGAACATGCAAAAGAAAAAAACCAACTCATCCCATACTGTAGATTATAGTTTTACAAAATTGACAGTATGTAATTAACCATAGAGTAAGCTAAGACAACCCTAAGGGGTTTTTTGTACAAGTTTTATCATAACATTTCCCTCCATCCAATATATACTATAGAGTCTTCTAAAGAGTGAGTATATTCTAGTTTATAACCTGATCCACAATCAAAGAAAATGGCTAGGGATTTCACAAGTTATTAGTTTATAACTTGATCCACAATCAAAGAAAATGGCTAGAGATGTCACAAGTTATCGTTCGCATAGTGATGTATTGACGTTATCGGTTGAAATGGATCTTATTAGATGCATGGTGGCCAGAGACACTAAAAAATCCAAAACAAATATCTCTTATGACATCCATATTGTCTACAAAGTGTCCAAATTTTCCATCTCATAAAACAATTTCTATAAATAACTGCTCAATTTACTCTCCAATTTTTTAAACCCCCACCCATGGTGGGGAGATTATAGTGTAAAATAAAATGTTGTTGTGGTTTTTTCAAAGGGTTCATAAACAAAACAAACATCGAGAAAGTCAATATTTTGGTATAATAACTGATTTTTCAATCATTGTGACAAAAAAAACATCATTAACTCACGGAATATATATAATTCTATAAGGATCTGAGATGATAAAAAAAAATTGAATCATGATTGACAACCAAAACTAAGTTGTAGCCACCAGCGAAAAATCACAAAAAATCACAGAATATATCCAAGCTTGCAATGAACCCCATACACAGTGATGGACATCATGGGAATTTTAGTGCACATAGAACACAAACCTAAAAATTCTATACTCTTGAACAATTTAGAATAACCTAAGATGTCTAAATTGGATGTCGAGGTGGGTGGTACAATAATTGAGGATGCTTCTTAAAGGATAAGGGAATTTAGATACTCTACTCTTCTACTAAAGCTATACAAAGTGAGACTTGTAGATTATAGTTTTACAAAATTGACACTATTTGATTAGGAATAAGTTACAAACATCACGTATTTAAAAAGTAATAAGAGGAAGGTACATGAGGGCAATGGTAATTAATGTGATTCTTTGTACTATTTTTATTTAAAATAGTAATTTGCATTTGTATTTTTTTTAATGAATATTGTTAAAAGTGTTGTACTGTTTTTATTCAAAATAGTAATTTGTATTTGTATTTTTTAAATGAATATTGTTAAATGTGTAATTGAGTAAAATGTATTAAATCTATATTCTAATTTTTAAGGTATTTATTTAAAAAATTCAAAGTATGGTGAGTTTTGTTTTATTAATCTTTACTTTGGATGTGGAGAGAATGAATCTATCTCATGTCCCAAACAAGATTGTTCTTTCTCTTCTTATTCTAGCTTGCACCTTGACACTCCTCCTCTCCTCCTTGTAGCACAAATTTACACTATGAGGCACAAGGTAGTTGTTGCATATAGAAGCATTTAGTCCAAATCTCTCTGAGTGCTAGAGTTGTTTTCTCAATAAAAAATTTTTTACTGCCCTTGAATTGATGAAGTCCATAGTTGTTGCATATAGGATCATGTACATCTAATAAGAAAAGTGTGATATGGTATTATAATTTTCTCTACAAATGTATTGGAGTTGTTTTCTCATTAAACTTGTTTTTACTTCTCTTAAGTGATGAAATCTATCATTGTTGCATATAGGAGCATTTAGATCTGATAAGAAAGGTGTGATACTATGTTATAATTTTCTCTACAAATGTGTTGGATTTGTATTCTCAATAAACTTGTTTTTACTGCTCTTAAGTGATGAAATCCATCATTGTTGCATATAGGAGAATTTATCTATGATAATAAAAGTGTGATACTCTGTTATAATTTTTCTCTACAAATGTGACGGAAAGTGTGCCATGAATGTTGGAAATTTCATGATTAATGTAACATAAGCTAATTAAAAATTCATTTCTGCTACACAAGATCAAGAAGTCTATGCGGAGAAGCCAACACCATAGCACAAGACAAGTTCGCTAACTCCATAAATGCTACCAAATCTCTCTCAGTGTTGGAGTTATTTTATCAATCGCCTTATTTTTACAACTCTTGAAGTGATGAAAGCCACCTCTCGATACATTTTCTACTATCTGCACAAAGAAAAAAAAAACCAACTTCATATCAGTGATATTGAAAAACAAGAACATGGCAGACACCAGGGACATCAGTGGTAAAAAACAATGTGATCTTTTGAATGTTTTAAAATATTATGAAGGAAATAATATATAGGTGACTTAATAGTAAGTGATCAAGATTAAATATGGAGGAACTGCACCAAAAAAACTTTTGATTTTGAAGGTAGAAAATCACAATTTATTTCTTTATTCATGAGACAATCATGTTGGCATGATCAGACAAGGTATTTAAATTAACTTCAACATAAGCCTCATGATTTGTAAGGCTCAAGGAAGCAATATTGCATTAAGATTTCATTGTAACATGGTTCTTGCCTTTTCTTGATATAATTATTTCTTAAATTAATAATTATTTATTTAATACATTCAAATAAATTGATTTTTAATTTTTAATTTAAATTATAATATATATATCAAATAATATAACATTTACAATTACTCAAGTTGTGCCAAGAATTTTTTAGTCTACTAAAAAAACACACAAATATTTATATACTTTGGGTGCTCACACAAAGTTACAATCCTTAGCAGTGAACGCTCTGACCATTATTTCCCAAGCTATAACTTCATTAATGTGGTTAGGCGATATATGCCCACAATTAGATATTAATGTGGTTAGGCGATATATGCCCACAATTAGATTTAAACAAATCGTTAATGTTATTGGGCAGTATATGCCACAATTATTAATAAGACTATACACTCAAAGATATGTATGACCATAAATACCCACACAAAGTCGAAGTTGCAAGACATACTCTCTTTTTCTTTTATTTTTTACTTTGAGCAATGCCTGCGCGGAGTTAGCATGCTCACTCTGAGTAGGAATGGTTGTCCGCCGTTAATGAGGGCACGAAAGTGAAAAGGTATTGACAGAGAGGGCTGAATCATCTAACTAAAGTTGTGTTAGCAGGTGAGCTCTATGCACGCCTCGTGTGTCAGTGAAGATGTCCAACAAGCGAAATGGCAGCTACAGAAAGTAATTCAATAGAATCTCATAGCAACGCATAACGAATATAGGTTGTTGTTGTACAACAAAATTTTACATATAAATAGTATCATACACAAAATATCAGAAATTACTTTGTATTAGTACGTACATATAAATCCTGATCCAGCAATAAATAATAATCCTTTGAACGAAGTCGCTATATAATTATATACCCTGTAATTAATTACGGAATATAACTGTGACTGCATTTTCATTGTGCATAAGAAACAATATCATCACTACTATTAGAATCATGTGGATCTCCAACAATGGCTACATTTTCTAGTTGTGAATTTTCTTTGATATTTCCATTGATAATGATAACATCATTAGATCAAAATATTTACTTTTTGGAAGTGTGATCTATTTCTTCGAAATAATGGCATTCTATCGCCCATTTGTCTTTGGCTCATATGCTATGATTGTAGATTGAGTATAATGAAATATGAAACTGAGGAGAACTTTTGTATCGGCTATGATAATTCACTTTTCTTCGACCAAAAAAAGGCAACAACCATATCTTATAAAGTTTGAGAAGGTATCTTATTGAATGTAAACTTAAGAACAATGGTGTGTTTAGTAGGTAAATTATTTAATATAATGGTTTTGGTATCATTTTTATCTACCATAGCCTCTAATTCTACTAGATCTTGAAGTTGAATACATTTCAAAGAGAACTTTTCATTTACTAATTCTGGTCCAAAGAATGAATTTAAACTCTCCCATATTTCATTGGATTATTTTTCTAGATATATATGATGTAGGTTTGAAACTAAAAGGATAAGTTCAATAGTGGCATTAGACTTATCATCTCTAGTTTTTAATTCTAGTACTCTAGTCAGATTTGGCAATGCTTTCTCAATATTTTTAAATATTCTTTTGAGGCTTTTGTTCATTAGTTCCATCTAAATTTTTCTTTCTTGCTCGGAAATTAAAACTCGAGTATTTCTCTAATGACATTTTCATAGTTAACATCCTAATAAAAAAATAAAAAAGTGACTACTCTTTTTCTTACTATGAAAACTCAAATTTGTAACACAATTTCTATTGAATTGTAAAAATTTTGAACACAAATTAATTATTATCAATTCAATGTTTAGATTTTATCCTTTGAAATTAGAAATATATGATTAATTTTTTTGTATATACCAATCGTGTAAGAAGGAATGCTAATAAGGAATTATAAAACACTTAAACGTGATGAGAAATCAAGGAGCTATACCTCCTTTGGCATTAAATTTGATTTGGTAGCTTCTTTCCATTGGTATCAGGATGCCCTTGGCATCAAGAGTTGTTGTATTGGAAACGTGGATTTGTAAAAATGAAAGGCGACTCAGTTATTCAACTCCTTCAATGTTGCATGGTGACTCCATTGACTAGCGGTTTGGCTCCTTCAATTCATAGTTTTTGTATTTAAGGCAACAACTATAAATGATTGGGGCGACTCAACAAGTCATGAAAATGGCTCAAGCCATATAGTGGCTCCTTTTGAAACTGGTACTTATGTGGTCATGAATATCAAATATTATGGCAAGTTTTAGATAATGGCCCAAATAGTTTTGTATCATAACAACTTCATATTAATGAAATTTTGGCCCTTGTGTTGTAAATAAAAGAATATGATTAACCTTGCATGTATGCACCAAAGAGAATTCACCTTAATCTCCTTTGATTCATTAAAACCTACATAATTTGTTCATGATTTGACCCCTTAAAGGAATTTTGTGAGAATCTAGCCTTTTTATCAAGCCTTTTAAATTTTTTTGATCATCATTGAGTCTAGGAAAAGAAAAAACTTAGCTATGCGAGAAATAAAATAGATCTCTAATATGCATAACTAGTCCTAGACTTTCTCCCACTTAGATACCATGATACAAGATCTATAAACTTTAGATACTAAATTACAAAGAAAATGAGAGGTATTTATGCAATAACAATCATTGTTATGAATAATTGGTTCGATTCTCACGTTAATATTTCAAACTTTTAAAGCATAGTTGAAGAGGTCTTATTGGTCTAAAACCATAAAAGATAATAAGAACAAAGTTGCTATTTTTTTTATTCTAAGTCACTAAGGAGAATTTAAGTTTTATACACTAGCATTTTTAAAATTCTTTAAAGTCCCTTTCTATAATTTTAGCATGGGTAAGGATCCCTAATCCTCCCTTAGAATTTTGGGCTTTTGAATTACTAAAAGAGTTTTATAGAAATTCCAACATAAAGTTTCATGTTAGGAATCAAGAAAAGGTAAATAGGCATACTATCACTTCTTCCAACATTCTATGGAAATGGACTTCTCCAAATGGTTTCCCAATAAAGATTAATCTGATAGCCAAGGATTACCCATGGAAGTTACCTATACATTACGAACATGTAGCATTCCAATCTAGATCCTTCTTTGTAACCAACTTCCTTAAGGTTAGTACAAGTAACTAGAAATAAAATAAGACCCCATCAAGCCTCAATTTTAGTTATTCTTTCATCCTCTTTGTAATTTCATTCTCCTTTGTGCAAAGTGAGGCTCTTTCTTCCTCCATCTTCTCTTTAGCTTCATTCTCCTTTGTATGGGGTGAAGCTCTTTCTTCCTTCTTCTTTTTTCTAACTTCATTCTCCTTTATACTATGTAAGGTTCTTTCATCCTTCAATAATGATGCACACACATACCTAGGTGATATGGCTCTATCTCTTTCTTCTTTCAATGTCTATTTCTTTCTTCAATGATAGAGAATGCAAACACATGCATGCATGATCTCTTCGAGAAACATTTCATTTAAATGGATGAAAAATTAATTCATCCCTTGGTTGGCATTCTCCTTTTCCTGAAAGGGGAACAAACATTCAACATAATAAATATAGAAGGTGTTTCAATATAGATTCATCTTAACATTGAATTTATCATGTGAAAAGTGGGATCATTGAGATGCAAATATTACTATTATTTCTAATAAACATTATATATATATAGATATATATATATATATATATATATATATATATATATATATATATATATATATATATATATATATATTATTTGTGAAAGGTATGTATACCCCATACATTAAGTATTCAAATTGATACGCTAAAGAATTTTATTGTTACACAATTAAAATATCTCATACATTAATGCACCAATTTGACATGTTTTCGGTTCTTCTCAACGGAGTTTAGGAGCTAGGGTTTTTGTGGCTAAGCGGTTCTTACGCTGTCTTGGTGTCACCTTAAGAGGGCTTATCGGCAGTTACAATGGGTTTTGACAGTGTTTCGATGGAGCTAGAACCATCTCCTAAAGACCTTCTTACCTGTTGGGGGCTTGAGATTTTGGAGAAAAACCTCGAGCTCTTTTTCCCCAATCCGGTGGTCTCTCACGATTCCGTAGTTGAGGCAGCCTTGGGGGGTTTTTCGCATGGGGATGTTTTTCTTGGTGAAACCATAGTCAGTTCATGGAGTGGGTACTGTAATCTCAGGCAAACTGATCTGATTAATGGATGTCCTCCGGTCTTAGAAGCAGGCTTCAGAACAGTGATCACTCCAGCTCGGGCTCTGCCTTTGTGAGCTCCTCAAGGTAACTCTGTTCCTTTCGTTCCTACAGGCGGCCTAGAAGACATAGTGGGTTGTAGTGGTTTTCAAATTCCGTCGGGTCTTCTTCTTCTAGGGGTCGGTCCTCCTGTGGGTTTTTCGAAGGTTTTCCTGGGGTTGGGCAAGTCCTTTCGAAGGTTTTCCTTCCAGTGTCGGCTATGGGTCTTGCTCCTTCTTTGCAGAATGGAGGTGGGCAGTCCTTTCCTGTGAGTGGAGGGGTTTTAGCCCTTTTTGATCAGTCAAGGATTTCCTCGAATGAGGCAGTTGAACAACCTCCAAGATCATCGACCTCAGAAAATCAGGATCGTGCCCCTCGAATCAAAGTTTCTTCCGGGCCCTGTGTCTAGCCGGATCAAAGTAAGGAAGTAGTGCCTCCTAGAACCCTCGAAGAAATCAGGTAGCTGTTGCACGATTCAGTAGGGGCAGATGTTCCCTTTTCCAATCCCGTGGAAGAAGGGCAGGGTTTCAAGAAATCTATGGGAGAGAAGTGGAAAAAATCTAAACCTATCAAGAAGAAAGAAGTTAGACCTAAATGTCTACTTGGCATGGACATAAGCATTGAGAAAGCCATGGAAGCTTTTGAGACTATGATTGTTGGCAGAGTAAGAGGCCGGAAGTATTCAACAGATTATATCACTAACTGGGCCCAATCAGAGTGGAAAGAAGCCCCAGGCCTGCCTATAGAAATTACAATCCTTATAAGGGGCTGGTTCAGTATCACGTTTGATAGAAAACAACAAGTAGATTGGGTTCTCTAAAGGAATTGGTTTTTTGGGAAGCGATCCATTATGTTTAGAAGATGGACTCCCCTATTCGATGCACATAAGGAAAAAATGGCAGAATCTCTGGTTTGGGTCAAGCTCCCTGGTCTTCCTCTGCAGTTTTGGACTGAATCTGTGTTTGTCTCCATTGGAAATACTTTGGGTACTTTTTTGGAAGCTGATAAGTCATTTATTCAAACCAGGGATCGGAGTGTGGCTTGCATTCTGGTGAGTCTGAATCCTAGGGAAGGTCTTGTGGATGTGATGACTCTCTATTATAGGGATATGGAGTTCTTGCAGACTCTTGACTATGATCACCTTCCCTTTTGGTGCAACAGATGCCACAAGTATGGCCGTTTGGTGAAGGAATCCCCGCTTGGACACCGTTGGTGTCGCAGGCAGAAAAAGTAGTGCAGAAAGGGGAAAATTACTCTCTCAAATCTGGTTGAGATCCCTCAGGAAGCAGAGCCTCATCCTATCGTGCAAGAGGCTCCCCCCCCTTCTGAGGTGAACACAGCACAGGACCTGGAGGCTGAAGCAGCCCATCTCTCCCCTCCTCTTGAGGATCTAGCAGACTCCCTGGTTCCCCTACAAGTTGCAGAACTAGTTGGGGCGTCTCAGGCGGGTATGTCCTCCTCTGATCCTCTCTCTTTTTAGTCTTCTTCTTGCTTTTATTTTTATGATTTTGTTGAGCCTAGTCCTTCCAGGCAGATTCTTAATGACCTTTCGGCTTTCAATATTTCTCTGTCGTCTTTTGATAGTGTAATCCTCTCTGTTCCTGACCCTCCTGATCAATCCCCCTCCCAAGCAGTTTGTGTTTCCCTGCCCCCTAACTC
Organism: Pinus albicaulis; assembly: GCA_034641835.2. Classification (NCBI taxonomy): domain Eukaryota; kingdom Viridiplantae; phylum Streptophyta; class Pinopsida; order Pinales; family Pinaceae; genus Pinus; species Pinus albicaulis. The sequence continues at coordinate 1,659,240,146 of CM076578.1, read as the reverse complement.
TCGGGCCTCTTCTTCAGACCTTCTCCCTTATAACCTCAGACCTCGAGAAAATAGGGCTGGGACTGGCCTAGAAATTGGTGGTCTCGCACCGAATCCTGTAGTGGTTGGGGTGAGGAAAATGAGAGGTGGAAAATCAAATCTCTCCAAAGATCAATCGAAAGTTGTTGTTGATATAGCAGATGGTAAATAGATGTCTCTTACTGGGGTGCTTAGAGAAGAACAACCACCCCCTAAAGGTGTGCCATGATTTTCCTTTCTTTTAATTGCAGAGGCTTAGCTAGCTAGCCAAAAAATCTAGCCTTTAGAGAACTTGTGCGATCTCAGAAACCGGATATAGTTTTTCTTCAGGAAACTCTAGGGAAAGGGGATGATGTAATCCGATCCATCTCAAAAATTTTGCCTGAATAGGCCTTCCATGCTCTCAATTCTATGGGGAGATCTGGGGGTGTCATTACCGGTTTTAACCCTAAGAAGTTAAGATATGTTTCTTCCTGGGGATCTGTGAATTGTTTGACCTTGGAGTTATTTTATAGTGAGCTTAATCTCTCTTTCCTCTCCTTAAACATATATGGGCCATGTGTCGATAGAGAGCATTTTTGGACCTCTGTCTTTAGATCCTCCTAGCTCTCTCACCCCAACTTGATAATTGGTAGAGACTTGAACTTTTCTTTGGGGGAAGTGGAGTCCTGGTGTGCCTCGGCTAGAGCTGACCCGCTAACTGACTTCTTTAGGAACCATTTGGCACTTTCCCATCTGGTGGATATTCCCCTCTTGAAGCTGTGCCCTACCTGGAGAAACATAAGAATTGGGTAGGACTGGGTGGGCAAGAAGATTAACCATTTTTTGTTGTGTAAATATTGGGTGGAAAAACTTATGATCTATCGGCACTAGGTGGGTGAAGGGGGTGTCTTGGACCATTTTCCTATTTTCTTGGAGATTAAAAGTGATGGAAGTAAGCCAGGAATCCCTCTCAGATTTAACTCGTCCTAGCTCAAGGATGAATCATTCAATGATCTCTTTTCTGCTACCTGGGAGAAAGATTGTTTTAGCCCTGAAACATCAAGGAGTTATTTTTTTATAAACAACCTGAAGAAAATGAAAGCGGTTTCTAAATCATGGGCTACCAAAAAAAAGGCAAAAGAAGAAGAGGAGCTTAAGAAGGTCAACTCAGAGATTGCTTTGCTAGAAGCTCCTGAAGGGGGTGGATATACATCTTTTGAATCGAGGGAAAAAAATTAAAGAGTTGGAGGCCACCAGGAGAAGCATTTTACAGATCGGGGAGGAGAGCTGGCGCTTGAAAAGCAGAGCGATATGGCTCCAAGCAGGAGATGAAAATACCAAACTCGTTCAAAACTATGCAAAAGGTCAGAAGCTTGCAAACACAACTTGGGAAATACCTAAGGAAAATGGTGAACATGCATCTTATTTTGAGGAATTCGTCACTTCAAAGCTCTTTTCAAATCTCCTGCAGACATTTCCATAGTAGAAGTTATCAGAGTAGCCTAGCTCTTCCCTAGGTTCATTGCTGAAGAAGTTAACGAGGCTATTGTGGCTCCTGTTTTGAAACAAGTAGAGGACATTCTCAAAGAAATGCCTAACGTTAAAAGTCCAAGTCTGGATGGATGGACTGTTGAATTTTTCTTGCATTTCTTTGAAGCTTCAGGGTATGAGTTGGTAGTTTTTGTGGAAGATTCCAGATGTTCAGGGACCATTTTCCCGCCTTTCAACTCTACTTTCCTTGCCTTGATTCCTAAAACTGATCAGCCTAACTCTTTTTCTAATTTTTGTCCCATTTCTCTTTGCACTTGTGTCTACAAGGTAATTGTGAAAGTCATAGCTTCCAGGATTAAGCCTTTCCTTTCCAGACACATCTCCATTGAACAATTTGGGTTCCTGGATGGTAGAAAAATCCACTAAGCTGTAGGTGTAGCTCAAGAAACCCTCCATAGTTTGAAGAGAAGCGGCAGAAAAGGGACTATTTTTAAAATTTATTTGTCTAAAGCTTATGATAGATTTAGCTAGATGTATCTGCGCCTATTTCTCACTCACCTTGGTTTTAGATTTGATTTTTTCAGATCGATTATGAGCTGTGTAACCTCTACTGCTATTGCCTTCTTAATAAATGGTGCTGCTACCTCTTTTTTCAATCCTGAACACGGCCTCAGGTAGGGTTGTCCTATATCTCCTCTTCTGTTCCTCCTGGCAGCAGAAGGGTTAAGCTTAATGATCCACAAAGAAAAAAGGCTGGGCAATCTTAAAGGCATTGAAGTGGTGCAAAATCTCTGGATTACTCACCTCCCATTTCTGGACGACATTTTGTTGTTTGTAAATGGATGCTTGGAGGGCTGTCGTTCCTTAAAAAATATCTTGGACCTTTTTCTAAAAGCTACAGGTGTCCAAATCAATGAACAAAAATTGACTCTCACTCCCTCTGGTCTTTCCGCTGAAGAAATTGGGAGAGTGAAAAGTTTTCTGAACTTTGAAGTCAAATCCATTCAGGAAAAATTTAAGTATTTGGGTTTTTATCTCAAGCCTGAAAACTATCGGATTCATGATTGGAAATGGTTGCTTGCAAAAATAGAGAAACGGCTTAATCATTGGAGCTTCAGATGGCTATCAAGCGTAGGTAGACTGGTCCTAATTAAGTCAGTGTTGATGGCTATTCTGGTTTATTGGGCCAACCTCTCTTGGGTTCTGAAAGGCATTTTGGCCTCCATTGATAAATTGTGCAGTAAATTCCTTTGGGCAGGGTGAAAATTGGAACATGTCACCCCATGGGTTTCCTGGGACAAGATCACTAGACCTAAGGAATGGGGAGGTTGGGGGATAAAAAATATGCCCTCCTTTTCAAAATCCCTTGCAGCCAAGCTTGCTTGGCATTTGATTTCTACTGATTCTCTTTGGGTGTCAGTCATCGAAAGGAAATATATTAGCCAAGCATCTGTTCTGGATTGGATTCGATCTCCATTTAAGTTCTCAAAAAATGCTTCTGTCGTTTGGAAAGCTGTTGTTGCATCTGTTCAAACTATTAAGCAAGGTTTGGCATGGAATGTAGGTGATGGTACACAGGTCCGTCTAGGTTGCGATCCATGGGTTGGTTGCTATGACAGTTTTTCTCTTTCTCCGAGTTTGGTAGTTTTTCTTAATGAAAGAAGTTTTTATACCTTGAGTCAGGTAGTTGATCCTAGATCAACCTCACTAGTAAAACAAGGCTGGCTTTCTAGTATCAAGCTATAGTTGGAAGATAGATGGTTGGAAGAATGGAACTGATATGTTTCAGCCTTAATTTTTTCATCTGTCCAGATTTTGGATTCAAGAGATGAATTGTGCTGGGTTTATGCACAGACAGGTACTTACTCTCCAAAGTCGCGGTATAAATGGCTGATGTCCCAGCTTGGGAGGGAGGCCTTGAGCTGGTGGTACAAACCAATTTGGAGGCTGAAATGCCCAGTGAAAACCAAAATTTTCTTTTGGTGCATCCTTCAAAAAAAGGTGCCAACATGGGATTTTCTTCAAAAAAGGGAAAATCGGGACTGGGATGGTGTCGCCTCTGCATGTCGACTGAAGAAACTGTTCTCCACCTTTTTCTCCAGTGCCCTTTTAATTCCTGCCTCTAGGTAGAAACTTTAAGGCTGATCAAAATTCCTTTTAGATGGCATGGTGATTATTTTCTACAAGACTAGAACCAATGGTGGCAGGAGGCTCCAAATGATAAAGATAGAAAAATTCCTCTCCTCATTGCGTGGGGAACTTGGATTTCTCGTAATAGGGATATTTTCCATGATCAGACTTTCCCAATTGTTAGATTGACAGTGGAAGGAGCTGCCATCTATGATAGCATTCCTTCTTCTCCAGGGCCAGGTCCTCCTCGTAACATCCAACCAGAAGTGATCAATGAATCAATTCTGTGGGTTTTCTTTGATGGGGCCTCTGATTTAAATGGTTCTTCTGGAGATGGATTAGTAATTTACCTCTCTCATACAATATCATTTCAAGCCTCAGTGGGCCTTAGGAAAGGGTCAAACAACTTTGCTGAACTTAAAGCCCTTCATTTTCTCCTTTGATGGCTGATTTCGAAACATTTGAGGCAGATTCAAATTTTTGGTGATTCTAGGAATGTTGTGAACTAGTTTAATGTGACTTAGTAGTGTAGGAATTATATTTTGTTACCTTTTCTTAAAGATATTCGTCGTCTCAAATGTTTTTTTACTGAGATCACTATTTGTCACATTTATAGGGAAAGGAACTAGGAAGCAGATCTCTTATCTAAAGAAGGTTCTCAACAAGATTTGGGGTCCTGGACAGTAACTGAGTTGGTGAATGGGGTTGTTCATGCTCAGGAACAACCAGTTCTTGATTGACACTACTTTTTTTTCTTTATTTTATGTACATATTTGCTCTTAAAACTTAAAACTGCTACTTCTATGGGTTTAGAACTGTTTTCCTTATGTAAGGAGGTTTTGGGCTCCATTTTTGATAAAAACTGCTGATAGGAGACTGGGATAGTTTCTACTGCCAGTCTCTCTTTTTGATAAAAGGAAGCTTCAGGCTTTGTCTTGGCATCAAATACCTTTTTTTCTCATCTTTGTTTCGGTTTCTAATCTGGGGAGGATGAATAAAAGGAGATGCTTTATTACTAGAGAGTTATTTTATTTTTTTTGTACTAGCTGCTTAGGCATTAACCCAGTTTTTGCAAACTAGTTGAGTTCACCATTCCTCTTTTGAAAAAAGGACAATGGAACTGTACTGAAATGCTCTGCATATGTTTTGAGACTATCTATTATTAATAGAAAGTTCAATTTTTTTCTGTGGAAAAAAAAATGCAACAATTTGACATTTAACTATTTTGTAACCTTAAACCAATGTTGATACATATTAACTATGGATATATCTTGCATCAAGGGGGATCAAATCCCTTGAGGTGAAAATATTTTTTTCAAGTTCTTGCAATCTAAAATGGGTTTGCACCTTGAGGGATTTGATCCTACTTTATGCATATCGATCATGCTTCAAAGAGCAAAGAGTTGGTGGTTTTGTTTATTTCAGTTGCCACGGATGTTCCCTACTCTTAAATCATTCTCCAATTCTACATTGTGTTGTGGATCTAGTCTTTATTGTGGCACTTGTAATCATTGGCTCAAACCAACTAGTTTTTGTTACAAGCAAACCACACGGGTAACACATTACATGTATGGATGTGCTTAAATGTAATGTAGTTTTTTATTATTATTAACAATAAAAAACTAGATGTCCTCTATCTTTGTTGTGTTGAAAGGCACTGTCTATAGCCTAATATGAAGGACATGTGTAATTCCTTCATTCCTCAACATGAAGTTAACATGTAACATTGAAACAATATTAGTAGAAAAAATAATATTTCAATGTGGCCCATAAATAAAATATTTCAATCTCTACTTTAAATAATATATATATATATATATATATATATATATATATATATATATATATAAGTGTCTCTAATGTGTGTGGTGTGTGTGGGTGTACAAGCCTTATATATATAATTGAAACAAGAACATTTGTTATTTTTCATGGATATTCTTTGGTGTCTTTTTAATTTAGGAGATGTGTTTTTAACATGGAGTTAACAAGTGGCATTTAAAAATAAATTAATAAAAAATAACATTTGAATATCCATATAATGTTTTTATTTATCTAGCTATATATAAAGAGTTTGAAAGTGAAAAAGATCTTGTTAACAAACTTATTATGAGAGAGATGAATCATTCCTTTTGTATTCAACATGGAATTGACACATGGTATTTTCAAAAATAGTAATAATAAATAATATTGGAATGTCCATATATATATATAAGGAGAGAGAGATAGAGAGAGAGAGAGAGAGAGAGAGAGAGAGAAATCATTTCTTATTGAGCATATATATGTTTTTTACATTCTAGTATGAGGTGTGTGTTAATGTCTAACATAAAATTGACAACTGACATTTAAAAAATATATTAATAGTTTTTATTTTTATTTTTATAATTTATACCATAAATTAAATATTTTAATATTCAAATTAAGTAAAATATTTTAAAATCCATATTAGACACATGTCAAGCGATTAAACATGCAAATTTTAGATAAGTATAATTGCTATGTGTAATATATGTATATAAAGAGTTAACATAAATCCAATTTAATTTTATGTGGAGATGAATGAAATCCCTAAGTGAAAAAAAAAAAAAAAAACCAAAATACTTTCACCTTATAGATTTTAATCCTCTAAATACATGATGAATATTAATATAAAACTGCAATTAACAATCTCATAGACACATCTAAATTCAAGTTCACATAAATTTATTTTCATAAATGGAATACATTATTTTTAAGATAGATGATAAATATAATATTTATAAGACCTAAACTAAGACCATGAAATTATTACTATTATGTTTTTATTTCAATTTAAACATTAAAATTTTTATGGTTAAAAATTATATGTTTAGTAAAATCAATTTTCATACCATTATATTTTTTATATACCATAATTAATATTTTTTTAATTTATTATTACAATATTATTTTAATTTATTTTATTTTTAAATTTATTGTTAGTATTTTCCTCAACTTATACTTTCATATCTATTTGTTATTTTATTTTAAATTTTCTATTATTAATATTTTTTTGTTAAATTTATTTACTGTAACAGTCACACACTATTACTTCTCTTAACATAAAAAAATTACTTGTTACCAACATCATCATAACACCGGCTTATAATCACATTGCACTACATGATTATTTATCAATCTCTCAAGATATATACAACCCTATTCATAAACACATTACACCACATGATTATTTATCAAACTCTCAAGGTATATACAACCCTATTCATAAAGCACGCATATGTTCATACATATGATTTCAACATGAATACCCAACCTAAAAGAATATCTAAATCTAATTATTACATTGTGCTATTTAACTCTCGGATTTACATATATTTTTAATTTCATCCATATATATATATACACATACATGAATGTTTTTGTAGAAATTTCTATTGCTTGAAATGTTTTTTGGAGGGGTTTTGTGATATTTTTCGGCTGACAAAAAGTTGGGTAAAATTTCGGCCAAATGTTTATAAAAAATTTAGCCAAACTTTTATGTCGTTAGAGTTGACGGGCCGTTGGCGCAAAAAACAATTCGGCCAAACCTTTTTTAAGAGTTCGGCCAAACTAACACGTTTGCAATTATGCAGAGCCGAGGTCTGAATACATATCTTCAACTTTGGACTAATTAAACTCCATGAAACATTCTAAATTAACCGTCAGAACCAAAACAAGCATTTTCATAATTCAATCTACTTTCAGGAAATATAACTTCTATGGAATTTCATAAATATTTACCAGTTTTAATTAATTTTGTAATAAAACGGGCACAAACAATATCTGCTGGTCATTATGATTTAGTGAAATCATAATTTCGTATCTTTCAAAATACACTATAAAAAAATTCAAAAAATTATGGTGCATTACATTGGTTTGTCATCTGTAATGAGTAGTTTTTAGATTTTTAGTTTATAACTTATATGTTAAGAAATTATGTGCGTCGTGAAACATATTCAAAATATGCAGTTTTTTCATATATAGGACTAGTTCAAAAAATTCTAGTACTTATGATATGCATCAATTGGCTTTGTAAATATAACGAAACCAAAGTAGACTCAGTCTAGATGGTTGTAACACATTTTGTTTCTCAAAAACACAAAGTTTCAAAGAATACAGTAGTGCGCATTAACATGACTTCTTATGAATCCTTTGATTGTTGAAAAACACACATTCAAAGAAATGCTAAGATATATCAAATGTGTATAAAAAAATTCCAAAAAATAAGTAATAGAAAGCTAATAAAATTTCTGACAACTTTTATTTTTATCGCAAAATGAAATTCTACAAAGAAAATTTGTTTTGGCTTGCAGAAATTTGAAGAACTAAAAACAATGAATTTTTTTCTCAAAAAAGGGCAAAAAGTGTAACCCAAATTTACATTTTCACTCATATATATATATATATATATATATATATATATATATATATATATATATATAGCTCGGATGATTACATTGGAATTTCCATGGTGATCTTCATTGATTTCTCTGTATATTCTCATCACTCTTAATTGTATTTTCTTAGGTTTATGATATCGAAGTTGGTGTATGTAATAATGTTTTTGACCTTTGTCAAGATGTATATTTGACAATAGATCTCGTTGTATATTCTCATATTGTAATGGATTTGATTTCCGGTACAATTTTCATTTGGAGGTGTTAATTGTTTTAATCACTTCACGTCTTGACCAACGTGCTAACCTCCACCTGCCTGCTCCTCGGGCTGCCCTTTCTCCCACGCTTTTCCTTTGGGTTTAATCCATCTGTTGAAATATTATCCACGGTGATCGATGGTGTAGATGCAAGGTTGGGATGGTTAGGGTAACCGCCCACCCCTTTCCCCTGCCTGTAGTTTCATTTTCTCCACCATTGTGCTCGGGTTTTCGACTCTGTGATTTTTGTTCTTCCTTGTGTCTGTCATTAGATAGTTTCCTCTACAACATAGTACTTCTCGCTGGTATGACCATGCCGTATTTGTCTTGTTTGTCCATAGAGGTAATAATGCTCATAATTTTTGTTGGTTATTTCACTTGGGTCATTTTCCTCTTTCATTGTTATCACTTGAGGAAGTTGAGACCTCGGTCCCTACCATAGGAAGATCTTGTGGTTTTTCTCTCACGTGATCCATCTTATCCTAAGGTTAACGGTTGGCAACTTAATTTATGGATTCTATCTGCGGATATCATTTTTATTAAGAGAGATTATAATGCTCTGCTCCTCTTCCTAGCTCTCTAAGCATTCCATATTTTGTCTCCATTTTAATGAGGCATACTGGCTATTTTCAGTCAACGGAGAGAATGCTCAATCCTTCATGGCAACCTCGACCCAAACCGGTAAGAAATTTGTGGTCATGACTTGTATTACTATTTATTTTTTGTTTTCATAATTGTTATTTTCAATGGCTGAGACTTGACAACTGTAGTTGCGAATGCTGGACCTGCATGTCCAGTTAGGGTCGGCTACAAGTTATTCATGATAACCCTGCAAATTCCCTCCCAGGTAATCTCTTTCCCCATTTAATTTTGTTATGTTTATATATATTAGTTGAGGTTGTTCGTGTCTATAATAAGGTCCACTCCTCTGTCTCCTTTAGGAACTTGGGGTTTGCTAGCGCGAATCATTTCTGGCCTAGCCGTGAGTTATATTTTATGGGTTAATTGTATTATAAGGATTTTACCAAGGCTCGACATTATTTTACATATCTGTTCATATTTTTGTTTATTTAAATACTTTGTATATGACTAGAACAGAGAAAAGTACTTCGTCCTTCAGTTTTATTTCTAAGTGATTATTGTTTTGGTGTTGATTCCATTAGTCAGACATTTGGTCGAATGACGAGACTCTTTAATTGGTCATTTGGTTCCTCCTACATGTACTCATTTTCGACATTTGATTTATTCCTTTTACTGTAACTCTATTTCAGTTAAACAATGTATGAGGAATATTTTCTGTAAATGAAGAATGTCTATATTGTACATTTTCATATTACACGATTATGCTCTATTGGTTGGTGTCTGGCATTGATGTACGTGACTCATTAATTAAATTATGAAATGATAATTTTGCTCTACAGATTCTTTCTTACTCTTTTCAATTTTATACTAGGTTACTGTAAAGTTGTGTATCCCTGGTCATTGGCTCAAGGGACATGGACCCCCGACCCATTCCTTGGGTCTGGGTGCTAAACTCGATAGCCTAGAATCCTCCAATTCTTATCCCATAGAAACCCTACTATCTGTATTATCTTGCTATAGTAGTTTGCTATATTCTTCGTAATATAACCTTCGATTATTAAAATGGAAACGATTTATCTATCAGTGCTTTTGATTATAGTAGTACTAGATTGTTTAGAAAGAATACAGCTTTTTGCCAAAATTTGGGTTCACAGAGTTTATAGATCATACTCCTATCGTTATAATTCATAATATTTGGATGACTCATAGAAGCAACTTGTTGCTTAACCCCAACATTCTCTCTACACAGAAACTCTTCCCTTCTCAGGATTTTCCTTTTTATCCTTTTTGGGAAGGTAACTGTCAAAATTGTCTCTACCTTTTTACTCTGAATTCTTGGAATCATTTACCAATTAGTTACTTCCTTTTTACTCAATACAATTATTAATTAAATTTAAAAAAAAAGAAGATAATATATTCAAGTCTGGTTAACAAATACTCTTATTAATTACTTATTCAAAATATGCCATAAAAAATCTATTAACCATTATATAAATTAAAACATGATGTTACATTTAAATTTCTTTACACTCCTCAAAATAATTATTTTAGGAAAATATATCAATATTAACATTATTTTACTCATGAAAAATTAGTATACCCATTTCTTTTCCTTACTTTCGTCACACCATTCTTCTTCTTACTTACTTAAGTAATAATTTCATCGAGAAATGTGGAATAAATGTATATATGATTAAAACATTGTGGAACCCTCTTGTATTAGCATATAGTCAAAATGAGCTTTGTCCCCTCTAGTCCTCTTACATCTCATGTCAAATCGTCGTTGACTTCCTCGTCACCCTATCCCTTTGCCCAATGGCTAAGGCTGGCAATGACATCTAAATGGGCCCCTTCCCCTTTGATTTCACATATGTATCGACTCTAGCTTCTTGCCCCTTTGATTTCACATATGTATCGACTCTAGCATCTTGCCCCTTATAGGGGGAATAGAGTACACACCTTCACATTGCATACCTTCACATTGCATTGCCCCTTAAAGGGTGGAATAGAGTACACACCCACACATTGCACAACTTGTCTTGGAGATGTTCTAGTTTTCTTGTTAGGTTGGTGTTTTTGTTTTATATGTGAGGTGTTAAAAAATTTTTTGTTAGGTTAGGTGTTAATTTCTTTTTATTTGTGGGGTTATGTTAGGTGTTTTTGGTTTATATATGAGATGTTGTAATCTTTTTTGATATGTTAGGTGTTTTTGGTAGTATATAAGTGATGTTGTAATTTCATATGTGTTTTTGGTTTATATATGAGATTTTGTAATTTTTTTTTTGATATGTTAGGTGTTTTTGGTAGTATATAAGAGATGTTCTAATTTTATATTTTGTTAGTTAAATATTTTAATTTAGTGAATTATATTTTTTAAAAAAATTAGATGTATAATTTCTTTTTTGTAAGTTTGGTTGGACTACATCTTCATCGTGCTCAACATATTATCTTGATCTGGGCAAGGAATTGAACCAATGACTTTACATTAAGGAGTGCCTTAATAGAACACTCTACCACCATCTATTCAAGACCCTATGGACATGTTTATAAGTATAATTAATAATTAAATTAATTTAAATTTATCTTTTATTAATTTAAATTTATTTAAAGGGTGATCATAATTTTTTGAGGTACAACTTTTTTTACAGTAAAAAGAAATTTAATACCTCTCATAATTTTGTACATCCATAATTAAGATAAATCTAGACTTATAATACTTCATAAATACTATACAAAACTATCTTCAATCAATATTTGAATTGTTACAAAATTTTCTATTAATAAATAAGATGATATAATAATTTATATTTTTTTTAAAGAATAAGATTTTAAGTAATTAAAATATAATACTTCACTTTTTATGTGTAGTAATCTATTTTAATAATAAAATATTAATTTTTTTTATTATTAATAATCATGAGTGAAATTAGTTTATTATTGTTTTTTTAGTCATTTAATATTTTCATTGAATATGGAAACAAAATATTACCTATCTTGTTTCTTTCATCTATTTATTTTTATTTCTTCTATATAAAAAATAGTTATAAATTTAACATCTAAATACTATATTATTTATTTGATATCACATAAATACTATGAAAAAACATATTGTGGGAATTAATTCTTCAATGTAACATTATTTACATGGTCATTTTTCTTTCTCCCCAACACGTCATCTAAAATGTAACCTTGTTTGTTTGAAATTTTCAAAAAAAATCATTTTATTTAAAAAAATTTTAAAATTTATAAATTTTTTCATTAAACAATTATTTATAATATATATATATATATAATTTTTGTTTATATTGGTAATATAAAGCTTATATATATATATAAACATATATATATATATATATATATATATATATATATATATATATATATATATATATATATATATATATATATAGTTTTTGAAATATACATTTGCTCATTATTTTTGTTAATAAGCATGTTATATACAATAGATTGATTTGATGTTGATTGATTAATAAATATATGTTTAGCAATTCAATATATAGAATATAATTTCTGAGATAAATGACATATTTTATATATATAACCACAAAAATAATAAAATCGACCTAGATAATATTTCCCAGTAAATCAGCATCCTTTATCAATCATCTAAACTCGAGGAGTTATATGCTTACAAGTAACATCTAACTTTAACACATATATAAACTTAGATACCAACTTTGATTGTAGTTTTACCTTATATCAGAGAGAGAGTCTGTAATATATCTATTAACATATCATACTTTATTATTAACATATTTATTTTTTTGTATTTAATATTTATTATTATGATTATTATTATTATAGTAATAAAAAATAGATACTGATTTTTTTTTAAAAACATATACTTGATTTGAAAAGAAAATACCAAAATTTTTAACCAAATTGACAATTTATGATATTAAAATTTATACATTGAAATAAATTGAATATCCATAACAGTCCCCTTATATATTTATATATTATACTTTATATATTGTACTCATTTTATTTATTTATATATGGTAATTTATAGTGAAAAATTACAAACTAAATAACAATATAAAATGACCAATAATTTATTTATCATAAAATATATGATGACGTTTAGAATAGTGAACAGTTGAAATTTAGTTTATAATAATGTCAAGCCAATTTAAAAAGCAAAAACCCTAAAATATATTACATCTAACTTTCCATATGATTAGGGTTCAACAAGAATAATGAGATTGAAGAACTTGATTTGATTAAGAAAATGAAATTCTTGTTGAAATGATTTTTTATTTTTATTTTTGAGATCATTATTTTTATATTTTTTTAAACTTTTGGGAAAAAAAATAAAAATTTAAAAAAAATATTTGCTCAAAAACATAACTAACCCAAAATATTAAGAACCCAAAAATATTAAAAGAAACTCAAAAAATATCTTATATAGAGATTAGTTTGACATGACCCTAAACTACATAAATCAATATTAAGCACTAACCACTTTTATACAAATTGGTTTTGAAATTGAAATTATAATTCACTTATTTTAATTATGCTAAAATTATAATAGAAGGTTAAGCTGAGCTTGAATCACTTTGTGTGTATATCATAATAGTGCCCTTGACCTGAGTGAAGAAATAGACCATCATTCATTTGTGATAAACTATTTTTAATGGGTTTAGTTGAAGGTTAAGCTGAGCTTGAATCCCTTTGTGGGTATACCATAATAGTGTCATGTCAATAGTGTCATTGACATGAGTGAAGAAAGAAACTAACATTCATTTTGTCATAAATTATTTTGGATAGGTTTAGTTGGTTAGAAAAATGGAATGGTAAAATAATGAGCTCACTAAGATATGATTCTCTAAGTATATATGCTAGTCTTTATAATTTTGGCCAATAATGTTTTTTTACGTTTTTATAACTTTTTGATTTTTTTTCTTAACTAAATAACATTTATAATTAAAAGGCACACCGTCATCCAAAAAATACTATCCACTTCGATATTTGTTTGGGTAATTTTTCAAATGTAGAAAACATTAAAAATGTTTATCTTAACTATGAAAAAAAGACAAATATCATTTAACACAGAGCATTATTTGCACATGACTAATCTTAAAATGTATATATGATCATGTAATGCATAATATAATTTGTGTTATTTTGTAAAAATAATATTTTAAATTTATATGTGGGATTTTATTAATTTTTAGAGAATCATAAAATTCTTATTATATTTTAAGTATTTTACTAAAGCAAGATTTTACTGATTTATTTTTTTATTGACCACTATTAATTTATTCTAGATTTATCTTAACTCTAGATCTATGATACATGGTAAGGATCAAATCTCTTACGCGCAAATCTCTTTTCTGAGTGCAAAACTTGAATAAAGGTTTGCAGCTCTAGAAATTTGATATCTCTTGATAGATCCTACACCTCTAGAAATTTGATATCTCTTGATAGATTCTACACCTCTAGAAATTCGATTCCTCTCATAGCTTGATAGACCCCTAAGATGGATCTAGGCTGGTTTAATTATTAATTTTATTTTTTTAGTTTAATTTTTATTTTTATATAATTTTACTCACTAGAAATGTTTTAACTATTACTTTTATTTTTTATTTTTATGTAATTTGACAAAGTGAAAATGTTTAGATTAATATAACGAGATATTACAACAACTCTTTCATACTCATGGAGAGTGTCTTTTGGCCCAAAAATGTTGTATATATATATATATATATATATGAGAGATGAATTTTTGGCATGTGGTATTGATGAGCCATGGTATGGTATGGTTAATAATATCCATGGTAAAGTGATGGTGAATATCCATTTTAAAAACCTTGTTATATTATAAGTATTAATATTTTTTGTGCTTATTAATGAAATTTAAATATGGTTACAAGATTATTATTTTAATTTATATCTTAATTTATAGTTTCTATTTATATCTTATATATTTTCATGTGATAGAGGTGTAAAGTAAAATATTTATAAAATATTTTGAGTGTGAAGTGAGAGATGATTTTTGGGCATGTTTTATGATGAGCCATGATATTGGCCCATGGTATTGTGACAAAACTATTTACAAGTTAACAATATCAATGACAAAGTGGATGTGAATATACATGGTTAACCATATTGTTATATTGTAAGTTTATGTGCTTGTTAATTAAATTTAAATATGGTTACATAATCATTATTATTAAAATATATCTTGAATTATTGTTGTTGCTTATATATTTTAATGTAATATGTATAGTATGATTTTTTTTAATCTCAAAAGTTATTCCTAATTTTATTAATAAAAACAAAATTACAATGTAACAAATTTGAATTTTATTAAATTTATTATTTTTAACTTTTTGGACACTAAAACATCTTCCTTGGACTCTATATTAATTTTAGCCTACATGTAAATGTTGACCAATTTAGGTATTATAAATTGGACATATTAATGTAAATTCAACATATTAAGCCTACATGTAAAAATGTTTACAAACTTTCTTACATTACATCTACACATTACCCGTGCAATACCATATACTGGACTATAGAGAAATGCATCTCTGCTTAACAATGTAATGCATAATATAATTTGTGTTAATTTGTGAAAATAATATTACTACATGTGTGATCTTATTATTTTTTATACAATCATAAATTTTGTATCATATTTTAACTCTCTTACCAAGGCAACACTTTAGTAATGTATTTTCCTATTGACCATTGTTAATTTAACAGCCAATACAACTTACAATGTTTAACTTTGAAAACTAAATATTTATTTTTCGATATTATCAAACAAACTATTTTTCAAACATTTGATTGGACCATAATTTGAAGGCCTTATTACATCATTTTCCCAATATAATATTTTATGTCACGATTTATGAATATGGTTGCAATATTCATGGACAATTTTAGTTATCTAGATAATCATTAAACATAGCTCATACTCAGGTAAATAACATATTTACCCTCAGTTACCTCTCACCATAATTTAAGCAAGTCTTTGTATAAACAATGGATAGGAATAGTATGTAAAAAAGTATACTTTCCAAGAGTTATTTCCTCCATTATTTATGTAGAAGTAAAATTGTAAATGAGTAGACTTACTAGTGGTTACTACCCACTAGAACTTATGCAAATCCCTGTGCCTAATCAAGCAATTAATTTATCTGCTTCACATCTAATTAATTTATCCACTTTGCATCTCAATTTATTAGTTCTTGCCAAAGAAATATTATAAGATTAAATTTTTCTATTTCACTATTAATTTAGCATCGACCAATGTAAGTAATCATTTTTATGCAATTTTTTCCAAAGAATAATTTCTAACTTAGTGTCGGGAACTAAGCTTCCCCACAATACTTGTTTCTTTATCATACATTTGTGAAAATAAATGTAGCTTATGAGGTGGGTACATCCACACACTATATCTATGCATCATCCATATGAAGATAGGTGAATGGTTTAATTGTTTTCTCCCATCTTCTTGTGTTTCAATACATATTAATAAGACATGTTATTAAACCATATATTTGCATCATCATTTGGCTTCAACTGAATATATTTGCATCATCCATTTGTGTTTCTCCTACAAGTATTCAAGTATTTTGTAAAGCCAAATGATTTCTTTCGTAGCTTGATCTATTGTAACATATGCGGCTTCAGTGATAAAATCAATAGGAACATATTGCTTGCATGATCTCCAATTGATGAATGGTGATCCAAGATTCATCAAATAGCTAGAAATGGAGATCTTATTCTCCTTATCTCCATCAAAAATCAGAATCTGAGTAGCTGGTGAGATGGAAATCTACAACTTTGGAATATTTGATCTCATATGTTAGAGCACCTTTCAAATAATTGAGCACTTAATTCGTTACATTTTAATGACCTTCATATGGTTGATGCATGAACCTGGAAAGTATGCTTACAACAAAATCTATGTTAGGTCGAGTAGTAGTTAGAAAATTCAAAATTCCAACAAGTTGCTTGTACTTTGTTGGATCTTCAAACGTACTTCCTTCAGTGGAAGTACGTTTCAAATTTTGCTCCATAGGAGTATCAATAGGGTTACAATATTTCATCCCAAATTTGTTAAATAAATATCCAATACACTTCTTTTGAGAAATACAAATATATATGGGTTTCTAATGAGCTCCAATCCCTAAATAATAATGCAATAAACCCAAATCCATTATGTCGAAAATTTTCAATAACCTTTTTTAACAGAGGTTATATAGTCATCATTATTTTTTGTGATCATCAAATCATATACATAGACAACCAAATAAAAAACTGACTTTCCAACTTTCTTAACAAAAGGAGTTTCATCATCTAGATCAAATAACTTATAATTTAACTTGAGAATGTGTTCATTTAATTTTCATATCATCCGTGAGACTGTTCGTTTTAGTCCAAGTTTATTTGTTGAAATATAAGTCACAAGTTTTTGAAAATATTAAAACCTTTCATTCGATGACAAAAAATGAAACACAACTAAACAATGGAATTCTTATAACGGGTAATGGTGGTGAATATACTTCTAGTGCGTTTGAACAATATTTGAAGGAAAATGGAATCAAACATCATATTACAATACCTTACAATCTGCGACAAAATGGTGTCGTAGAGCATATGAATAGGACATTGCTTAATATGCTTAGATCCATGATGTTTTTTAAGAATGATAAGTTGATGTTTTGGGGAAAAGAAGTGATTTGTGCAACTTATTTTCCTAGTCGTTGTCCTTTTTCTGTCATCAATAATAAATCTCCTTATACAATTTGGTAATATCGTATGCCTATTTTTCAACATTTTAGAGTCTTTGGTTCTCTATGCTACACATTAATTCCTAAATATTAGCACAATATGTTGGGTTCTAGGAGTCACAAATGTATTTTCTTGGCGTATTATGCTACTTCCAAAGTTTACAAGTTGTATGATGAGCAGAACAAGAAATGTATTCTTTCCAAACATGTTATTTTTCTTGAATATGATAAAGATAATACCACTATTGATAGACAACTAACTCATTTAGTGAAATTTGCATCCAAATATTTCTCTTTGAATCCGATATGATCTTCCACATATTGAAGGGGGGGTTTTCATTTTGGATTAGTCTGTGGTTCTTCCTTCTTTGAATCATGAGAATGATAATGCTGAACAAAATTTCGATGATAATAATGTTTCTGTAGGATCAAAAAATAATTTTGAAGAGTTTGTCCTTGATCTCGTTTTTCAAGATGAGCAACCATCACAACCACTTCAGCAACCTTTACGAAGATCTGCATGTGTTTAGACGTTTCTAAGAAAGTATGATGAATTTGAAAGAGCAAGTGCTTCTAAAGGTAATGTTACTTTGAGTTCAGGTAACGTTTCTCATGATTGTGGATTCAATCATTCTACAATTAGTGAACAAATTTTTTTTGAAGAAGCTTGTAATTGTGATGAATGGAAGGATCTACAAATCCTTCATCAACTTACATACCATTTGATCTTTACCTTTAGCAACAAAACCTTTATGCTGAAACATATAAACATCCTCCTTCAAATCACATTTCAAAAACATTATTTTTTCATCCATATGGTGTATCTTCCAGTTATTTTGAGCTACCAGAGAAAACAAATTTCTAATTATGTCCCTTTATCTTGTAGGAGAAAATGTCTCTTTGTAGAACATGCCTTCCTTCTAAGCGTAGCCTTTTTCTAAAATCCTTACCTTGTATTCATCGAGTGAACCATCTGCCTTGTACTTTATATCGTACACCCATTTGTAACCAATAGGAGGATCCACTAATCTCCAACTTCCATTCTTAATAATTGCATCACATTCCTTTTTCAATGGTACCTTCTTGAACTCTGCTCATAATTTCTGCATGATCAGATGCTCTACATATCTCAATGATGCCAACAAATATATGTATTAAATGCACTTGCTATCAAATATGTATCAGAGACATTATACTTCCAAGAAATTTTGGAATGTAAAGGACATATTGTAGAACATAATCTGCAAGCTTTTGTCTCTTCAAATGAATGGATCCAATTCCTCAAGGCTTAATTTTAGGTTTGTCATCAAAATATACTACTCCATCAACTCGGTCACTGAAAATTTCAAAAAAATCTCCCCTAAAATTCATATGACATGTGGCACCTGAATCCAAAACCCAATTGTCTTGCAATGAAGAAAATGCAATACTAAAAACGTCATTAATTTTGAAAGTGTAATGTGTATAATTTGACAATTTTCCCTTATCTAGTGGTGGTTGATCTTTATTTTCATTCAATTGTTCTCTCATTTCACTGACTTTTTTCCAATACATTCTATAATTTTCTATAGTGTGACAAACTTTTCCACATCTAAAACTTTTGACAGGTGGTTAATAATTAAAATTGATTTGTTTTCTATCATTTTGTTGTTGTATCCCTCATTGTTTTTTCCTCCCTGCCTCTATAATTTCTTCTATCACGACATCTAGTACTTTTATCACCGCTATAATTTTAACTATGAAAATTTTGATCTTTTTATGCAAGGCACAAAGTTTCTACGTTAGAATTTTTTGGACACTCTTTCTTCCCAAAGGTATTTTCTCTCTCATAAATTTTGTTCATTAGTTTATCAAATGTAATATCTTTCAAGTGTCCATTATATTGGAGAGATTCCAAGCAGTGTGAAAAGACTGGGTGGAGAAATTTAATAAAAGAAATAATTCACAAGTCTACTTCAACACCAGTGGCTTTTATGGCATGAAAAATAGCCTTTATTTTAGAGGACATCTTCAAAGGATCATTGCATTTCATCTCCAAATTAAATAATCTTAACAGCCATTGAATACTTTCAAGTTATAAATGTGAATCATAAAGTTCCTTCAACTTATGTAATGCTTCAAATGTAGTGTGACATGAAACAACATATCTTCTTACCTCCTTTGTCACTGATGCAGTGATTAATGCATATGATTTCTTGTGTTTTGTCTCCCAAATTAGACACCACATTTTGTCATCACGTGGCTTAGGTGCAATTTCTTTGTCATCTTCGTCTTTCTTTTTGTGACAGTCTCCTTTCCACAAATCATTAAAAATAAGTACATTGTTTAGCTTCCTAATCCATTCTTGATAATTCTCCTTTCCGATAAGCACAACTCAAACTATTGATATCAATGAGGTCATGATTATGAGTAGCCAAACAAATACTTTTGCCAATATGAATTATGTGAAATAATATTTCTAAAGGAAAAACATCGATCTCTTTCTCCTTTTAATTCAAACAAATATTTGGCTTAATCGTTTGTTGGTGATCTCAAAAAATAACCTAGTACAGAGTTAGGTTCAAGCGTCATTATTTATATTTTTATTGAAGACTCACTAACAATATTATTTATTCACTATTTAAATTCGTTTCCAACACTCCTCCAGTCCCCTTTGCAAGCATGCATTTTAACTTGTACATTATTCCTTTCATAAACTTCAAACAATGCCTCCTAAAAACAAACTTAGTAAGCATGGAGACTTTAACCATGAAACCTTTGATCTTTTTGTGCAAGGCACAAAGTTTCTCCGTTAGAATTTTTTGGAAGCTCTTTCTTCCCAAAGGTA
The DNA here is from genome assembly GCA_034641835.2 of Pinus albicaulis. Taxonomy (NCBI): domain Eukaryota; kingdom Viridiplantae; phylum Streptophyta; class Pinopsida; order Pinales; family Pinaceae; genus Pinus; species Pinus albicaulis. The sequence goes on along the minus strand of CM076578.1, from coordinate 1,659,219,676 downwards.
TTTTCTCTCTCATCAATTTTGTTCATTAGTTTATAAAATGTAATACCTTTCAATTGTACACTATATTGGAGAGATTCCAAGTAGTGTGAATAGACAGGGTGGAGAAATTTAATAAAATCAATAATTTACAAGTCTACCTCAACACCAGTGGATTTTATGGCATGAAAAATAACTTTTATTTCAGAGGCCATCTTCAAAGAATCATTGTATTTCATCTCCAGATTAAATAATCTTAACAACCATCGAATAGTTTCAAGTTCTAAATGTCAATCATAAATATCCTTAAACTTTTGTAATGCTTCAAATGTAATGTCATAAGAAAAAACATATATTCTTACCTCCCTTTTCAATGATGCAGTGATTAATGCATATGCTTTCTTGCATTTTGACTCCCAAATTGCACACCACGTTTTGTCATAAGGTGGCTCAGGTGCAATTTCTTTGTCCTCTCTGTCTTTCTTCCTATGACAGTCTCCTTCCAACAAATCATTAAAAATAAGTGCATTTTTTAGCGTCCTAATCCATTCTTGATCATTCTCCTTTCTGCTAAGCACAACTCAAACTATTGATATCAATGAGATCATGATTATGAGTAGTCAAACAAATCCTTTTGCAAATATGAATTATGTGCAATACTCTTTAAAAAGGAAAAACATCAATCTCTTTCTCCTTTTAATTCAAACAAATATTTGGCTTAATCGTTTGTTGGTGATGTCAAAAAATAACCTATTAGAGAGTTAGGTTGAAGTGTCATTATTTCTATTTTTATTGAAGACTCACTGTCAATATTATTTATTCATTGTTTAAATTTGTTTCCAGAACTCCCGTAGTCTCCTTTACAAGCATGCATTTTAACTTGTACATTCTTCCCTCCATAAAATTCAAACAATGTCTCCTTAAAAACAAACTTAGTAGGCATGGAGACTTTAACCATGAAACTTTTGATCTTTTTGTGCAAGGCACAAAGTTTCTACGTTAGAATTTTTTGGAGGCTCTTTCTTCCCAAAGATATTTTCTCTCTCATCAATTTTGTTCATTAGTTTATCCAATGTAATATCTTTCAATTGTCCACTAGATTGGAGAGATCCCAAGTAGCGTGAATAGACATAGTGGATAACTTTAATAAAATCAATAATTTACAACTCTACTTCAACACTAGTGACTTCTATGGCATGAAAATAGCTTTTATTTCATAGGACATCTTCAAAGGATCATTGTATTTCATCTCCAAATTAAAGAACCTTAACAACCATTGAATACTTTCAAGTTCTATATGTGAATCATAAAGTTCCTTTAACTTCTGTAATGCTTCAAATGCAGTGTCACAAGAAACAATATATATTATTACCTCCTTTTTCATTGATGCAGTGATTAATGCATATGTTTTCTTATGTTTTGTCTCCAAAATTACACACCACTTTTTGTCATCGGGTGGATCAGGTGCAATTTCTTTGTCATCTCTGTCTTTATTTATATGATAGTCTCCTTCCCACAAATCATTAAAAATAAGTGCACTGTTTAGCTTCCTAATCCATTCTTGATAATTCTCCTTTCCGCTAAGAAAAACTCAAACTATTTTTATCAATGAGGTTGTGATTACGAGTAGCCAAAAAAATCGTTATGCAATTATGAATTATGTGCAATACTCTTCAAAAATGAAAAACATCAATCTCTTTCTCCTTTTAATTCAAACAAATATTGGGCATAATCGTTTGTTGGTTATCTTAAAAAATAACCTGGAAGAGAGTTAGGTTCAAGCGTCATTGTTTATATTTTTATTGAAGACTCACTATCAATATTAATTATTCATTGTTTAACTTCGTTTCCAACTCTCCCATAGTCTCCTTTGCAAGCTTGTATTTTAACTTTTACATTCTTCCCTCCATAAAATTCAAACAATGCCTCCTTAAAAACAAACCCGTAGGCATGGAGACTTTAACCATGAAACGTTTGATCTTTTTGTGCAAGGCACAAAGTTTCTACGTTAGAATTTTTTGGAGGCTCTTTATTTCTAAATGTAGTTTCTTTCTCATAAATTTTGTTCATTATTTTATCAAATGTAATATCTTTCAATTGTCCACTATATTGGTGAGATTCCAAGTAGTGTGAATAGACAAGGTGGAGAAATTTAATAAAAACAATAATTTACAAGTCTACTTCAATAGTAGTGGCTTTTATGGCATGAAAAATAGTTTTTATTTCAAAGGCCATCTTCAAAGGATCATTGTATTTCATCTCCAAATTAAATAATCTTAACAACCCTTGAATACTTTCAAGTTCTAAATGTGAATCATAAAGTTCCTTCAACTTCTATAATGCTTCACATGCAGTGTCACAAGAAACAACATATCTTCTTACCTCCTTTTTCACTGATGTAGTGATTAATGCATATGATTTCTTGTGTTTTGTCTCCCAAATTACACACCACATTTTGTCATCAGGTGGCTTAGGTGCAATTTCTTTGTCATCTCCGTCTTTCTTTCTGTGAAAGTCTCCTTCCCACAAATCATTAAAAATAAGTGCATTGTTTAGCTTCCTAATGCATTCTTGATAATTTTGCTTTTCCGCTAAGCACAACTCAAAATATTGATATCAATGAGGTCATGATTATGAGTAGCTAAACAAATCCTTTTGAAAATATGAATTATGTGCAATAATATTTAAAAAGGAAAAACATAAATCTCTTTCTCCTTTTAATTCAAACAAATATTTGGCTTAATCCTTTCTTCGTGATCTCAAAAAATAACCTAGTAGATAGTTAGGCTCAAGCACCATTATTTCTATTTTTATTGACGACTTACTATCAATATTATTTATTCATTGTTTAATTTCGTTTTCAACACTCCAGCAGTCTCCTTTGCAAGAATGCATTTTAACTTGTGCATTCTTCCCTCCATAAACTTCAAACAATGCCTTAAAGACAAACTCAGTAAGCATGGACACTTTAACCATAAAAATTTTGATCTTTTTGTGAAAGGCACAAAGTTTCTATGTTAGAATTTTTTTGGAGGCTCTTTCTTCCCAAAGTCATTTTCTCTCTCATCAATTATGTTCATTAGTTTATCAAATGTAATATATTTCAATTGTCCACTAGATTGGACAGATTCCAAGTAGTATGAATAGACAAGGTGGAGAAATATAATAAAAGCAATAATTTACAAGCCTACTTCAACACCAGTGGCTTTTATGGCATGAAAATTAGATTTTATTTTAGAGGCCATCTTCAAAGGATCATTGTACTTCATCTCCAAATTAAAGAATCTTAACAACCATTGAATACTTTCAAGTTCTAAATGTGAATCATAAAGTTCCTTCAATTTCTGTAATGCATTAAATGTAGTGTCACAAGAAACAACATATCTTCTTACCTCCTTTGTCATTGATACAGTGATTGATGCATATGCTTTCTTGCATTTTGTCTCCCAAATTACACACCACTTTTTGTCATCAGGTGGCTCAGGTGCAATTCCTTTGTCATCTCTGTCTTTCTTTCTGTGGCAGGCTCGTTCCAAAAAATCATTAAAAATAAGTGCACTGTTTAGCTTCCTAATCCATTCTTGATCATTCTCCTTTCCGCTAAGCACAACTCAAACTATTGATATCAATGAGGTCATGATTATCAGTAGCCAAATAAATCCTTTTTCAAATATGAATTATTTGCAATACTCTTTAAAAAGGAAAAATATCAATCTCTTTCTCCTTTTAATTCAAACAAATATTTGTCTTAATCATTTGTTAGTGATCTCAAAAAATAACCTGGTAGAGAGTTAGGTTCAAGCGTCATTGTTTCTATTTTTATTGAAGACTCACTATCAATATTATTTATTCATTGTTTAACTTCATTTCCAACACTCCTGCAGTCTCCTTTGCAAGCATGAATTTTAACTTGTACATTCTTCCCTCCATAAAGTTCAAACAATGGCTCCTTAAAAGCAAACTCAATAGGCATGGAGAATTCAAACAATGTTTCCTCAAAAACAAACTCAGTAGGCATGGAGTTTTTAAACAACTCAACGAGGGCTCTGATACCACTATACAATCTCGAACAAACTCCACAATTAAAGAGTGATTGTATTAATAATAAAAAACACCTATTAATACATATGCAATCTAGGTAGGAGACAATTATGTTTCACAATAAAAACTAAATCAAAAAATAATTAGATAATTAGTTTATATATATATATATATATATATATATATATATATATATATATATATATATAAACAATAAATTTTTTTTTCTCTTTCTATATATATTTAATGTAAAACCTTTTTTATATACCTCAAAAATATTTTCACCTCTACAAATTTAATTTTCTTTAACATCTATAAAAAAATATATTTCTATTTCTTATTTAAAAATAAATATAGAAACCTTCTTTACTCAATAATTAACATTAATTTTATATATAACTCATTTACTTAAAATATCATAATTGTAAATGCAAAATTAATATATATTTTTTGAAATATTAATCTTTCTTTATCCTTTTTAGGAAAATAATAATATATTGTTTTTAAAATATTTTAATATTTAAAAATATATTTTTATTGGGCTAGAGAAATTGCATATTTCAATAAAACATAATAATAGTAGTAATAATAATAATAATATTTTTATTGAGATTTTTAATCATATTACAAAGGATTTTAGAAATTCTCACCTATATTGGTATCTGATTGTAAAAAGTTCAAACATATATATATATATAATTTGTAATTATTTATTTGTTATATAAATATTAATTATAATATTTAATAAATAAATTTACATAGATATCTAATAAATCCTAATGATACCATCCCCTCTAAGAAGTTAAAATGAACGTCATCCAACCATCACAATTCACAATTATATATAAATAATTGATAAAAAATTTAAAATACAAAATATAGATAACTTCCATAAAAGATAAAATATATCGAAGCAAAACTTTTAGAGTGTTGAAATGTTAACTTCAACTGCAGATTGGTACATCCGTAGGCAAAGAAGTAAAGGAGCCATTCACTGTCTGCATACAGTCGCTTTCCATTTTAGCTTTCATGTTTTCAATGCAGAGTCGCTTTCTACTTTGATGCAGAGTCAAATTCAGTCAATTTTTTTTACAGTCCTTTGCAGTTTTGAAAGAACAGAGGATTTCCATTTTGAAACAAAGTATTTTTAGTTTGTGAACGCGAGAGATTTTATTGGTTTAAAGGACCGGTGGTCCCCACGGCCACGACAGTAGATAGCTCCCACAGAACCGTGGTCCCCATGCCAAGTCAACCATCTAGTCAGTAGAGGCGTGGCAGATTTCTATAGGATCGAGATTTTTCTTTGCCTGCTCACCAAGCAAAGAACCGGACCCGAAATATTCATTGAGGTGGATTTAAATGGTTTTCGGGTTACATTTTGTGCTTGCGTTAGCAGGCCCAAACCGGACCCGATATAGTTTATAGGGCGGATTTAATTTGGATTTCGCGTCAAATTTTGGCTAACGTCAGTGCCCAAATTTTTAACACGAAATAACCCAGCTCAATATGGTTTAATTTATCATTTAAGTTTGGGTGGAGGATCGATTAAAGTTTTTTTTTTGATATGGTTTGTTTAAACGTTTTGTTATGTGGGCCCCGACATAGTCATATATTATCAATGAATATAATATATATATTATAAACGATACATTTATTATATATATATATATATATATATATATATATATATATATATAGTTTGTTTTTGTTTAATTTTTTTTGTTATGTGTGACATAAAAGGCCTGAGAGGAAAATGATTTGCATTGTAAGTTTTTACACAATAGTAGTGTAATTTTTTGAGTGTGCAAAGTAGTGTGTTTCAATTTAAAATAGACAGAGTGTAATTTCATGCACAGCGGTGCGTAGTTTTTAGAGACAAAGTTTATTTTTTTCTGTGTGTGAGACAGAGAATAATTTTTTAAAGCACTGCGTTTTGAAGCAGTCAAACTATTTTGTAATCCCTCTCAGTGAGGAAGCATTGTAATAGTTTTTTTTAAGGAATATAAGTTTGTTTTCAAAGTGTTGAACTTTGTCTCCTGTCAAGAATTTTTTTATTTTTCTGTGTTAAAGAGGAGATTATTACTCTCTCCATTATTGTTCTAGAATTTTCAAATATTCCAACATGGTATCAGAGTTATTCCAGGCTCTTTGAAGGTCAAAGAAGCTGAAGGAAAGGAGTTCTTTGTTGCAGCAGCTTCTCCAACAATGTGAAGACTCAGCAAAAAAGAATTCAAGGTATTTCTCTATACAGTTTATTGTGTTGCTATTGTAGAACAGTCAGCTATTTTAAATACACAGTCAAGTGTTTTTTTAAAGCATAGTTAAGAGTGCAAAATGGCTGGAGCTAGCACTAGCATGGGTATTGGAAATATCCACTTCCCACAATTTAATGGGAAAAATTATGACTACTGGTCAATAACTATGTGAGCTTTATTTACTTCCCAAGACTTATGGGAATTTTTTGAGGATGGCTTTGAAGAGCCAGTAGATGAAGAAGAGATTGATGATTTAACTTAGGCAAAGAAAGAGTTTCTGAAGAGAAATAAGAAGAAATACTCCAAATTTCTCTTCTTATTGTATCAAGCAGTGCATGAGAGTGTGTTTCCGAGGATAACAACAGCCAAGAGATCCAAAAAAGCATGGTAAACTCTCAAGACAGCCTATCAAGGCATGGAAAAAGTGAAGACAACAAAACTTCAGTTGTTGAGCAGAGACTTTGAGACTCTCTGTATGAAAGAGTCCGATACTATTGACTCATTCTTCACTCATGTGATTGGAATTTTCACACAAATAAGATCTCATGGAGAGACTCTCGAAGAGAAGAGGATTGCGGAAAAACTCTTGAGTAGTCTACCCTCAAGATTTGATGTGATTGTCACCACCATAGAAGAGACTAAGGATCTCACAAATTTTTCAGTGGATGAATTACATGCATCACTAATGACCCATGAGCAGAGATTGGGTAGGAGTGAAAACTCATCTCTGGAACATGCCTTTAAGATCCAGATGTCTTTCGGAAGAGGAAGAGGGAAAGGCAGAGGAAACAAGAGAAGAAGAGGCAGAATCCAAAACAGAGGTGGAAGGAACAGTCCAACAAATGCTCAAGGAAGGGGCAGCAATCCAAATCAGCATCAAGGCCAAGGCAACAGCCAGCAAAGTGGTCAGCAGAATGCTCAAGGACAAAGGTATGATAAGTCCAATGTCCAATGTCACTATTTTAAAAAAATATGGTAATTATACTAATGAATGTAGAAAGAAGCAACATGATATGGGAAATAGAACAAATGCAAATTTTACTAGGGAAAATCTCAACCAAGACAATTTATTTTTAGCTTGTAATATGGCTGAAGAAAAGAATGAAGACTTATGGTTTCTAGACTCCGGTTGTAGTAACCATATGACAGGAAACATAGCAATGTTTTCTATGTTAGATGAGAGTGTGAAGTCACAAGACACACTACGAACTGATAGCAAAGTTTCTGTTATGGGAAGAGGAGATGTAAATGTCTTAACAAGGAAAGGTGCAAAGAAATCCATAGCAGATGTTTATTATGTTCCAGGAATGAAGTGTAACCTCTTAAGTATTGGACAACTTGTTCAAAAGGGGTGCAATGTATTTTTTGAGGATGATATTTGTACCATCATGGAAAAACCACCCAGCAAACAATGTATTGTTGAAGTGAAGATGACAAGGAACAAGATGTTCCCTCTCAAAATGAGAGCAGATTTGAAAAATGAAGAAGAGAAAGCAGCAGTGGCATAAGAGGCTATCCAAAGCGAAACCAAATATGAAAGCTGGTTGTGGCACTTGAGATTTGGACATCTCAACTTTGGAGGTCTAAACTTGTTGAATAGAAAAGGAATGGTAAGAGGTTTACCATTGATAGAGAAACCAGACAACCTTTGTGAAGGTTGTATCTTGGGAAACAACACAGAGAAAGTTTTCCTTCTGGGAAAATCATAACGGCAAAGGCACCCTTAGAGATTGTCCACTCAGATTTGTGTGGACCGATGCAAACTCCATCACTTGCTAGAAGCCACTACATGTTAACATTAATAGATGATTTTACAAGAAAAACTTGGGTTTAATTTTTGAAAAACAAAAGTGAAGTGTTTGAAAGATTCTGCAATTTCAAAGCACTTGTTGAGAACCAAAGTGGGCTACATATCAAAGTCCTAAGGACTGATAGAGGAGGTGAGTATATCTCTAAATATTTTCTACGTTTTTGTAGAGAAAATGGTATTCATAAGCACTTTACAACTAGATATACTCCGTAGCAAAATGGAGTAGCCGGAAGGAAGAATAGAACCACAATGGACATGGTAAGGAGTATGTTAAGGGAAAATCATTTGCCTAATGATTATTGGGCTGAAGCTGTACATTGTGCAGCATACATTTTGAATAGGTGCCCTACAAAATTAGTTATGAACAAAGTGCCAGAAGAGGCATGGAGTGGCACAAAGCAAGGTGTCACACACATGAAGGTTTTTGGATGTGTGGCTTATGCACACATTCTGGATCAGCTAAGGAAGAAGTTGGACAACAAGGGGGAGAAATGTATTTTCATTGGATATAGTGAGGAATCCAAGGCTTACAGGTTATACAACCGATCCACCAAGAAGTTTATTGTGAGCAGAGATGTTAAATTTATTGAAGAGGAAGTTTGGGATGGAAGCATAGAGAAAACAGTGAATGTTAAACACTGTTTATCCGATGATGAAAATGATGATGAATGGGCTTAAATACATCCCCAAACAACAGCTCCAACGCAAGGGAAGCAAGGCACACCCTTGAGGAGAAATGAAAGTGCTTCTCCAAGCACACCACAAGGAGGAAATTCAAGTGCTTCGTCAAGCATTTGTACACCTAATGAAAGAGGTAAGAAGTTTAGAAATTTAAATGAAATTTATGAAAAAGAGGTAGCAAATGAAGGTATCAATTATTTGTTTTCTTTATACTGTCATGTTGAAGACCCTATCCACTTTGAAGAAGTTATTAAGGATAAGAAATTGATAGAAGCTATGGATGAGGAGATTAATGCCATAGAAAGAAACAAGACATGGGACTTAGTTGAACTCCCAAAAGGTAAAGATGTCATTGGATTTAAATGAGTCTACAAAACCAAGAGTAATGCTGAAGGAAAAATAGAGACACACAAGGCAAGACTTGTTGTCAATGGTTATAAGAAGAAGCATGGGATAGATTATGAGGAAACTTTCGCACCAGTTGCCAGAATGGAAACCGTGAGAGCAGTGTTGTCCATAGCAGCACAAAACAACTGGAAATTTTATCAAATGGATGTGAAGTCATCATTCCTAAATGGAGTGTTAATAGAAGAGGTTTACATTGAACAACCTCTTGGCTATGAAAAGAAAGGTGAAGAGCACAAAGTGTACAAGTTGAAGAAAGTTCTTTATGGGCTGAAGAAAGTGCCAAGAGCATGGTAAAGTAGAATAGACTCCTATCTACTGGAAAATGGATTTGAAAAGTGTGAGGGAGAACCCATGCTCTACATCAAAGAAAAAGATGGTAAAATGTTGATAGTGGTTTTATATGTTAATGATGTTATTTTCACAGGTAATGATGATTACCTTATTGAAAATTTTAAAACATTCATGAAAGAAGAACTTGAAATGACTAACATGGGTTTGTTGAAATACTTCTTAGGAATAGAAGTAGAATAAGATGAAAATGAGATTTTTATCTCACAGGAAAAGTATGTTAATGAAGTGTTGGACAGATTTAATATGCAGGAGAGCAAAGCAGCGATCACTCCCATAGTGATGGGATTAAAGCTCAGCAGAGAGGAGGGTAGCAAGGATTTTGATCCTAGCTTGTACAAGAGCATAGTTGGGAGCCTCATGTATTTGACTGCAACTAGGCCCGACATAATGCATGTTGTTAGTTTGATTTACAGATTCATAGAGAAGCCAAAGGATGCACATTGGCAGGCAGCGAAGAGAATTATAAGGTATGTTAAAAGAACCAAAAGATATGGCATTTTATATACTACTTCAGAATGTTCAGATTTAGTTGGATACACTGACAGTGATTGGGATGGAAGTGTAGATGATCAGAAGAGCACTTCTGGTTATGTTTTTCACATGGGTTCAGGAGCCATTTCATGGGCCTCTAAAAAGCAGCCCATTGTAGCATTGTCTACAGCAGAGGTAGAATATGTGGCAGCTACAGCAGTAGCTTGTCAAGCAATTTAGATGAGGAGGATGTTAAGGAGAGTTTATGCCAAGAGTAGGTAAGAGAAACAATGATTTATTGTGACAATAGCTCAGCTATTGCATTATCGAAGAATTTTGTGTTTCATAAGACAACGAAACACATTGACACAAAGTTTCATTACATCAGAGAATTGGTAAACAATGGAGAAATTGTTTTGGAACACTGCAGAACTCAAGAGCAGTTTGCAGACATTCTGACCAAGCCGTTGGGATAGAAAAGTTCTGAATTTCTGAGGAAATGTCTGGGTATGACTGATAACGCAGTAGTTGAAATTAAGGGGGAGTGTTGAAATTTTAACTTCAACTGCATATTGGTACATCCGCAGGCAAAGCAGTAGAGGAGTAGTTCACGATCTTCATATAACCGCTTTCCATTTTAGTTTTCATGTTTTCGATGCAGAGCCGCTTTCTACTTTGATGCAAAGTCAAGATCAATCGTTATTTTTTCTTATAGTCCTTTGTAGTTTTGAAAGAACAGAGGATTTCCATTTTGAAACAGAGTATTTTGATTTTGTGAACGCGGGAGATTTTATTGGTTTAAAGGACCGGTGGTCCCCACGGCCATGACAACAGACAACTCCCACAGAACCATAGTCCCCACGCCAAGTCAATCGTCCGGTTAGCAGACGCGTGGCAGATTTCTATAGGATCGGGATTTTGTTTTGCCTGCTCACCAAGTAGAGAACCGGGCCTCAAATATTCATTGAGGCAGATTTAAATGGTTCCGGGTTACATTTTGTGCTTGCGTCAGCAGGCCCAAACCAGACCCGATACAGTTCATAGGGCGGATTTAATTGGGATTTCGCATCACATTTCAGCTGACATCAACGCCCAAATTTGTAACGCAAAATTGCCCAGCTCAATATGGTTTAATTTATCGTTGAAGTCCGAGTGGAGAATCGATTAAAGTTTTGTTTTTGATATGGTTTGTTTAAATGTTTCGTTATGTGGGCCTTGACATAGTCATATATTATCGATGAATATAATATATATATATATATATAGTTTGTTTTTGTTTAATTTTTTTTGTTATGTGCGACATAAAAGGCCCAAGAGGCAAATGATTTGCTATGTAAGTTTTTACACAACACTAGTGTAATTTTTTGAGTGTGCACAACAGTGCGTAGTTTTTAGAGACAGAGTATATTTTTTTTTTGTGTGAGACAGAAAAGAATTTTTGAGAGCACTGTGTTTTGCAGCAGTCAAACTATTTTTGAGAGCACTGTGTTTTCAGTCAAACTATTTTGTAATCCCTCTCAGTGAGGAAGCATTGTAATAGTTTTTTTTAAGGAATAGAAGTTTGTTTTCAAAGTGTTGAACTCTGTCCCCTGTCAGGAATTTTTTTATTTCTCTGTGTTAAAGAGCAGAGTATTACTCTCTCTATTGTTGTTCTGAAATTTTCAAATATTCCAATATAGAGCGTCCAATAAGAAAACACACATATACTCTGGGTGCCCACACAAAGCTATAGTCCACACAAAGTTGAAGTTGCAAAACGTTTTTTTTTTTTTACTTTGAACAATGCAGAGAGTTAACATGCTCACTCTGAGGAGGAATGGCTGTCCACCATTAACGAGGGCACAAAAGTGCCAAGGTATTCACAGAGAGGGCTAAATCATCTAACTAAAGTTGTGTGAGAAGAAGAGCTCTTTGCACGCCCCTTGTATCAGTGAAAATGTCCAACAAGCGAAATGGCAGCTAAGGAAAGTAATTGAATAGAATCTCATAGCAGCCCATAACGAATATGGATTGTAGTTGTACAACAAAATTTTACATATAAATACTATCATACACACAATATCATAAATTACTTTGTATTACTACGTACATATAGTTCCAGATCCAGCAAGAAATAATAATCCTTAGAACGAAGTCGCTATACAATTATATACACTGTAATTAATTACGGAATATAACTGTGACAGTGCATTTGCAGTGTACACAAGAAACAATATCATCAAATTAAATTAGGCCCACAAATAAATAAAATAGGCACATTCTGCACCATAGTTAATACAAATCAGAGGAGAAAACACAGGTCAGGGGAAGCTCCAGAGGCTGCAAAAATCCTGATAATGATCCGGATCGTAAGTGTCATCCACCCAGTTGGACAATGGAGTCAGAGATGATAGCCATGCATCGTAGATTATCTCATCATCATACCCATAATTATCAACACTGGTGGGATACTCTAACAACTGTTCTAACCATGGAATCTCCTTACTTACTGCACCCACATTGTCATTACTGTTAGCAATACTGGGCATTGTTTCAGTACCAACCGCTCTTTTTACATTGGATGCTAAAGAATCCTGAAGGCTTTGAGCAGCATAGTCAACGCCATTGGAGCCTGCAAGATCAATAGTAGCAGTAGGATATCCATAGGCAGCAGCAGCTGCAACTTTTTGTATAAACCTCGGAGACATCAACAGAGGCTGGCAGCTCTGGGGAGGATGAATATTGGTGGCAGATTCTGGGAAATTGAGGGTAGCAGAGGAGCCCTTCAGACAGAGGACAGCAGCATCATAAGCTCTGGCAGCGGCCTCTGCAGTAGAATATGAGCCCAACCAGATCCTGGTCTTCTGATGGGGTGCCCTTATCTCAGAAACCCATGATCCCCAACTCCTCATCCGAACCCCTCTGTACTGCCTCGGCTCCCCAGATCCTCTTCTCCTCCTTTTACTCTTTTTTCTAGAAGCTTCGCATTCTCTGCGTTCTGAGTGCTGTTGAGATCCAACCGACACCTTCTGGTGGCACTCTGATTCTTTACTTCTGCAAACCATTGGGCTTCTCTGGAAAATAACTATGAATTCCCTTGATATCAAAATGTAATCAGATACGGGTATTGAATGTATTGAATTTGATGCCCAGCCAAAATAATAATACTAAAGCAAAAGTAATGAGATATGGGGCCGTGTATGGTGGATAAGATAAGGGAAAGCTGAAATGGGTGTGTAGTGAATTTTACGATTATGGAGTATTATGCATCTAAATATATATATAATGGCGAATATATTCATTGGTCTCATGTTGATCAGTTGTTGGGAAGTGTAGTGCGGGGTTGCAAAAAGACAGCTAAGTCGTGAGCTGTTAGCGCATGTCAAACCGCGTCGTTCCTTATAAATGTTTACGCGGTGAAAATTATATGTGCGGAGACTTTCTTCCCTCATTTGGTTGCATTCGAGAAAATTGTCCATTACATTTTGAACTTTTCTGAAATGGAATTTTAAAAAAATAACTTGACAGAATAATAAATGCGGTATAAGCTCACATTGGCATCATCGTTTCGTTTGAAATTATTATTTTACCACAAATTGTAGCTTTATGTTTGTTAAGTTGTTTATATTATGGAGGTTTGATTAGTGGTTTGTGGAGGAAAGATTTAAAGGCATTTAATTCGTTAAATCAATTCTTAGTTAATTAGATTTTTTAGTATGTCTTTTCTTTTAAGACGAAGGATAATCATTTTTATGAAATTTGATCTTAATAGCTTTATTGATAAAGCTTATCCTCCAAAACCACTCCATGAAATTTGATCCTAGTAGTCTTACTCACAAAGCCCATCCACAATCAATTGTATTAATAACACTTATCACCAAAAATTATATATTATTTACATACTAATGAAATGATTTTTGATTTTTGTATTAAAATCTATTTACTTTGTAGAATAAATCATGGTTACCTAATTCATGCTCGTTTAATATAGCTGGTTTACACATTTGTTAATTTGCACATATAAAATGTAATACTACTACTGAGGAAAAGGAAATAGAAATAATGTAATAATCTAGCACTTAGAAAAAATTTCATTTTCCAATTTCATTTTGGTGAGAGAGTTACAAAGCTAAGAGGATTGATAAAGATAGAAGCACCTTTAAAATGCTAATGCTACTACTAAGGTGAAGACATGGAGATAACAGGGCGCATGCAGAAGGAAAAGAAAATAGAAATAATCGAATAATGTTGTAGTTAGAAAAAAATTCATTTTTCAATTTCATTTTGGTGGAAGAGTTACACAGCTAAAAAAACGGATAAAGATAGAATTTTGTGAAAGTGAGTTATTTTGATAAGTGGTTATTGTTTTTTTTTTAAATGTTTTATTTTCACAAATTTTACATAAATAAATTTAGAATATTAATTTCATAAATATGTATTTATATTACTACTTAAGAATTTTGAATAAATAATTTTTTTTATAAATATGTATTTATATTATTAGATAAGAATTTTGGATAAATAAATTTTGAAATTAAAAAGTGATTTAAAAAAAAAGATTTCAGTGTAGGTTTTTTTGTAAATTATATTTGTAAAATTATTATATTATGTAAACTTGTTAAAAATTATTCAAAAATTAAAATGAATTGGAAAAAAATAAACATAAAACATATATCCCCTTAAGATATATATCATCATTTTTTTTCAAATTGAAAATTTAATTCAAACTTAATTAGTAAAATAATAACTTTTATCATTTAAATTACATTTTTAATTGAAGAATTTTTGGGACTCGCTCTTCATTTAGCCAAAATAACCTTGTCAGACTACTACGAACTTATCTGCTTGCTGACCAAATTTTGTTCAATGATGACATCAACTTCAGTGTTCACGGAATACTCGAGTCTCCACCCACGTCCAAACAACTGTTGTGTGTTTTTTTGTCTGACTTCCTTGCCATACATATGTAATGATATCTAAGTGGGCCCGCCCATCTGATTTCATATTTTCTCGAAGATCGTTGCCGTCAGTGCTTTCCTCGTTTCCGTACAACATGCAGTGCCGTACCTTCCATTACCGTACACTGCAAAGTAGCTGGAATGTGATGCGATAGCTAAAGAACGTTCTTGGAGACTTCCCACCACAGTCTCCTTGTTGAGCTTTTACCTGTGTTTTCAATTGGATGCCAACCAGGTATATTGATTCCTTTTCATGATTATATTTGCTTTAAAATTTAATACTAGCAATTGCACCGGAGGCACAAAGGAACGCCGGAAGGAAGAGCCTTGAATATGGAAGGAAATTTGTTCGTTATGCTACATGTATGCGTACATTAATTTAATTTATGAGTGCAAAATTTCACATTAAAGAGAAATTAATAAAATGAACATGTTATTGATTACATGGATTATTGGCTTTCAATACTGGAAAAAGTTCTTTTCTGCACTGTAACTTCTAGGAGATGGGCAATGATTGATATCTACTTGAATCGTGATTTTAGATGGTTTGTTCCCCTGTTCCTTTTTCAACTGTTTATGTATCTATGGACACAAATATCTGCAGTATATAAAAACTAAGAAGCAACCTCAATGTGAGTCAATTTGCATACGAAAAAAATAATCTATATCCATGTTCAAAGAACCAAAATGTGGCCATGGACAATCGTGACAGAAAGATTATTGACAATTTATGTTTTATTGGACCGAAATTGGCACAGTTAAACACTGAGGGTTAGCTTTATGGTTTTGAAGTGACATTTTCGAGGCATAATATCCAGGGGTAACGTGTTCAAACCTGGGGAAGTACAACTGGATATTAACAATATACTCACATTCTATCTACTTGACATATTATTTTATTAATCATGATGTTATATCCAGAGAAGAAATAATTCCGGAAATAATAAGGGGTAGAATGTCAAATCATCAAGTCAGCATACGATTCAGGCTTCCAGGCAGATTACAGATTTTTTTTGTTCTATTGATACACAACACAACCTGTGTGTATCAGAATGCCCATTCTATTTTAATATTTATTTTGTAAATCCTGTTTAATATCTTTCAGATTTATAGTGAACTAGTTTTTCCATATGTATTTTATGGGTTTAAATCCAGAGGGTGAAGTATATATATTTTCGTTGATTTTACTTATTAGTAATTTACTATGCAATTCACTATGCACAAGTTTATCTTTTATTCACACAAATGTTGAAGATCATGCATCACAAATAGTGAGAATGATATTTGATACTCTGATTTATTATTTTCAGACCCTAAAATAAATTATTTTTCAATTTTCTCAGCCTTTATCTCTTATATGCATTGTATATAAATAAGGTATTAATGGTTGAAAATTTCAGTTATACCAAAACACACAGGCTTAATAAAGCATTAGAACAATCTACATAATTGCATTATACCAAAACACACAGGCTTAATAACGGATTAGAACAATCTACAAAATTGATTCTCAATAAAATGAATGTTACAATTACTCCAACCCAATAAGCTTTTGAATAAAGGTCTCCAACAAGTTAAAAACAACGTATGCATATGTCAGTATTTTGTGAATCTTCCACTCTGTTAAAATAAGTTATAGGCTTTAATTTACCAAATGAAAACCTTTTTCAAGTGAGACAATCTATTGTTTAGTATTAATTTGGAGCATATAGCTCGTAAATGATCAAGGTTCTATGTTTGTGGCCTCAACAGGTAAAAGTCTCTTGTATTTGTAGAATATCTTAAAGAAGATGAATATCGATAATGCATGTAGTTTATGCCTGTAGTTTAAAAGTGGTTTTGAAAATTCTGTTTCCACTTCTTTTGATTTTGCTAATAAATATTAAACAAAGAGTGTGCCAGTCCTGAGAAGATGTAATCTTCACAAAAAATGTAATCTTCACAAAAAGGAATTGCACGCAGACTTTTTTATCTTAGTATATACATAGATTTCTTTTTGGGGTTTATTTGTATATTAGGTACAATCCAAATCCGGTTTTTTTGGGGGGTTTATTTGTGTATTAGGTACAATCCAAATCCCAATCCTCTATGGGTTAGGAGATTTGGTTGAGTAGTAGAACAAGGAGGAAAGTATTCAGATTAAACAACTCAATCAATACATATAATAGAGTTGCTTATATATATTTAGTAGACATGAAACAAAATTCAGATATTCTTCATGAAAGCCAATTCTCTTCAACTGTTTTTGTAATTGTCACTGTGGAAGAGACTCGTTCTTCCTCCGAAGGAGGTGATGGTAGCCTGTTACTGCCTATAATCCACTATTTTTGCAAGGACCGATGTTGGTGGCAGCGGAATGATCTAGCGTGAGAGGTTGGTGAACAGAAGCAGTTCTTTGAATTGGGTGTGGATGTGAGTGGTGAAGGATTAGAGGTTGTGACCTTGTTTGGTTTAGTTTGTTGGACATGATTTCTAGATTCCAATGGGATAGCTATAGGAGGAATCTCTTTGGCCTTTGAAGAGCAGGAATTCATAGTTGTGGACTTCATTCCAGGTCCTACATGTTCCAACAAGGAATGTTGTGTAAAAAAGCCATGTATATCATTCCTACATATTTAACAACAAATCCATAGTTACAAGAATGACTTTATAAAAAGGCCAAGTATACTAAGACATGACCTAACTATTAGGGCCACAATAAAAAAATTATTGTCATCTTATTCTCTTATGGTGCCAATCCATAGTAAAAGCGTAAACCACAACAATTTGTCCTATAAAGCCCAATCTATGGCCTAAGAAAGAAGTTAGCTGCAAAAACTCTTTCTGCCAATGTAATCTAATATAACAAACCAACAGATATTTAAAACTGCAAAAGAAATCATATAAGAAACCTGGCTGACCTAATAATCCATGCAAACCTTTTCAGCCACGGTGAGAACTTGGGTATCAAGAAAAATATTTGAGCCCCAAGCTTTGCTAGGTCAAAAGAGAAAATATAGTAAAAGAATCAATGGTGATATAATAATCCATGCAAACCTTTTCAGCGACGGTGAGAACTTGGGTATCAAGAAAAATATTTGAACCCCAAGCTTTGCTAGGTCAAAAAGCAAATACAGTAAGAGAATCAATGGTGAGAATGTACAGTGTTGTTTTAGTTCCAGCCCAATCAATAATATGAGCAATCTTAAGAAAACATCGATGTATATTTCAGCAAGTGTCATTATGGATATTCAAAGTATCATTTCCCATGAAAAGATCTAAAATCATGAAGGGGATCTTGGCATTGACACAAGACTATCTGGTATCTTCCTGAATTCTGGTATGAAAATAGAAAGACAAATCATGAATGTTGCGAATTCATCTCTGAATCAGGCTATCCCCTGCCAAATACAAGCTAAAAAAAACGTACTGTAACAACTACGAATACTAAATGTTATAGGCCTCAAATAGTCCTTATCCATCTTGAGTCTAGAATTTAATAATGTCCCATCCCCATTTATGCTTCAGGCATCTCACTTTACCATAGTGGCAACCAAGAAAGCATTCACCAAAGTGGGCTCCCAGGTGGCCCATGTCCTACGACAGCTAGCAGAAAGCATAAGATGCATGGAGTAATTCCCTCCTCACAAATCCTAATGGAGAGCTAATGCAGTACAAAAACTCAAAATGATATTCTGTCTTCAGTCGAAACTGTTACACTCCATCTAGCCATTCTGATAAAAAAATCAATGTATTTCAACTGCAAAGACCATAAATCTCAATGTAAATCCCACACAAACTGAATAAGACCTGGATCGTCAACCTATACAGATATTCAAAGATGTCGAGCACAAACTCATTTATGTTAAAGATGAACACCAATCGAGCTTTGAACTATTCTCAAAAGAGCTGGATTCTCCGGCTAGAAGACATGACATATAATATGAAAGAAAATGTATTGTATCAGCCATCGGCTGTCTTTCCATGAAAGACATATATGTGTTGGAATTTTCCAAGGCACTTCCAATGGACGCCTTAGCATCCCTTATAACGGAGATAGTTGCAAGGCAGGAACATGACATAGAAGTTGTACACGAGCTTGGAAAACTTGCAAGGTTTAAACCTTATGATTGTGCAGAGTTTATGAGTGTGGAAAGCCCTGAGAGGGTTCCACGAAATAGCGAAGGTAGTTTTTCATGTACTGCAATGTTCAGATACTACAAAATGATGTTAGTCTTGTGCAGAGAGGAAATAATTTTCAGCATACGGCGAAACGAGTTGTACAGTTTTGTAACATGGAAATACTTACAAAGTTCATATTCATTGTTATTAAATTTTGTATAAAACAAAATTTGTAGCTAATATCACCCACTTGTTGTCAAAGTAGCTAAGGAAGCTCCTGTGTAATTTTTGGTACTATGAATTTTCGCACACTAAGCTTATCCACATCTATAGTTGTTCGAAAAAACTTATCATAGCTATATCTATATTGAACTAAACACCAAGTCAGGTCTGAAGAATTTTCCATGACAGTAAAAAATTGGATTCACTGACTGACTAAAGCAAAGGGCATACTGGACAAAAGACTTACATAGCATTAATCAGTGACCAGTGATTCTCTTTTTATATCGAAAACAAAAAAATAAATATTGAAATGTATTTCAACCCCAAGCTTTGCTAGGTCAAAAGAGAAAATACAGTAAAAGAATCAATGGTGAACATGGACAGTGTTGTTTTAGTTCCGTCCCAATCAATAATATGAGCAATTTTATGCAAACATTGATGTATATTTCAGCAAAAGTCATTATGGATATTCAAAATATCATATCCCATGAAAAGATTTAAAATCATAAAGTTGATCTTGGCATCGACACAAGGCTATCTGGTATTCTCCTAAGTTCCAGTATCAAGATAGAAATACAAATCATGAATGTTGCAAATTCCTCTCTAAATCAGGCTATCCCTACCAAATAGAAGCTAAAAAAACGTACTGCAACAACCAGGAATACTAAATCATAGACATATCCATCCTAATTCTGAATGGAAACATTCATCCTAAATCTAACCCAAACAGCGATTGATGTTGCAACACATGCATTCACCCCAGGATCTAAATTAGGTTCTTGACAATTTTTATTCCAGTCAACGAAAATCATGATGAAATTACAAAACCTTCTTAGGCACACGAGCAGCCACGATGGGCACCATTTTGACTTTTACAAAGCGACCTTTACGTGGGACCTTGACAGGCACGGTATGGGTTTCCTGATTTTGTGACCACAATAACCTCTCCTCACGGGAATAATCGAAAGCTTGGCCAAAACAATGGCTCCGCGGTGGTTGTGGCCACCTACTTCATGCACTTAACCTGAGCCCGACATGGCCATTTCCATCACCCATGAAAGTCAAGGCCTTGAATCAAGTCCTATACCCAGCCCTCAACTGCTTTTCACAAAAATTATCTTCGTGACCTCATCCTTCAACTAGGGACCTAGCATGGCATCCACTATTTGGTGGTCCTTAATGGACCTTGTCCTTCAATTGGGGACCCCGACATGGAATCCACGATTTGGTGCTCCTTAACTGCCAACGAGAAGAGATAGATTTCGTCGAGGGAACTTATTTTTCCTTCTTTTACCAGACAATCAATGTATTCTTGGAGTGGAAAGTTTGAGAACCTTATCTCCCTTCACAAATCAATTCTCAAAAATCCACAAGTCCTTACTAAAAAGTCGCCTTGACAAAATTTCTGAAAGTTTTGGTCGTCTCTCACAAGGAGGTGAACAAATCTACAATCTTAAGCATGCGAGTGGCCATGATCTCGATACCTCTGGGGGTGTGCACCAATTACCAGTGACCTTGACAGGCACGGTATGGGCTTTTACCCCAATAACCCCTCCTCATGGGAATAACGAAAATCTTGGCCCAAATAATGGCTCCGCGGATGGTCGTGGCCACCTCCTCCATGTAGGTAACCCAACCTAATGTGGCCATTGCCATCACCAACCTTAATAGAGTGCTCTGCCCGGCCTTCGTTTGCTTTTTCACAGGAATTATATCCATAACCTTATCTTTTAATAGGGACCCAACATGGCTTTCACGATCTAGTGCTCCTTAACATCCATAGAGGAGAAAATTTGTTCAAGGGAACTGATTTTTCTCTCTTTTACCAGATATTCGAGCTTTGTCACGGGCACCCATTTTCTTCTTCATATGTTTGGTGTCCTCAATGGCCACTGCAATGATCCCCATGGCCTTTGTCACCTCGACCTCGACCAAACTCGCACCAGAATCCTCGCCCTCTTTCCACCATTGCTTCACTCTTCGGATGAAACCCTTCAAATCTTGGTAGCCCTCCCACCTAAAAGACTCATCTCTGGTTTGGTAGCCCTCCCACCTAAAAGACTCCTCTTTGTTTCACTTCGCACGATTCTTGAAATATTATTATATTTGTCATTTTCAGTAAGATAAATTAATAATGCAGATGTCAAATTTTAATTGGTTGAAAATACAAACAGATGTCAAATTTTAATTAGTTAGAAGGGCGATAATAAAACTATCTTATTGGCTAGGGTGAATAGTGTTTGCTCACCCCAAGCCAACAAAGAGAACGCCTCTGGCATAAATATAAGGTTATAATAAACTTATGTAATACCTAGTACATTTCAAGTATAGAGCTAGCTAGCATGTCCTAATTTTTGAACATTCCTTGAGGCTTCCCCTTGAATGATCTATGGGACTTATACTACCATGTGCTTTGAATTGAATAGCAACTAAGTGTAGGGATCCCTCAACATTGTTATGATTATAGTTATATTACTTTCTACTATCACGTGCTTTAAATTGAATAACAACTAAGTGGACGGATTCCTCAACATCACCATTATGGCTATGGTTATGATTGTAGTTATATTACTTTCTACTATCACACACTTTGAATTGAATAATAACTAAGTCGATGGATTCCTCAACATAGCCATTATGGCTATGGTTACCTAAGGGTTTTACTTGGTTAGATTCATGTAATTGAAAATATAGTTAAGTTAATATACAATGATTATTTATCTGTTTTCATGATTGGATGTTGGTTGATAAAATTTGTTTGACCATGAGATTCAAGAGAAAAACAAATGTGACATATTGGATAATGTTTCATTCATTTAAAATTCTATAATACAAGTACAAAGATGTATATGTGAAACAAAGTTTAAATAAATATGTTATTGTTTTTTTAAATGTTGTAATAATTATATTTATAGTTTTGCGTTTTATTATAGTTTTTCCATGATTTTTTTAAAGAGTTTGGTGATTTGATTGAGCTCAAGGGTTTTTTCTTTTCATGTCATTTGTTGAGGTTATGGTGAAGGAGGTTTATAGAGGACTTTTGTCTCGAATATTGCATATTGCCTTAATTCCTTCTAGTATCATTATTCTGGGAGGTTGATGTTGGAGCTTTTTAAGGAGAAGGCTCTGTGAGCTTTATGTATTGGTTTTTTATAAGTACTAGTTATGTGGAGGGCTTTAGAGAACCTATGTCTTGGTTTCAAATCATTTTCATTTGTTATAAACTAACTCTTTGGATCTACTGTGGTTTCATTACATCGATGATAACTAGTATGCTTATTTTTGGGGTTTAATACTTGATATTTATTAGGAGTAAGTTGGAAAGACACATTGGTGTTATGGAAAATTGGGGGTGTGGAAAACTTATGGAGGACTTGTGGAGAGCTTATGTTTTAAATTCCATGCTAATTTCACATTTTGTACAACTTGTGTGATTTTTATGTGCTTTCATTTATTATGTGGAGGCCTTTTGTGGTGCCTCGTTCATTGTCACTTGTTTGAAAATTTTCAATTTATTTTTCAAAAGAATTTTATTTAATTTTTTCCATTTTATTGACTTGCATTATGATAATGGAGCTTGGACTCCATGATTATTATGAATTTTTCATAAATTTACAAAATTGTAGCTTTGAATGAATTTTATTTAAATTTTTATGTGAAACATGGATGTATAAAATGTACATTGATATGATCTAGTGGAAATTATCATCTCATGTGATTATGGTACATTCAAGTGTATATATGTCTGGTGCAATTATCTTTAAATGTTATTGATGATTTGTATAGTGTGATAGGGAAGTCGTGTACATGCATTAATGTGGGATTATGTAAACATTGTATGGACTCTATATATTGAGTCATGATATGTTATGCAATTTATGATATGATTTAACTATAAACATGGAATAATTTAAGGTGTTGATTTATGTATATGCGGACATAATGAATATGGTTGTCAATCAATCCATAATGGATAAATGGGGTTGTATCTAATTATACATGGTATCTTCATGTAAAGAGGATCAAAATTCATGTTTCTCCTTAATAACACTCTTTGTTCGTGGTATTGGCTGAAAATCATATGCCACTTTTACTTAGAGGTTGCATATTGGTTTGGGCATATGTCATGGATTTAGTCATTCACAAGGTTTATTTGATGGTAACATAATAACAATATATCTTTATTCCTAAGGGACCATTAGTCTCTCAACAAGGATGATAAATCTTGAGCCCATAGGGTCTCAATAGTGCAAAATTTATTCCACCAATAAAGTTGGATACTTGAAGTGCATGGAGAAGAATGATACGTCTAGTGGGTTAGGTCAAGTGATTGAGTTGTATGATTTCAATTAAGGAGATTTTATGGTAAATTTGCTAGGTTGGCTACCTCTATGTCGACCTCCCTTTATCTCCTTGATTGGTTCGGTTGCTAAAAAATGAATTCGACTAGTTTACCATGTGTATCCTCCTTGAAATGATAAGAAGAGACTCATGGGTTTCCTAGGATGTATGTTGCATTAAAAAAAAATGGAGAAGCATGACACCTTTGGTATCGTTCTCTGTTGTTGAGTATATATTAAATGATGGTTCATTAGGCATGTAAACAAATTTTTGACTTAGCATTGCATCTTAATTGATTTATATGTGAAAATCTAAAATACATGGTTAATAAATTTCCTGAGTATATATAGATTAGTACATTTCATAACTAAGAGAAATTGAATAGTTCATTTATGATCATTTGAAGATAAATTCATTTTATATATACATGAATAGGTAAATAAATCATTTTTAATTACTAGAAATTAATTACTAGTGCACCCATGGATCAAGGAGAAGAAAGAGAAACAAATAATTCAAATTCAAATACAATTATGGGAAAATAATAGACTCAATCGTATAATCCATGTTATGATTGTGGGGTAGCTAATATGTATGTGTGTGTGTTTAATTAATTTAAAAAATGACTATTAGAGATTTGAATTTTCATATTAGAGTGTCCTATTGGGTTTTCTTGAATCAACATAATATTTGAAAATTACAAACATTTATTGAATCCTTATTGTGTGATGCAATGAGTAGAATAATTACATTTCTAATGGATATGATTTATTTTTTATTCGACACTTTTTAATTGTCAATGATAGTTCAAAATAGTTTGTAGGCACATACCTATTATGTATTTATTGAATTCAATGATTGAACAATAGATTTAGGTCGATTTGTTGGCATATACCTATTTCATATGCATTGAACCCAATATAATTACATAACTATATACCTATTGTAGATGCATTAAATCCAAAAACAATATATTTAATCAAACTATTCACTAACTTTTATATTCAATTAAGGCATTAATCTAATAAAGTTTAGTTGATTGACTTTATGTTGTGGGATTTCATTATTTCGATTATGTATTGAAACTCGTTGTTGAGTTGTATGTCTAGATTTGTTTTTTGAAGTCAATACCATATGTTAATTCTAAAGTTAGGAATGTGTTGAAACAAGATTAATATGGTTAGTGAAACCCACATCTAAAACCGGTGTGGCATATATGTTACCTTGGGTCAGCCTATCTAAATTATAAACTACTTGTAATCAAAATTCAAAGCATATACTATATGATAACTATAGATATTAGACTAGTGCGAATCAATGCAACAATCGTTAGTATCGAATATATGAACTTGACTTTGTTATTTTTTTTGTAACATCACGAGGTGTTCCCACATGCGAAGAGGCCTTCTAAGTTGTCCTAGAAAATTTATGGAAATTGAAATAAAATAAATTTTGTTTTTGGGTTTTATGTAGGCTCAAAAGGGACAAGTTGGCCCCACCATGAAATATTATGTCCCTTGGGGTATAACCACCTCATTGCACATGTACCCACATTTACAAGTGCTCTAGGTAAACATGAGCTAAGAATTACTATGACATAAATACCCAGCCTCCAAGTTCCAGTTATGAAAGTGGGGTCTACTAACCAGAAACTTACTTAAAACTCTTAGGGACACCAGATCACCTAGGTGTCAAACCACAACCCCTGGTGATTAGACCCTAAGATAGAACATCTTTTTAACCAAGCTCATAGACCAATCACACACATAAGCCTATGTGAGTGTGGCTAGAAGTCTCCAGCCACATGCACAAGACTTTGTCCATGTGGTTGCAACCAAAATTTCCTAGTTCCATGTATGCAACTACGAAGTCTATGCCATATTTTGAGGGTCAACCTACATGCCACTTCCTAGAATGACCTAGAAATTTCTAGAATCAAGTTTAAGGTGATGACAAGTCTATATGGTAAGTTATAAGGCTACATCCTTCTCAAAAGTTTCCCAACACGTGAGAAAATTTTGTCAAACACATGGTAAACATCGGGTATATACGTCATGAATGCATATCTATTCAAGGTCTCTATAAATTCATCAAGGAATCATCAATAAGGCTCAATTCCCTCTCAAATTAGCTGAAACAACAATTTTTAGCTCATGCATTCATACATACATTCATTAACTTAACAATCACGAAAAAGATCCATTACCCAAGCACATGATTTAACCGAGCCTATGACCCGCATATAAATAGAGTAAATCCATGACAACTAGTCATAAAATCACCATAATAATCAACACATGTGGTCGTTGATCACAATAAGGAAATAACTCTTATTAACATATGCAAATGCCAACCAAGTTAGGGAATTTGACATACCACCCGACCATAGATTAGATTGAACCAAATATTTATTTCAACCATTCACCCTTGTGCCATATTCCAAACATGAATGTGGGATCATATGGTTTAAACCAAAATAGAACCAACAAGGGATTGTAGAGGAAAAAACACCTCAACCCTCAACCACAATTATTTCACCTAATCGGTCTAGAAATCACTAACACCAAACAAGCATGGATGCCTCCAGCTTTCTTCACCATAACCAAAGGAATTTTCATGTCTCCACCCATCCATCAAGAGTTCTAAGAAACATCCCATCTCCACCCTTGACCCTTGGGAATTTCCTGAGATCACCTCACAAGGATCCAAAGTCTATTGGCCATACGAATCTTAACCAAAATAAGCCACGCACAACACCATGACTATGAAAGAAATGGAAATGCATGGTTGAAACCAATGTCAATCTAGGAAAATCCCATGTCAATGACAAAAAATGAACCAAACAACCAAATGAATGTACCATGCATTCGAATCTCGGTAATAAATTCATACATGCAACCTGTTACCTACAATGTACACTTTTTGTAGCTATTATTCCAATATCTTCCTTGTGCTCCCTTGATTTTCTTTGCTTGCTTTTTTTTTTAAGTGCTTCGTCTCTCTTCTCTTAGAGCTCTATTTCTGAAAGTGATCAAAGCTAGAACTGACAAAAGCTCAACTAAAAAAAGTTGTGAATTGTTTCTTTGATGTCTTTTTATCATTGATGTCTACACTCTTCCTTTCCTTTTTCCTTTTTTCTTCATTTTTCTTATTTTCTCTCTAATTTCTTTTGCATCCATACTTTTGTCTTTTCATCTCCCTTTTCTCCTATTTTCCTTTATTTCTCATATTAATTTCCATTATTTTTTCCAATGTCTTTTCCAATTTCAATAGACACTAATTAACCACAAATTATTCCCACTATAATGTTTTTCTCTCCATTCATCTTGGAATACATGTCCCATGACCTTGGTTTAATTTATTTACATAGAAAATCAACCTGGGGTTTTTAAAATGCATCCATTCAACTTGTATATATACAAATGATATGACATTTCATTTGACTCACTTTTTCATAATCTCTCCTATTTAGAAGACACTTATGGGAGTTGAAAAAGGATAAAATAGCTAAAGTTTGAACTTGGTTTTTTGGCACAAATTTCTAGATATTTTATTGTAAACCTTGTTGAATAATAATTTCTCCTAGAAGAAGATTTGATTGGTTTTCTCCCAAGTTTGATTTTCATAGGGAAATTTTGTTATCTCTATTGAGAATAGTTATATCTTTATGATCTTTTATTTTTTACTATTTTCGTTGCATTATTGTTGATATTTTCTA
Source organism: Pinus albicaulis (assembly GCA_034641835.2). Classification (NCBI taxonomy): domain Eukaryota; kingdom Viridiplantae; phylum Streptophyta; class Pinopsida; order Pinales; family Pinaceae; genus Pinus; species Pinus albicaulis. Next base: position 1,659,192,364 of record CM076578.1, on the reverse strand, counting down.
TGTATAATTTCTTAATTATATATTTGACACAAGATAAAAGAATTGAGATCGTTATATGTAATTATCATATCAAAAAGTTGGTTCCTATTGTGTTTATTATAGAAAAATCAACATTGTATTAGAGCCTTTTTAAAGTAGTAACCACTGAATATTAGCCCTAGAAATATAGTTGTAGCGAAGAAGAGAAGAATATACAAACCTAAGCTTGTCTAGGTTCTATCTGATCAATGTTATATGAGTTCTATCTGCATAAAGGTGGTTGAGGTTGTCGATAAGGGTCAAGGGCTACAACAAGATAAATATTTCAAGAAATGTAGAAGCAAATATTTTGATGTTGATCATGTGAGCCCAAGGGTAATTTTAAAAGAGAGAGCCTCAAAGAGTCTCCATGTGATTTCACAGTCACAAAAAACCCACACATTCTTGTTTCCTTGAACCACCCTACTAGCTTCCAACCTCTTTATCTTATCAACATTGATGATCAATTGCAATTACGGTTCCAATATAATAAGTTTATGTTTCATCCATCACACCTTGACTCATACACAATCAATAATAATAAGAAAAGTGAGGATCTAATCAAAATTCATTAGAGAGGACCTCACCAAGATTCTTGTGAATTATTATTCTTTCGATTGAAGATTAAGGAATGCACATGATAATATTAAGCTTATTGATCAATGTATTTTCATTTTATTTCACTCGAAGATGAATCCAGACCAGTTTCGGATATACAAGCTAAATATTGTGCATGGTTTTGCAACTCTTTGCTTGCAATTTGTTTCAATGTTGATGCTCACTTCTTTAAAAAATTCCCTAGTACTCATAATTTGTTCTTGATTATTTCTTGTAGCACTTTCATTCTTTTCTATTTAATTTGCAAGTATTTTCATCAAGCTCTCATATTTAATAGCACCGAGATGTGTGATAAATAGGCCTTCTAGATCAGTGTCTCGCTAGGCATCAAATTCTTTTAAATTAAAAAAATGCAAATATTTGCAAGCTCTGCAAGGTGGCTTCCATTTTTCACGGTTACTTTTCCAATAGTAAATGGAAAAGAAATAAGTTGTTCTTATTTCTCTACTCAAATATAACTTTCCAATTGTAGTATTTCCTGCAGATCTTGGCAACAAAATATATGTCTACTATAAAAATTCTTGGTAGTAATAATGGTTTACCTAGATCAATGTCTCGCTAGGCATCAACTTCTTTTAAATTAAAACAATGCAAAGATTTGCAAGCTCTGCAAGGTGGCTTCCATTTTTCACGGTTACTTTTCCAATAGTAAATGGCAAAGAAATAAGTTGTTTTTATTTCTCTACTCAAATATAACTTTCCAATCGTAGTATTTCCTACAGATCTTGGCAACAAAATATATGTCTACTATAAAAATTCTTGGTAGTAATAATGGTTTACCTCGAAAATCGTAAACTCGATTAACAATATTAATTTCATCTTTCTTCATGTATCCTTTTTCCTCGTAGGAAAACTTGTGCTTAACCAGGTATTCGATGGGGCTCTTGTCCATTTATCAAGAAAACAACTTTCTTTACAAAATATCTTGAATTAGACAAAAAAAAAATTGAAGTAGCTTCCTACCTCCACAATATGGAATACCAGAACTACATAATTTCTTCATTAATTCAAGTTAGGGCTATGTGGCAAGTCATAAAATATATGACTTGAGACGAGGGTTGTTATCAAATATACCATCATGAAGAATCTAATTCTTTTGAACAAATTCACTAATTAAAAATACAATTCATTTCAAATAAGATCAACTTTGTCGAATATACAATTTTTTTATATGAATAATAGAGCATATAGAGAACGAATCTTGGGACACTACTCATAGTTTCTTGGCCCTTTATACAGGAACAATGGAAACAAAAATCTCTAAACGGTTGTCTAAACAAAATAATATCTAGATGGGAAAGATCAGGGGGAAGCTCAGAAGTTGGCAAAATGAACTCGTGAATGATATTCGAACCACCTACCGGTGACTCTTCAAAAATATTTTCTTTTGAAAAATTTAAGTATATATATGAATTTGGTAGCTTCAATTTGTGCTTGAATGTCTCCAAAGTCAAGGAAATAGGAGTATTTTTAGTTGCTAGCATAATTGTTCTCGTCTTTAAATCAAAATTATGTGAGCACAAATAAACAATTTGTTTGAAATTAAACACTTCTTGGACGCATGCAACATTTTCTAAACCACTAGACTAGATTTTATTGTTATTCTTCTCTTGAATGGACATATTGACATATCATCGATACCCGTTAACCACTGAAATCTATGATCAATAAGCGCAAGTGAGTTTATCGTATCAGTGAAAATAACTTATTCTCTTCCCTTGGTAGCCATTTTAACTCTATAGTTTTAAAATATTTTGTCAGTCAGTAACTTTTTCACTACCCTTTAGGTATGGATTTATCAATAGGCCAAACAATCAAAACTTGTTACTATTTTGCTTGTGAAATATATTTTACATGCCACTCTCAATAAATAGAAATTAAAAATAACAAAGTCAGCCTTTATTAGAAATAGTAAAAAGAATTCGCGTTGTCTAAACGGGCCAGAATTATGCCAAAAAACGTGACATAGATTTTTAAAAAACCAAATTACAGTTGGCAAGCTTTAGGATTTTTCTATCGCTATGATTGTTAATTGTACAAAATATTATGCTTTTTCTATTAGAGTTATCTATTACTATTCTGCCTTTGAAATCAGTTTGACAGAACATTTTGAATAAATAAAGATTCAAAAATAATAAATCCCTAAAAATATATATAAAACAATTTACTCCTCATACGAAACAAATTAAATGTAAATATTTTCTAAAATTATTTTCTAATAATGTTGTCAATAATCACATACACTATTATATTGATATGGATGTGAGTTATCAAGTAGTAGCATTTACCATTCATGATTACATGTTGATCCATTCATTCACCAAAAGAATATTGAACCATTAATGTCATTGTGCCTAGTACAAAAATGACTAAAGTGTACTTAGTAAAATGATTTTTTTGGTTTTTGTTTTTTAATTTTATTTATTTATTTATTATTTTAAATTTTAGCGGTACATAAAGCTACTTTGTAATTTATTGCCTTTTCCGTTTGCAGCGTGCTCCTTCTACATTAATTACAATTATGAAATTATATTAACACTGGTTCAATAATAATAATGTTTCTCACCCGCAGTAAAAATATTTAATTGAGTATTCAATAATTATTATTAATTCACAAACGTAAAAAGCAACCATGGGTACGGGAAACAAATTTGTTGATGTGAAATTTATATGGAATATAGCAACATTTCCCATGAAAGTTTTTGTTATGCTATGAATTAAAGTTTCATTTTTTTTTCTTTGGACCCCTGTTCTCGAGCATAACAGTGTTTCTTCACACATTCAAAAGACAGTTATCGCAAATGCATATAATATATGGAAATATTATGCAAAGTGAAAACATTACATATTATTTTATTAGACAAACTTAATTGGAAGCAAATGATTACGTATATACATGAAATTATTAAAAATTCAGGCACAAACTTGGTATCTAATTGAAAAAGAGATAAACTTCATCCATATAATGAAAAGTATGCATACAATTATACTTTTCAGCTTACTGTATCAAAGATTTTCTTTCTGTATGAAAAAATAACTAAATTTCCATTCATAATAACATTATTAATTGTTCTTTGCCATTTATAAAATTTATTGTTAAATAATTCTGATTCCATAAATTTAAATTAATTTTATTTATATTTATGATTTTTATGTTTATAGTTGTTTAATAAAAGTTTCAATTTTGCAAAAATAGCTCAACTTAAGTTTTAATTTGAGTTTAAAATAAGAAAATCTCCACACATTGAAATATGTTTTTATATCTAGCATGGGTCATTTAAATATCTATTCTCTTTTAAAAAAACAAATTGTACATGTCTATAAGTAAATTACTTATAAAGATTGATATACCATTGACTATTCCAAAACAAAATATGAAGTTTTTTTTGCGTAATACTTCAAAAAATAAAGTATGTAGTTTAATGTATTATTATTATGATCATCATATCTTGCTTTTAAGTTGAGAAAAGTATTTTTTTTGTATCATAAGTTCTTTTTTATTTTTACAAGGGGAGAATATTTATTATTAAATAAATATGATTTAGTCATACTCAATGTTCCATTCTGCAGAGCTTTTATGGTGGGTAAAAACCTTTGCACAATGAAAACTTTAATTCGAAGTCTTACGCAATGAAGACTCTGAACAATGAAACACTAAAGTCTACAACTCCTGCTTTTGTACATGCATTCATAAATAAAGACATTTTGGACAAAATAATGTGTCTTTCAGCCTAAAAAGACTTCAACATTAATGAACATAGTTACAACAACTATAATTGTATTCATATTCTAATTCTAATCACAAAAAACAGAATAGATATTTTACAACCAAATTTTTTTCTAAATGTTCATTTCTATTGTAAACAAAATTGGAACAAAGTAATATGTATTTTTTCTTCATAAGCCTTCAATAGAAATGAACACAATTACAATAACAACAATTGTATTTTGATTTAAATGCTAATAACTATAGAGTTCATTAAAATAAACATCACAAATGGAATAGATATTTCTGAAACAAAACTCCTTCTAAACATGCATTTTCATTGTCATCAATTTCACACCATTACATAGAATATAAAATCTCAAAAGCATAGTCTCATCAAATTATGTTCAATTAATTTTCTTGAAGAGTGCAACAAAATATAAAGTAATGCAATTTCACATTCCAAACATTATCTAAGAATTATTGATATAACTGGTAAACAATTTCAATATTTAGACAAAGTAAAAAAAAAATTTAATTATAATTTTTTTCATATTATCAGATGATATATAAAAGCACAAAAAAAATACTGGAAAACACATGTTCAATTAGTGTTTTATGTACAACATTCTAGAATTCCAGTTTCTACAACATCACATGTGTGTAGAAATTATATAACTTATGTGTTATATGTCCAAGATTCTCCTGATCTCACACTCTTTTAACTTCATGCAAAATACAAAATCTATTCCACCATTGATCATTTGTGAAAATTAAATCAGCATTGCAATGCACACATGAAACAATAAAAATTCACACAGATTAAAAAAAAAAATTAATGGGAAATCCTGAAGCTGAAAACCCCAACTATCTGTATATAATATATGTCATACGGATCATGTAACAATCCTCATACAAAGCTGATCATATCAAGCTCTCAGTACAATACAATCGCTACACACTAATCAAGGCCGATCTTGCAAATCCATGCACCGATCTTTTCCACTTGCTAGCCTGCCTATACTGTGCAATCCCTGCTAAAGAATAGCTCTGAATGAATTTTAATTACTCTTGGATTGACTGCGGAATCCTTATTGGAATCTCCACTGAGTGTTGGATGTAATCAATGCATCACTATAGTCCCAAGTGATAGTCTATCTTGCTCTTTCACCTATCTCTCCACTGGTCTCCACTCAAACTACCATGCACTGTAGTTAACTGATGTATTCTTCAGTTGATTAATGAGTTATTATTTGTGAATTAATTAACTAATTAATTCACTCCACTCTCACTAGTCTATCATTCAGTTAGACTAGATACAACTAACTCAACTGAGTCTAACTGAGTTAAACTAAATACAACTCCAACTACTTCTCCAACTCCACCAAACTCTGTGACATGAGTTGTAACTGAAGTCCTCCATGCAATAGCTCCAGTGAAACCTCAGGAATAGCGTAATTCCTTCTGTCAGCTGCTGTGCCACATCTGTGCACTTAACTAAAGTGCTCCAAGAGAATAAGATAATGTTTAGAGTCCAAATATTATTAAGAGCTAATAATGATAGAGCATGTATTCTGGTAGCTTCAATTTACCTGTAGAAAAAATAGTCCATCTATTTTCCAACAACAAAAAGTTAAATACAGAATAATCTTTGTCTAGAATATGATCGACATGGTCTAAATAGACTTTGTATTGGCTAGCCTACGGAGCCCATGAAGTAGAAGGCTAAAGGCTTGACTCTTTTCACTAAGCTCATCATCTTGTTGAATCTAAACAATGTGAAACGTTATCTCAGAATTTTTTACATAATTGGTAAACAACAAGAGAAATAGAAAAGGCAGTAACCAAAATTAAAAAATGGTATGATTACAAACTCATGGTCCAGAAAATAGCCTTTGTTGCATAAAAAATTTATCAAAATGCTAATACGTAAGTTAGAAAAGTAAATTCATTCATCCCAAGGGAGACTTGGATTGGGCTCCCATCAACTGTAATCTTTGAAAGCCATCTGCAACAAAGAAAAAGGAACTGCATTCAGGAATTAGACTATTCCATCATAATGTAGCAGTAAAAATTTAATAGTATATGTTATGAAAAGAGAAAAAAATATTCTAATGCATTAAAACACTTACAATATCAAAAATCATAGCTTGATATTTTGTATATCTCATTTATCTCTCGGAATCACACTTTCTGCAACAAATTCATTCACTTTAGCTTCAATGAATTCTTTCATCAAAGCGACAATAATGTCCCGTTTAACACATTCATTGAATATAGTGTCTTCAACTTCTCTAGTTTTTTCTTGCAATTGCAGATCCAAGTTAATACCAGTCTTCGTTAACACTAACAAAAGTAATTATCCATTTGTTAATCTCCTCTACAATAAAATCAATTATATCATCAAACTTTGTTGCCTGTGACTCATTCCGCTTCTCTAATTTAGCCATCAACTTGTCTTTTAGAATTAATCCAGACTCATATGTAATCCACTTACCACTTAAATATTGAACAACCACTACTTCCTGGACATAGGCATCGACTCTTCTATTTTCTATGCCTCCAAACTCAAACATAATGTCCTATAATGTTATCATTTTCTCATACCATGTAGCCTTAATTTGCCTCATCTGATCAACATATGGCAACCCTTGTTTATCTTTCTCTCCTTTGGAAATTAAATAAATCTTCCGACTAAAATTTAATATGTCATTTTATATGAATTCCATGTCTCCCTCAAGATCACTTTTGACCAACTTGATAGAAGGCATAGTTCTCCACTTCAAATGCCACGGATCAAAATTTGCTTGCCATGCAGATTTAATACTTCACAATATTTTGGATATATTTCTAATAATATATGATTTCACTACATTAATAATATTTATGGGTTTCAATACCTCAAAATATTTTGGATATATTAGTAATATTATATTTTTTAAGTACATTAAGAAGATTAATGAGTTTCTCAAATATATGAGATCCATCGTGACTATAAATTTCCAATGGCGGTTCAGGTATTACTAGTGGAGTCTTCAACAAAGGCCCCAACTCGGGGTATCTTTTGGATCTTTTATTTTTTCCTTTTGCTTCATATTTCATGCTTGTCGTCAACTAATAGAGTCTTCAAGCACATCATCACTAATGTCGCAACCCCAGACAAATCAACATTCATTTTTTATCGATCAACAACCTTTTTGTTGCAAAGTGGTATCCTTTCAATCTTCAATCTCAAATTTCCCCTGTCATAAGTTGGATCCTGAAATGTGACAGAACAGTCATTGAAAGTAATGACCTCTTCGGTAATTTTCTCCATCATTTTTTGATTTTATTACAAACAAGTACTTACCCAATCATGTAGTATAGCTCTATCAACTTCCATTTTCATGGCCTCTTCATTGCTTCCTATTTCAAGCAGACTATTGGATCTATTTGATTCAACCATGTGTGCTCTTTCTAGACTTACTCTACAAAGAGGGGTTTTGTCATCCCCTCCACTTGACAACCCATCACCAACCAAATTTTTGCTTGTAGTAATTTATTTCCCTTTTTGTCTAGTAGATGAAGTCAAACCAACATTATGTTTGCAGAATTGAGATTGTCTCATAGGATTTGTGCCTCTTTTCTTCTATCTTCCTCTCATACTAATCATCTCTTATTCAATGATATCTTTAGCATCTACTAGAATTTTTTTCTTTTTTTGATACACTGTGACTTTCCTCACTTTGCTCTATAGTTCTTCGAAACAAGTTCCTAAACCTAATAGACTCTAGGTGTTCTACACAAATTATTCCTCTATCAAAGCCTTCAATAAATTCAACTTCACCTAAGTTAAAATCATCTAAATACTTTGCAAGAACTTTAGCGTGAGTGGTATTCTTCATAGTGACTTTTACAACAGTAAACAAAATATATATATATATATATATATATTCTTTTTCTAATAAAATGTAAGTATCCAACGATGATATTTCCTACATATTTCAGAAAAAAATACCTATCTTGAACAAGCTTCAGCAATAACAATGGCCTATATAAAAAACCATAAGTTTGAATAGTCATATTGATTTTTCTTTCCTCATGTTTCACTTTTCCAAATAGGAAAGCCTTAACCTATGTAGATATTCGAGAAGGCTCTTGTGTAGCTACCATGCAATACACTTTCCTTACAAACAAATTTTGAATTAAACATAAATCTAAAGAAGCTTTGTTCGTCCATAATATAAGATACCAAAACTGCATTGGTTCCTCGCAAAAAGTGAATATAGGATTACAAGGTAGATTCTCTAACACATGCCTTGACATGAGAGTTGTTATCAAATACATCATCATAAATAATGTATTTTTCTTGTATAATCTATCTAATTGAGCAACTAATTCATTGGAAATGACATCAACTGAACCGAATATTCAAGTGTTTTTGTATATCTCATAAAGCACAATGAAAATGCATTCGGAAATATTAGTTATACTTTATTGGCCTATTACATAGGGAAAGAGCCAAGATAAATCCATAACAGTTATTTAAACAAATAAATATATACTAGAGAAAGATTGGAAGGAACCACAAAAGTTCGAGAAATGAATTATCGCACAATGTCAATCTCGCATGCTTCTAGCTTAATGAAGCTATTCCCATTGGACAATTAGAAATTATTGTTTTTTTAAGGTAATTTGAGTAACCATTTGAATGCCTTGGGATTCAAAGGAACATTTGTCACTCCTAGATTAATTTTTCGCGTTCTTAAATAAAAATTATTTGCACAGAGATAAATAATTTCTCTAAAATTAAATACCTCGAGAACAAACCAAATTTCCCTAATCCGGTTCTCCAAATATTGTTTATTGTTTTCTCTTCCATGGAAAGATTCACATTTCGCTCATATGTATTTTACTAGTCAAATTTATCATCGATTTCAACAAGCGAGTAAACCATATCAGTGCTAATAACCTCTTTCCTTCGTTTGCTACCCAATTTTGCTTTGCAGTAAAAAATACTGTGTTAGTGAATGACGTTTTCAAATCCTGTTTAAATTTACAATTATCAGTTCTATTAATAAACATCAATTGTTAATATTACTCATGTGAAAAATGTTACACATGACACTCTGAATAAAGAGAAATTAAAGATATTGAATCGAAATTTCACGAAAACTAATGGAAAAAAAATATGAAATTCCAAAAGTATTATGTCCATTTACTCCAAAATTTTATCCTACTTCAATATCATTAATATTTTTTTCATAAGAAATAAAAAAACTATGATATACAATAATAAGCGTTGTCTACGAAGGTGACAAATTTACGCCCATGACAAAAATCGTCAGAATTCGACATTTTTTTGCAACAAGAATTTGGAAGTATGAGTGTTTGAATAATTTTTTTTTTATAGTGGAAATGGATTCAACGTCATCAGAAACCCCATCGACACCCAATATATTGAAATTTGATAGTTTTAACTTAGAGTTACAAAAAAAATCCTTCTAGATTTTATCACGAATGTGTTGGGATTTCCGTTATTTTCTTTACAAATTTCAAGTCACATTAGACTATGGATGTGATCATGGAATTTGACTTAAAACTATCAATAATAGCTATAAATAGTAAATTTTCAAGGACATTCAAAAATAAATATTATGTGGCCAAGTATTAGCCTACCTTCTACAACAAATCGACTTGATAATTGATCCCTGCTATTGTGTAAAAGCGAACCAAATTTCATTTACGAATGAATTGACACATTGTTTTGAAAATTACAGAGAAAATCTAACTGTCAAGATGCATTTGAACTAGCTAGATAGAATCACATTACAGCCATGCACTTTCCTTTCACATACCTATCTCCTACAAAGCTTGAACAAATTTTTGATGTAGTGGAGAGCTTATTCCACACAAACGGATTTAATTTTAAACTCTTCCATTTAAAATTTTTTATAGATTTAGTTGTGCGAAAAAAAAGTTGCATAGATATATGAATCAAATGCCTATGTCAAGCATATAAAGATCTTGTTGTACGAAAGAGAAATTGCATAGAGCTGTGCGTCTTTGTGGAATGAAGTGTATGCAGAGGAAGGGGTGCAAAAGGTACTATATTCTATAGATGCGAAACTATTTTAATGTAGAAATTATACAAACAATATGTACACCAATGGATTCAATCTGATCATGTGATATACTAAAGCAAGATATTTAATCCTTCTATCAAATCAATTGTGGAAAATAAACACGATCGTCAATCACAAAAAGTAAAAGAAAGAAGAAAATCAATCCACAACATAGATAGTTTCCCGGGGAAAGCTTGCTTCTCAATACCCCTCTCTCTTCTATTATATATTAACTAAGAAATCATGAAACAATTACAATGCACTCTTCTCACAAGAGTTTTTTGCACTCTCACAACTATCTCACACTAATCCAAACAAAATCGACCAACACAGACAATTTTCAGCCTCTGCTCAGCCTCCCTGCCTTGCGCATTTCATGTGGAATGCAATCCCTATTCTTTAGGAATTTCAGCCTTACAAAACCATGCAATTCTCATCGGAAATCTTATGGGTCTATTACTGTATGAAATCAGTTTGCTAATAATACAACTGATAGTTAACATCCCTTTAAACTCTGTCTCAATTGGGTCTCCATCAAAACTAACATGCATGTAGCTATTAATAGTAAATCATCATCTACTTGACAGATCACTGCATGTGAATTAAATCTGATTTAATTCACTTAACCTCCAACTAGTGCAACAATCACTTACAACTAGTTAAACTAATTTTAGCTCAATTAATTGAGTTAATGTATTTCTCATGCACTAACTGCAAGTTGGAATAAAAAACTAATAGAATCACTCTACATGCCTCACTAACCACCCTCAAATCGAAATTCATGATCTAACTGAGTTTATCACACTCAGTTAACTATTACAAGTGATTATGAGATAAGATTACATTTTATTGTTCAATTTAATTAAGGGAAAAATAAATTAGACACACATTTCTTGTTGACTTTTTAACACTCCCTCTCAACAAGAAAGGGAATATCACCTACCTCGATCCTACCTCTATGGTATTCGAATTTTCTCTTGGAAAATGCCTTCATCAGAATATCTGCATCTTGATCCTCCATGGGAATGTACTGAAGTAACATAATGCATCTCTCAACACAATCTCTGAGATGGTCGTACCAGATGTCTATATTCTTGGACCTATCATGGAATACCGGATTAACCAAGATTTTTATGCAACTTTGGTTATCACAATGTATCACACCCGGATCCATCTAAAAACCAAACAAACCAACAAGAATCTTTCTCATACAGATGACCTCACATGCAACCTGATTGGATTCCATGTACTCTGCCTCGGCTGAACTAAGTGCCACAGTTCTTTGCTTCCTTCTATACCAAGAAACTATTGTCGATCCTATGCTGAAGATCCCTCCTGATGTGCTCTTTCTATCTGATGGAATGTTTTCCCAATCTTCATTGGTGAAGCCTTAAATATTTACTCCCTCTGTCTATCTATACCATAATCCATACTCTGTAGTGCCCCTGAGATATCTCAAGACATGCTTCCCCACCTTCCAAAAGAGCTTAGTCGGCTTAACCATTGCTTGACTTAGCTGGCTAAATGTGTAGGAAATGTTTGGTCGTGTGTTCACCAAGTACATGAGTGAACCTACAAGCTGCCTATAAACAATAGTGTCCACTACCTCACCTGAAGTAGCATCCTCCTTCCTCTAGTTTCCTGCAAGAGGAATCTTCATGGCTTTACAACTCTCCATGTGAAACATTCTCAGATTCTCTTTGGCATACTTTCCTTGAGAAACAAATAGTTCACCATCATGCTGCCATATCTCCAAACCAAGGAAATAGTGAGGGAGTCCCATGTCCTTCATCTCAAACTCTCCTGCAATATCCTCCTTGCAAGAAATTATGTGCTGCTCATCACCTGTCAAAATAAGATCATCAACATAAAATATGATAATCAAAATATTACCATCAACCAAAATCTGATATAGGTTCACATCCGCTTCACTCTTTGTGAAGCCCGACCCAATAAAATTGTTATCAATCCTAGTGTACCAAGAATGAGGTGCTTGCTTCAGGCCATATAGTGCTCTCTTGAGTCTGAACACATGCAACTCACTGTCAAGGGTATCAAAACCTTATGGTTGCTCAATGTACACTTCTACCTCAATAACTCCATTGAGAAATGTAGTCTTCACATCCATCTAATGTATCTACCGCCGCATCTACATTGAGAGTGCAAGGATATATCTAATCGATGAGTACCTCGCAACCAGTTCAAAATTATCCTCATAGTCAATCCACTCAACTGGTGATAATCCCCATGCTACAAATCTAGCCTTGTACTTCTCCACAATCCCATTTTCTACTTTTTTCACCTTATAGATCTATCTAGATCCAACCACTGACTTCTCGACTAGTCTTGGGAAAAATTCCCATGCATTGTTCTTGACGATGGAGTCATACTCCTCAACCATGGCATTAACCAAAATTGGTTTATGCACTACTTCCTCAAAAGAGGATGGCTCTCTCACAATACACTTTCTCATAAGAACCATATATCCAGTAAACCTGTCTGGAGATTGTCTCTGTCTGCGCAATCATGTAGGTGCTCCTACATGTTCTACTGCATCAAGTCTCAATCTGTCAGCTTTTGTGGATGGATATCCATGAGTGTTTTTTTCCACTCCATGATCCTCCAATGTGGCTAATCCACATCTTAATTTTAATCCTTTGGAACCAAGAATTCATCATCTACATGAAAATCAAGCTCCCTCTCAAGGGACAATTGCATGGCTTTCTCCTCATCAAATTTATTATCCTCTCTCACAATAGTCATCCCGTTGTTTGGAAAATACATCTAATAGTTGTGGGGATTATCAGTGTACTCCAAAAATATCCAAATCTCAGTTTTTGGTTCTAGCTTCTTCCTAGAATATTTGGTCACATGGTAATAGAATGATGAGCCAAATTTTTTTAAATATGAAACATTAGGTCTCTTACTAGAAAAAGCCTCCTCTGGTGTACTCTTGCCAAGTATTTGATGAGGACTACCATTCTGCACAAATACTGTTGTGTTGCATGCCTCAACCCATAGATGTAACAGTTTCCCTGATCATGTATCATCACTTGTGCTGCACCAACAATTGTTCTATTATTTCTTTCTGCAACCCCATTTTGTTGTGGGTTATGAGGCACAATAAACTCTCTCTGAATTCCTTCTTTTCTATATAAGTTCTTGAATTCATTAGAAATGTAATCACCACCATTTATCGCTCCTTAGATCCTTCACATGCTTCCCCATGTCTTTCTCAACCAGTTCTTTGAACTCACAATATTTTGAGAATGCTTGATCTTTATTCTAAATGAAGTATATCCAAAAATTTCTCAAAAACTCATCGAAAAATATCACATAATACTTGTGCTTTGTTGTCAAAGTTGTAGATAATGGTACACACACATATGAGTGAACTCTCTCAAGGATTCCCACTGCTCGATTATCCTTCTTGTGATAAGTGGCCTTTGCATACTTCCCCATCGTACATCCCTTGCGCGTTTCTATCTTCGCAAGAGTACCCTTTGGAAGCCCCGCAGAAATATGTTGCATGACCTTCAAGGCACCCTGGTATAGATGGCCCCATATCCTGTGCCATACCTCACCCTCATACCGGCTCACCACTCTGTCTCCCTTACCCATCAATTTTCTATAGCCATCTAGATCAAGTTTGTAGATATTCTTCACACGAATCACAATCTGATTAACTTGTCTTGTGGCTTTGTGACAAAGGTATGCTTTCCCTTCACTGAAAACCACATCATATCCTCTATTCTCCAACATTTCAACTAAAACTATTTTTTTTTCAAACCTAGTACATGCATTACATATTTTAATAGGAAGGGTTTACTTGACTGTATCTGGAAAGTAACTGTACCAATCTTGGTAGTGTTATTCGTCTCGTCATCGCCCATTTCGATATGCATCTGAATATCCTTATCCTCCAAGCTATTAAAAATTTCTTTGTCTCTCGTCATGTTGAAAGATGCACCACTATCCAAGTACCACACTGATCCAATCACACTAGACACCATGCATGTGATGAGCAAGAATTCCAACTCTAATTGCGAGGCCAAAGCCTCACCAGCTATAGATATTGAGGCCTTATTGTTGTTTTTCTTCTTCTGTGGACAATTAGTGGAATAATGTCCATGCTCATGACAATGAAAAAGTTTCACTCTAGACATGTCACGCTTCTTGCCTTCTTTTCCGGTCTCAGATTTGGAATAGGATTTCTTTTCCTTCCCTTTATTTGCCTTACCATCCAAGGAAAAAATTTCCTCATCATCTGTCTTAGATAAGGATCCATCCCTGGTATTCCACCTGAATTATTCTTGTACCAAATCTGACCAAAGTTGCTCCCAATCTGGTAGCTTCTCACTCCCATTGATATAGTCTTGATAACTATGCTAACTCTTGGGAAGGCCGAGAAGAGCTAGGATCACCAATTCATCATCCGCTACAGTAATTGCAACACTCCCAAGCTCATCTTGACATTGGATGAAATTGGTGAAATATTTCAAAATAGTGTCGCCTTTCTCCATTTTTATTTTTCTGGGTTTCTGCTTCAATGCCAATTTTCTGTGGTGACTGCTACTCAGAAATAGATATGTCAAATCCTAACACATTTCATATGTAGTCACTTTTCCATGGATACTCAATACAATGTGGTCTCAAACTCCCTCTAATAAGATCCTCATCACCTTTGCAAACTTCTTTTACCAATCATCAAAAAGAGCGGCATTCATCAAGAAGAGCGACATCTGCTCCTGTAGGTTTGGGAATGTCATTATCAATGATTTCTTTCAACCCATTGTCCTCCAGAACTGCCTCCATTCCTTATTTCCATGCAATATAATTAGAACTTCCCTCTAGTGCATATTCCAATATCAATCCATTGAAATCCATCTTGATCCACCTGTCACACCAAAGAATATTTTTGCAAATTCGAATGCTATTCAACAGAAACTCGATTTCTTCTCCACTATAGTGATTTCTTGCGCTCTAATACCATGTAGAAATTATTAAAAAAATATGTATACCAATGGATCCAATCCGATCATGCTATATGCTAAATAAAGATACTAAATCATTCTATCAAATCAACTACAAAAAATAAATGTGATCGCCAATCACAACAAGTAAAAGAAATAAGAAAATCAATCCACAACACAGATATTTTCCCGAGGAAATATTGTTTCTCAAAACCCCTCTATCTTCTATTGTATATTCCCCAAGGAATCATGAAACAATTACAATGGACTCTTCTCACAAGAGTCTGCTACACTCTTACAGCTGTCTCATACTGATCCAGACAAATTCAGCCAACACTTAGCCAATTTTTAGCCTTTTCTCAGCCTGCCTTGCTTGCGCAATTCACGTGGAATGCAATCCCTATCCTTTAGGAATTTTAGCCTTCCAAAATTGAGCAATGCTCATGGGCAATCCTATGGGTGTATTACTGCATGAAATTAGTTTGCTAATAATACAACTGATATTTAACATCCCTTAACCTTTGTCTCAACTGGGTCTCCATCCAAATTGACATGCATGAAGCTGTTAATAGTAAATCATTAGTTACTTGACAGACCATTGGATGTGAATTAAATCTGATTTAATTCACTTGACCTGTCACTAGTGTAACAATCAGTTACAACAAGTTAAACTGATTTTAACTCAATTAATTGAGTTAACTGATTTCTCATGCATTAAACTAATGCACTAACTACAACTTGGAATCAAAAACTAATAGAGTGGCAACCACCCTCAACTCGAAAGTCATGAGCTAATGGAGTTTATCACACTTAGTTAACTATTACAAGTGATTATGAGATAAGATTACATTTTATTGTCCAATTAAATTAAGAGAAAATTAAATTAGACACACATTTCTTGTTGACATTTCAACATTTAATACCAAAAACATAAACTTTAATTCCTAATGTAAAATGCACAACTACAAAAAGTAATTTCTAAACTAGAAATAATGAGTATTTTGTGGATTAAATACTTATTATTACTATGCAATATTATATTAAGTGTCATTCTAATGCATGTGAACAAGTATTGTTCTGTTGGAGAATGTATGTGCAAAATAAAGATGAGAAAAATTGATACATGGAGCACCTCAGTATATTTTATAAACACATGCATAAAATTGTACTCGGTAAATTGAATGTCTAAAGAACTAATATTTACTTGCAACAATGTTTTTTTGTTAATAAGAGCACATACGTCATAATGATAAAAAACCTGAATAACAACTTTATGTTTAATATTTCGTAAGATGTTTCAGACACAAGATAGTAGCAGGTTGATCAGGTGCTTAGTGTTAAATCTCAAAAAATTAAAGTGCTCAAAATCGATTGAAAATTGAATGACAAAGAAGAGATTGTCACCGGGAATTAGGCATAATTTGTTTCGTCAAAAATGGAGTCTGGATGAGGAAGATAGGGCCTACTGTTTGTTTTCCTAAACATCTAAAAAATTGCAGAACAAGATAGAATGGTGACATGGCAGTACAATAAGAAAAAAGGGATATTCTAGGAATATTCTATCATTTTTGCACAATGACACTATGACAAGTGTCACTTCAGGATTTGTCGGTCAAGTTTGGATGGTGAAATTTTTTTTATCTATTCAAAGTCTGAATTTAATACCAAAGTTTGAGCATATATTATAATGTTTTTTGGAGAAAAAAAAAATACACACATGCTGGGTGGAGGTCGAGGCTTATTGGCTTGAGGGGTCCCAACCCAGGTTTGGTGTGCAAGGTTTGCCAACAAACCCCTATACTACTGGCCCTTTCGGCAGTGACCTGCTTGGGCAAGTCAAAGTCTCACCCGAAGTAGTATGGGTGGGTGCTGGAACCAGGTTTCCGCACCCTGAGAAAGGATGGGTAAGGCAAGTAGAGCTATGCTAGATCTTGTAATTCCCAGATTACCTTGTTATGTGTAGAGTTAATTAAGTCTCTATTCGCATCCACGTGTACTAGATCTATAGTTATATGCTTGTTATAACATCAAAACAATAGTACATAAACATAACATAACATATCTAGATCTAGATCTAATAACGTAGTACACAGATCTTTTGCAGCTTAAAGATAGAAATGTACAATACAACAATTATCAGTAATTCACATAAAAAGTACTCACAGATTCAATTTTCTAACAATATTCCACATTCATTCATTCATCAATTCTTCCTTACAATTCCCTTCCCAACCTGTGCACATAGCAGCAGGGTCCACACACAGCTGAACTTGGATCTTCATGCACATAGCTAGTAGGAGTCCTTTCCCCAAAACCCAAATAGATATCTTAAACAACAGATCACATCAATAGCGCATTATTTCTTATCTTTAACAATACAAAATTCATCTCTATTTGTAACAATCTAGACTCGACTTTCCTCTGGTCCACAATCCATGGTCTTTGGACCCCTAGTTTACCCTTTGACCCATTACAATGCATTCAGGGCTTTGACCCAACCCCAAATCTCCTGTGCTAGACTAAATATAATAAAAAATATTCAAAATGGACTAGTTTTGTAGCTTATTAGGAGACCCTGTTCCAACACTCCCCCAACACAATCTTGTGAATCGTCCTGAGTCACTACAATGGTGTGGCCACATAGTCCTTAGCCTGGTATGGCTTGAGTCGACTACCATCGACAAAGCCAGGAACGAGGTCACCACGCGGGGTAGCTAGCTAGACTACTCCACCATTCGTAATATCCTTAACTGTGTAGGGACCAAGCCAGTGCTGCTGGAATTTCCCTGGATGTTTTGCAAATTGGCTATCATATAATAGGACGAGGTCACCTTTGATGAATTCCTTTTAACGAATATGTCAGTCATGCCAGGCTTTATCGCAAGCCTTCTGAACCTATTGGTGAAAATTAGCAATAAAACGATCTTCCTCAAAAGCCACCAGTTGCGCCAAACGTTCCTCTATGATATCTGAGTCTTCCATATTTGTGAATGCAGCGATGCGTAGGCTAGGAACAACGTATTCTATGGGCATAATGGCTTCCTTGCCATAGACCATTCGGAAGGGGGTCCTTCCTATTAGCTTTTTGCAAGTTGTTAGGTATGCCCATAGAAACGAGGGGATGCACACATCCAAGTCACTTTAATCGGCATTGCAAACCTTAGTTAATGCCTATTCCAAAATTGTGTTAAAAGCTTCAATCGCCCCATTTTCCTGGGGATGATA
Source organism: Pinus albicaulis (assembly GCA_034641835.2). NCBI lineage: Eukaryota > Viridiplantae > Streptophyta > Pinopsida > Pinales > Pinaceae > Pinus > Pinus albicaulis. The sequence continues at coordinate 1,659,173,720 of CM076578.1, read as the reverse complement.
TGATGTACTCTTCGCATGGTGGATCTGAAATTCCGCATTCAAGGCTTGAATTGTTTGGTTAACAAAGTGCGTTCCTTTCTCACTCATTAGGATCTTTGGACAACTGAACCTAGTTAGAGTCTACTAAAAATTGAAGTGCACAGCAGTATCCACAGTACAATCCTTTACCGCTTGTGCCACAACCCATCGAGTGACATAGTTAGTGGCAGTGATAATGTAGCGCGCACCTGTTTTCCTACCTGGAAGATTGATGGGTCCTATAAAGTCAATGGCCCATTTTTCAAAGACTGTAGGGACACTTGAGGCTGTAATGGCATGTCATCTCATCGCAAGGGATGTCCAGTTCGCTGGCATGTATCACATGATCAGCAATAGGTGTATGAATCCTGATGCAGGTTAGGCCACCATAATCCATCCTAAAAAATCTTTTGTGTTGTAGCTTTTCCTGCATAGTGGCCTCCTGCAACTCCATCAGGTGCTTCTGCTAAAACGGTGGGTCGTTCATGTTCCAATACATACCTTCATAGTATTTCATCTGTGCCTAACTTGTATAATTGTCCAGCGGTGATAGTAAATTCTGCAGCCCGGGTAACCAACTCCTTCTGTTGTGCCGATTATGCGACCAGGTCCACGCCCATAGTAAGGAACTCAATGATATCAGCACAGTGAGCATCAACCACCTTAATGGTAAATAGATTCGCATCCGGTAAGCCTTCGTCCAAGTTAGTAGTCTCTTCCCCTGTTTCAATGCTAGACAGATGATCTGGGCCTGCATTCAACCTCTCGGGTTTAACAATGACTTCAAAATCATACGTCTAGAATAGTAATAGCCAACGGAAAATTGCCCCCCCAACACAGGCTTGTTGACCAGATATTTCAAAGCCAAATGATCAATGAACATCTTAAAGTGTCCACCCAGTAGATAGTGCCGATATTTTTGTAATGCATATACCATGGCCAATCCTTTATGCTCAGTGGTAGAGTAATTCCTTTCTGCACTCTAGATTTTTTGACTTGCAAAGGCAACTAGGTGGTCAATATCATTGTCTCCAGGTTGAGTGAGAACCAGACCCAGAGCAATGCCTGACGCATCGACATGTACGTGAAATTCTTTTGACCAGTCGAGGAATATCATTATGGTTGCAGATATCATCTTCTCCTTTAGCAGTTCGAAGTTCTTATGACATTATTCATTCCAGAAAAAAGTGACATATTTTTTTAGTAGTTGTTCCATGGGTGTTGTGATCAGGGCGTACCCCTAGATGAATTTCCTATAATAGCCTGTGTGACCGAGAATAGAACACAACTATTTTTCCATTGTGGGGGATGCAAGGTTGATAATCACAGCTATCTTCACAGGATCAACCATCAATCCTTGCTGACAGATGATGTGTCACACAAAGATTCTGAATGGTACATAGAAGGTGCACTTTTTGATATTCAAGGAGATCTAGTGCTTTCGGCATGCATCCAACATTAATCATAGGTTCGAAACATGTTCTTTCACCAAGCCAAAAACCGTCTAGTCATCGAAGTAAACTTCTAGGAACTTATGAATAAACTCCTTAAACACAGTTGTTGAGGTATAAAAGGTGTCTTTTTAACTCCTATTAATCCTACGTTAATTATCAATCTAGGTACGATTTTTTATCTCAAGAGTGTACTCAGTCTGAGGCGGCAATTTAATCTAAGAGTAATGCTTTCCAATTTGCAGTACAATGTTTCAAATACAAGAGTAAACGGATGTTTGAATATGGAATCTAATTGTAATGACATGAAACTTAATGCTCTAAAACTTAATTATCCACTCAGCAATCATCAGTCAAGGATTTAGTAGTAATAACTCTTTCCTCTATCAACTAATGTAAATGAAATCAAACATAAACAAGATCCTCAATCTGAGAACTTAGACAGTGATAGCCAATTTCCTTTACAGTTGTTGATTTTAAACTCCACACTAAAGCAACTAATTGGAAATGATAACTGAGTTAAATAATGCTGCTAATGGAAATGGAAGAAACACGCTCTCTTCAATAACATTCCAAAGCAAAACCAAATACTTGTAGGAAATAAATGATCAGCAAAGCTATTTAATGGAAATAAACAAAAAATTCTAGAATGAATAGAGAAGCTTTATATTGGAAAAGCATATCAATACAAGTTATAAAGAATCATAATCTTGTTATGGTGGAAAGCAATGCGATTCAATCACATCTTATGCAATAAACCGATTCCATAAAATATTGCAACAGTAAGCTATCAAACATGGAATCTATAAAGCAATGCGACTAGAGAAAATGAACATTAAAGAAATTACATGACTGGAATTGTAAAGTAATGGTACAGATAGCATGTGGATCCACCAGGGCTGGGACCTTAGCTACTAGTATCAAATAATGGAACGAAAACCAAATTATATATTAATCATATGTAACAAAGTTCACAAGAAATCACACACTGTTTTAACCAACGAGAGTCGGTGATCAAAGTGAAAATACAAAAGGAAATTTGAATAATGATAACACATCCCACTGATTTCTACAAGTGCTGTCCTTTTTATAACAACCAGGTGGACAAAACAAGAAACACAGATAAGCTTTGAAGCAGCGATCCCTCGGGATCGAAAGATCTAAGGGATTCACTCTATCTTCTATCTCCAGTTATCGTTTTGTCCTCCTGCGCTGAAGCCATGCTGTTCCTTTCTCTTCTTTGACTGTGCGCTTCGATTTCGATCTTCTTGTCTGGATATGGCTTCTTGTTGAAGGGACAACAGTTACTTCTTATTTTTATTTTCCTCCCAAATGGTAGCTTCCCATTTCTTCTATTTTCTGTATAGAAGAAAGGACAATATTTAGTTAATTTGCAGTAATAACTAATCTCCTTAATTCCATTATAATTCTTCGATATATTACCATTTTAGAATACAAAGGAGTTATGATTAAAGGAAAAATATAAATAAATAAATGGCAAATTCATACCTTTACCATTGCTCAACACACCCCCCTACTTACCCTTTTTCATGTCCTCATGAAAACAATGTTGTTTACATGAAAAGGAGTTAGAGAATAGGATGAAGAGGGGTTTTCAGTAAGTGGTCTAAAACCATGATTTGCAGCTAAAAATTCAAAAATATTCCCTGTCTTCCCTTCAGGTAATTCATATATGGCCTTATAGTCTGCTACATGATACTAGATACTAGGGCTTCGAAATTTACAACCTAGCCAATATAGGCCTTCCCTCAAGATGAGGTTACTATAGATAAACAAGCGATCGACATCTAACTTAAATTTTTTATAATTGAATGGCTCATTATCTTGAATATTTCAATTGGAAATATTCCATCAGAGTTTAGCTACTGTTATGGCCTGGTCTCTGATGGACATAAAATATTTTACCCCATCCAGGACAATCGCTTTGTGAATGGATCCCAATGTCTAGATCACACCTCCTTTGTCATTAAGCTTTTCTGCCTTGCCCATAGTTGTAATGGGTGTCTCGGTTCACCCCTAACCCAAAGCTCTGACCCATTTTCTTGTCTGTGAAAAGTGTTATAGGCCTTGAGCCATTTTAACTAGTTAACAACAAATGAAATCAATGCGTGATATTGGACATCACCCACAAAAGGAATGGGAATCATCTCATTTCCTCTTCCAATATAAAATTGTGCAAATAAAATTCACAGAGTAAGCACTAAACTTTTACTCCATAGAGTTTGCAGTAGTTTATAAAATCATCAGCAATTTTTATTTCTATAGGTTTTCTTGCCTTAATAGCTTTAATTTTTAACCGTAAATGTCTTTCTAACAAAAACAAAGCATAATTTTTGGTAGGGGACCTACATGCTAGAAAATATGTTTATAGAGAACACAAAGTAACCATTTGATTCCTGACTATTTGTAGTCTATTCCTTACCTTTTCAACTTTTTCTTCTGCCTTTCGACATTTTTCGAAGGCTTCTACCTCTGATGCATTGATTTTCCTTAATTACTGCTATAACTCTTGGTATTTATTCTTAGAAATAGTCTCTTCTTTGATATTTTCTCTAGCCCGTTGAGCCTGTGCCAGATCCTCTCGAAGTCTTGCTACACTGAGGTTTTTGTTCAACAAAACATTTTTGGGTTGAAGATCTACCTGGGTTTTCTTATTACAATATCGATTTCCTACAGTCTGTGTCTCTTTATTGCAAAATCTCTGGTTGGCCATACTGCTAGAGGACAGTGCCTCGGTCTGGATATCTTTATTACAGACTTGTGCATTTTCGGTTTGGGAAACTACGTCTGTAACAACCACCTGTTGTTGCTTGCTATCTTGAACGAATATGGGCTCGGTTTGAGTCTCCATGGACCTTGTATTATGTGGTTCCATTTGGATGGCTGCATCCCCTGTTTTCGGGGTTATTTTAGAGATTTCCCCCCTTTTCAGAACCCTTATCTTCTGTCTGAGTCGTTTTACTAATTTTAGTAGCTTTTGTTGTTCCCTTTGCAGCCTCTTAAGTTCATTTGTCTTCTTCTTCTTCTTGGGAGGAACAATTGTTCCTTTTTCTGGACTTGGCTGCTTAGCTAGGTTTTTTTCTTCAGGGACCGTGCCCCCATGGCTCGTTTCCGTATTCTCTGTTTGGAATACTTTTTCAGTGTTTATGTTATCCTGACTAGGTTCCTCATGGGAGGAAACCCTAGTTTAATTTGCTATTTCCTGAGGGGCTTCTACTTCTGCCTCCTCCTCATCATGCATTTCCTCAGATGTATCCTTGCTGTGGACAAAATGTTCCCATAATTATTCTACCTCAATAGCGAGGTTGAGCAGACTCTGGGGTTACATATACTCACACATATTGGCCAAAATCTGGGCCAATTTTTCCTCCTAGAATGGAATCTGTGGTGGACTTGCGCTAGAGGTTACGGGAGGTTTCGCTTCCTCTCTTTCTTCTTCACTGGTGTGCTCAATTTCTTCCTCTTCCTGATTTTCTCCTCCTTCAAATTACGGGGGTTGCTCATCTCTAGAACTAGGTAATTATAAGGGCTGGCTGCTGCTACCCTGGAGGCTTCCCAACATTCCCCTGCTTCTTCTTAATCTGGAGGACAGTCTCTGTTTTAGAGGTTTGTTTGTTGTGCTGGTGATTCTTTTCATTTCACGGTAGGTAAGTCTGTTCCCCCATCTATTGAAAATACCAATTCTTCCCAACTAGTCTACTGCTTAGCAAGACTATGGTTAAGTATTAATCAAATTAAAAAATGGTATCTTACTACTATTCTTGTATGACAGGATTTGCTTATGCTCCGAGCAGCGTCATGTAGTAAAAAATTTAAATATGCAGGAAAATTTACAACACATTCCTGTTTTAGTACTACTAATAATTTGAGGTGGTGTGGTCTTACTAGATCCTTTCTCCCATCACATGTAATGTAGCTTTGCACTACTCTTTCCAGTTCTGCCCATGGTTCTCCCAGAGTTTCCGGTTGGACTCCTTTTTCTTTGACGGCTAGGTTCTATCCTTTGTTTCGAAAGATGGTCATGACCTCTTGTAGTCTCAATTTTTTATGGGTCCATATGGGTCCAACTGCTGGTAGACTGGATACCTCAGCAATTACTACATATGTTACTATTATTCGCCTTCCTCTTATTATGGAATGATTCTCCTCGAAGTTATGCAAAAATTCGATGGCCACAGTTTCATGGGGCTGTTGTAGTTGTGTAAGGTATGCAATCCATCCTGCTCTTTCCAAAATTTCTCATGCAGCATCAGAAACTGTTAGTACTTTTGGTTCGCTACATACTGTGCACCCTCCCGTTTTGTTTATGCCCTGCACATTGTTAATTCTTCACAGCAATACACAGGAATGGAAATGGAACAACAACCCATGCATATCGGAAAATATCAATACCGTTAAACTTTCCATTTCCGGGATCTGATGAAAATAAGGAATTAACCCATATGCAGACATATTTCGAAAGTCACCCGCGCCCCCCTTGAAATATGATAGGTCACCCTCGACCAACAATGGAGGAGTAGCGAACTGGACGACAGTCTTACAGTATAGAAAGGCATGTGTATTCATGAAATGATCACAAAAGGTATGGAATTACAAAAATCGAGGCATATTATGAAAATCATGAAGAAATATGGAAATGATATGAAATGATGCGAAAATAGGGAAAATGATAGCTGATGTAAATAAAAGTGCTTATGCGGTCATTATTCACTTTGAACCATTATGATTGATTTATAAGCAATATTTCATGTGTAAGAGGTTCAAAAGAAAGGGTCTAGGAGCATAATCTCTTTTGAAATCAAGATAAAGATATAAGAAAATGGTTTATAATTACTGTTGATTTGTGAAAAATATGACTCCATTACCATCAACAGAGCTCTGTTTCCCACAAGTGTTTATAACATTGACAAAGTTGGTTTTTCACCCTTGGAACCATAATCATTTATCTATGCCTAGGAAAGTGCTTTGTAATGTCAGGATGGAGGCCATTGTGATGGCTTGGTAACCATATGAATCACCATGCCATTCACCAGGAAGGAGTGAAAGGTGGGCAGGATGACTCGTGATGAGACCTCCTGTTCCAAGGAATTTTTATTTTTCTGATGTGCCCATTTGACCATATCCCTAATGTGGTGGCCATAGTGGGAATGCCACTTCACTGCTTCCTTATGATTATGGTAGGCTAGCTCTTCATGAGACCCCTTATCCTCCATCTGACAAATCATAGAATTGTTAGTAATCATATAGATATTTTTTATTTTTTTATTTTTCTTTTATATAGTGTTAGTGTTAGTGTTTTCATCCCTCTGCCAGTGATCAAAATTATCTTGTTGCATTGCATATTAGGTGTCTCACTCAGTCAGATGCATTCCATTAGGAGCATGGATCATCTAACAATAGTGGCTTTTTATACATTTTCCCTCATGTCCTTTACTTGCTGGCCCATTTTCATTCATCGAGACCATCCGCACTGACTTTTGTACTTAAATTTGTAAGAGTATTTTCTAGGGTTTTTAGCCCCATTAGGTCCAGGGTTTCATCAATAAGGTCTTAAAAATTTCCAATAATGGTCAATAGGCACATGAGGAGGTTGAATAAAGTTCCAGTACTTAATGCAGAAAAGAGACCATCTTGAAAAACCAATTGCATTTTTTAGCAGAACCATAAGGGATGCAACTTTAAAGTATGATATTATTGAGAAGAAAGATCTTGCCTTGGTAAAAGAATTGAAATATTTTCGAGTTTATATGCTGCATTCTCACATCCTTGCTTATGTTCCTAATGCTACTGTTAAAGAAGTCTTAGTGCAAACAGATCCATAAGGGAGAAGAGGCAAATGGATTGCAGCCTTGTTGGAGTATGACGTGGAGATTAAAACTACAAAGCTTATCAAAGGATAGGGGCTGGCTAAGCTAATGGCTGATTCAAATTTAGATGCCTTGGACATTAATATCATTGCTGCTATGTCTGAGGAAAATGAAGAAAGTTCACCTGTTCAGGTATCAGAAATTTTTGTTCTTTCTCCTTGGTATTCAGACATTGTGTATGTACTCCAAAATATTTCACCACCACCTGGAATGGCTAAGAAAAAAATTAGGAAACTGAAATTGAAGGCTGTGAAGTTTTGTATCATGAATAATGCATTCTATTGGAAATATCCTGGTGGTGTCTTGCTCAATTGTTTGGTTGAGGAAGAGGCGAAACAGGTTATGGAAGACTTTCATAAGGGAGATTGCGGAGGTCACCTTTTCTGGAAGACAACGACCAACAAAATTTTGAGAGAAGGATATTATTGGTCAACTCTCTTTGCTGATGTGTAAAAAACTGTTAAAATCTATCATTAATGTAAGATTTTTGAAGGGAGGATAAAATTGTAGCCTTTACCGCTCAAGTCCATTGAAGTAAGTGCTCCATTTCAGCAATGGGGTTTGGATTTCATTGGCGAGATCCATCCTACTTCTTCAGCGCAGCATAAATGGTTCCTTACAGTGACAGACTATTTTACCAAATGGATTGAGGCAATTCCCACTAGGAAAGCCACATATTTGGTAATAATTTCATTTCCTGAAAACAATAATTTGTCTTGTTTTGGCTGTCCAAACAAGTTGATCACTGATAATGCAGCAGCTTTTAAATCTAAAATAATGATTGAATTTTGTAATAAGTATCAAATAACTTTGGGGCACTCAACCGAATATCATCCGCAAGGCAACGGATTGGCCGAGTCCTCAAATAAATCCTCGGTCAATATTATTAAAAAGCTACTGGAAATAAGCAAGAAAGGTTGGCATAAGAAACTGGTTAATGAACTTTGGTTAGACAGAGTAAGTCAAAAGAAATCTATAGGCATGTCCCCTTTTGAGCTCGTGTATGGTGTTGACACTATATTCCTGACCTCTCTCGCAGTTCCAGTGGTTAAACTTCTGCAGGAAGCTGGCAGCGAAGATGATCATTTGCAATGAAGAATTAATCAAATGATCCATTTACAACAGACTAGAGAGGATCTTTTTCAGAACACTTTCAAGCTACAAGAGAGAATAAAGAAGATATATGATCAAAAGGCAAAGGCGGACAAGTTTCAAATAGAGGAAGTGGTGCTAAAATGGGACGTGAGAAACGAAGATAAAGGTAGGCATGGAAAGTTTGAAAATATTTGGAAAGGACCTTTCAGAATTGCTACATATTAAGGCCAAAATGCTTTCCTTTTGAAAGAAATTATTGGATAATATTGTCTAGGTGTGTTGGTCAATGGTCGGCTACTCAAACGGTACTATTTTTGAATGTTTTCTGCTATAATATGTATCACTGTACATACCATTTTGTTTAAATTTCATTGCAAGTGTGTGCTGTCATCATTCTTTCATTTTGGGGCCCAAGGTGAAGGCTATAAAGCTTAGGGTTGATTTCAGTTTTGGTTTGGTTTGTTAGAGTCAAATTTTTCAGTCGATTTCAGTCTTGAAATTGAGTCAGTATTTGAGTTAGATTTCAGTCCTAAAATTGAGTCAAGAGTCTGGTTTTGGCTTGTCGAAGTTATTGATTCCATAGCCCAATGGACGAAGGCACTGCCTACTTTCCCATAAATCTGTAGTTCTTGGCACCTCCAAGGAGCTACCATCCCCATTGGAGCCAATGTTAGTGTCGGTATTTTCATCCCTCCATCAGTGATCAAAATTATCTTGTTGCATTGCATATTAGGTGTCTCACTGAGTCAGCTACATTCCATTAGGAGCATGGATCATCTAACGGTAGTGGCTTTTTATACATTTTCCCTCATGTCCTTTACCTGCTGGCCCATTTTCATTCATCCAGATCATGCGCACTCACTTTTGTACTTAAATTTGTAAGAGTCTTTTCTAGAGTTTTTAGTCCCATTAGGTCTAGGGTTTCATCAATAAGGTCTTCAAAATTTTCAATAATCGTCAGTAGGCGCATGAGGAGGTTGAATAAAGTTCCAATACTTAATAAATTTCATCATCATATGCCTAGAAATGTATTTTTTCTCAAAACTCTATTTTGAGAAAAATTGAGTATTTTACCTTCATTTGTATATATTTAATTTAATTTCAAGTTCTCTCATTTGTAAACAATTCCAATGGAAACCCTAGTCACCTTGTCAAAACTTCAGCAACCCTGCAAGGCAAACAAAAGCAAGTCATTCAGTTAATCAGAGGCAAAATGAAGCAAATTGCCTAAAACAGAGTTTAAAAGAAAGTGTCAAATGTAAAACATTACAAAGTGGGTTTTTTTGAGTGGAAAATCAAATTCGTTGATATATAAGTCCTTTTCCATGTCCAAAGGGCTCATTTGCATCCAAAAGAGCAAGAGAAATTGGGAGCAAGCTCATGGTCACAAAATCACAGCGTAGTTGTGCAAGTTTGTGGGCGTGGTGCATTGGCCGAGAGGCGTGGCGCATAGAGCCAGGGCGACGCATTGGGTCAGCCTCCACAGTGGTCAAAACACACGGGCACGACACACATAACCATCATGGCACGTTGGTTTTGTGGCGCGACAGGTAGAGTTGCCAGCTGAATTAAACCACGATTTCATTCAAAACTCAAATTTGCTCAGCTGCCTCTGGTCCAAAATAAGTCAAGAAATCCCTCCAATGCCATAAAACATGTGTCTTATGATTTTTATGAGGATTTAATTAAAAAATTTAAAACCCTACTTCCTTGCTCAAGAAATGTTTCCTTAGGTTTTATACATTGGTTTTTTGTGGCCATCACTCCCTCTTTTTCTATTTCCTCAATGTTTTTCTAGTTCCATCAGCCCATTTCCCTATCCCCTATATCCCTAAATTCATCTACCACTATCCCATATTCCCTTTATCCCAAATCCTAGCTTCAAGATTCCCAAACCCCAAATGCTATCCCAAAGCCTAGAGACTGTCCCTAAAACCCTTTAATTCCCCAAATTCCAATTGGCAACATCCAAAAATTCCCCTTACCCTCTCCCTTCATAGTCCCTCACACATTTTCATATACTTGGAAGCAAAAACCAAAGACACCTAAAACTCCTCACACTCATCTAAGACAACAGAAACTTTGGCAAACATGGAGACAGATTTCTCTTATGACAGAGATGAAGAAACACACAGTGACTCTCAAACTAAATTTCATGCACCAAGGAGACCTCACAATAGTGGTAAACATGTACGGGAGGAACCTACTTCAGTTGCTGAACTGCAGGCCTGCCCTATTGCTATCACATGTTTTCAACAACAGTCTTATTATCAGTTTTGTGAGATGGTTGCTAGAGTCCAGTACCATCATGAGTTGGCCAAATTTTTTGTGCTTCATATACATAATGGCCAAGTCACTCTTGTAGGTGTGACATTCACCTTGACACCAAAATCTATCTCCCTAGCAATCGATATTCCAAATGTCGGAGAGCAATGGAACAAAAGGCAGCCAGTTGATAGGGAACACTATGAGCCATACATTAAGCCTGGTTTTTTGAGACAACTCAGCAGAGTTTTTCCCTTTTGGTTCCTGAAATATTCATATGCTCCTTTGATGAAGCTCATTATCAAATATTTCAGCTGTGAGGGCTGGTTTTCTCGCTTATATGCCTATCACATCAGATTGCTAATGCACTTTACCAGGGTGAGAATGATGAACCTCCCCTACTTCATGTTTCGAAATATTGAGAAGATTACCACCCTAGAAAAATATTGAGCAGCATTATAATAGTATCTATCATTTTTCACTCATCAAAATTGTGGTTATGCATCAGCTTGGTTTGCAGGATATTTCATGGGAGGATTTCATTTCTCATGAGTTCTTCACAACTCCTCAGGTACCTCTGGAATTTTTTCATGAGGTAGGTGAACCTGCACATCAGCATGAGGGTCATGATACATAAACCGCTAGTGTGTCGATGTTTTTCACCTATCAGAAGGGCACTAGAAGGTTGTTTCCAGCAGCCAAGCGAGTATTATCTCCACCTGGGGTGGAAGGGGTATTGTTTCCTTCATCAGCGGTACAGGTACAGGACAATGGTAAGAGGCCAATACATGATGAGGGACCTTCAGGTGAGCAGGAGATAGATTTCACCCTCATTTAGGACGATGACACTGATTTAAGCCCACAAAGCTCAAAGTTCAGGGAGATCATTCAGGAGAAAAAGGCATAGATAAATACTTTGTCCCTCAAATTGCAAAGAGCCCAGTGGATAATCAACTACCTTGAGTAGAGAAACAAACAGCTAGAGGATTAGCTAACCATCATGGAGTTGCAAAACATACGTGAGAACCGGAAAGCTGCCGAAAGGAGCAAAACCGAGATGACATCACTTGAGCAGGAGATTGAGGTTGATCATGAAACATGGCTTGAAAGGGTAAATATTCATTTGGAAAATATGTTGGAGAAGGCCAACAAGGAGAAAAATATGTTGAGGCACATAGCCAATCATTATTGGGCAAGAAATCATGTTTGTAAAGCAAGAATCAAAATTTTCAAGGCCAAGTTGAAGAAGGCCTGAAAGCATCGGAAAAGGCATGATAGACTTCAAATCTTGGTCGAGGCTTCCTTGGCCTAGCATAGCACATAATGGAGGAAACTCAGCCCAAATTTCAAAAAATTTGGGACACTTTTTGCATTTTTGAAAATTTTGGCCTAAAAACAGAGTTTTCTGCTCTATGCGTCGCGCCACTTGGTGCACACTTATGATTGGAGGCTCCTTTTGAAGAAAAAACAGCATTTTTGGATTTTCCATGGAAAAATATGCATGCCTACCTATGGCCAAGACATTTTGACAGGTTTTGGGCTTTCAGAAGGGTCAAAAACACCCTAAAAATGACCTTTCTGCCCCTTTTGACACACAGGAAGCAGTTTTGGGAGAAATCTGTTTTGGAGGGGAAAATGAAGGCGAAATTCATAAATTCCACTTATTTTGGAAATTTCACAGGCAGAAATTTCCAACAAGCCCACTTGGAGAAAATTTGGACACCGGGAAGGCCTTCAAAATTAGCTGCAAACTAGCGCGATGCATAGAGAAATTAGGCGCGGCGCATTGGAGGATTTTGCTCATTTTTGACTCAGTAACTCTGTTTTTTGCCTAGTTTATGACAGTTTGACTTTCTTACTTCTAAATTTTAAACTCGTGATGTAATTTGATGTAATTTTATGGATCTTGATGTAATTTTGTTAAATTTTCACTCATGGAAGTAGATTCATCCATCAAAAGGTGAATTGCAACTGAATGAATCAGTTTCCTAGTTTATAGAGGCAAGCTATTCCACTGCCTGCTTTCTAGTTCTCAGTTTAGATTTTGTTGGAATAGCTCCTAAAATTGTGAGCTCGACCCCTAGAGGCTGGGATGAGTGGTTTTTTTTCTATATCTTGTGGTTTTTCAGTCATTAGCATGGTTGGAATTTGGGAATTCTTTAAGCATCATTGTACATTCATCTCTGCAGTTTTGTAAGGAATAAACTAGGGTTTGCAGCACTCTATGGGATTCTCGTGGTATTTTGGTTTGATAATTTGTTTCTCTCTGTAAATGTAAGTCTATTGGTGTTTTATGTATACCATTTTCCTTCTTATTTCTTCTTTATTTAAACAAACAAGGATAAAGGTAGAATTCATTAGAATTTTTAGTGATCTACCTAGGGTTTGTTTAATTTTCTATGTTTTCAGTTTTTTGGAGAGGATCATTGAAGGTTTCTTGCCCTCTTCAAATCCTCACCTTTCTCAACTCTCCATTTCCTTCAAATTGAAAGTGTCAAATCAATTTCCTACCTTGCCCCATTCAGATCTCTGCAAAATCGGGCCGCATTTCACAGACCCAAAATCTGCCTCTCCCTTTGATCCAAAAAAACACCGTTAAAATTAGATCAAACTCTTGTGCATATATACCTAGCCTAAAATCAGCCTTCATTCAATTCATCTCAAGCCTCACTGATCATTTTTTGCTGAGATTGACCAGGAGAGAGCCCTCTCCCGATCTGGTAGGGCTAGCTACTAGGTTAAGCATGGTTTGATGTTACCCTAGATTCTGCCTTTCTCAGCCTGAGGTAGATTTAGGCCATAACATATAGCACTTTCCTATTTATATATAGAGGATGGCTCAACAGTCCTTAAGAGTAGGGATGGTGGAAGAATCATGAACATCTCAATAGAGGAAAATATGCCCTTATTCTTATTCAATAATAAAAGTCAAAGATTGTTATGAGGATCAGGGAAGAACCAGCATGATAAAAAATAATCAATCAAATTAGTTTTAGTGAATATAAAGACAACAAAGTGATATAGATAGTTGTGTCCTTTCCTTTTTTCTTATCAATACAAAGCAATTTCTTTAAAAAATACAAGTTTTCCTTTGATGTGTTGATTCCAGTAACCTCTAATTTTTGTGGCCTTGCATGAATTTGTATGTTTTCCTTAAAAGGATCGTGAAGAATTCACAAAAATTCTCAGAATTTTGTTCTATAAGAGAAACAACAAAAATAAAAATGCACTCAAAAAGTGCTTTTCCTTGGACGGAACAACTGTTGTTCCTTAAGAGGAACAACAAAAAGAACATCTGCACACAAAACTGCAGTTCCTTTAAGAGGAACAGCAAATAAAAAAAAGATACAAGAGAAACTGTTGTTCCTTAAGAGGAACAACAGCTGTTCCTTAAGCGGAACACCAGCTAAAACAAGAACAAAAGAAAATGTTGCTCCTTCAGCGGAACAACCTAAAAACATTCCAAATTGAAACTGTTGTTCCTTAGAAGGAATGGCAGAAAGTGAAAAAAATGGTGAAGGGGCTGTTCCTTTTAAAAGGAACAGCAAAAAAAATCAGCGGAAATGTTGTTCCTTTTAAAAGGAATAGCAAAAACAATTAGCGGAAATGTTGTTCCTTTAAGAGGAACGACTGTTGTTCCTTAAGAGGAACATCATCTGTTCCTTGAGAGGAATAGCAAAAGATAGACATGCAGAATTTCTATTCCTTAAGAGGAACATCAAACAAATATAAGCACGCAATATTGTTGTTCCTTAAGATGAACGATTGCTGTTCCTTAAGAGGAACAATGACTGTTCCTTAAGAGGAACAACAGGAAAAATAAAGGCACACAAGATTGTTGTTCCTTAAGAGGAACAACACGAAAAAAATATGTACAAAACCAGTTCATACAAGCGAAATTAAAGAGAAAAGCTTATGTACAAATTTCAAAAATAAAGGAATTGTTCAGTGAATTAATGTTGAGGAGTTATCTTCCTCAGCCAAAATCTGCATAGTGGAATCTCCTCGTAATTGCTGGTAAAAGGATTCACGATTAAGCGGTTTGTGGTAAAGTTGTACTCGATGACCGCTTGCTTTGAAAGAATGTCCAGATCCATCAATGGTAGTTAATGTAATGGTGCCATTTTCATGCACTTTTTGTATCTCATAAGGTCCAAACCATCGTGTCTGGAGTTTTTCAGGGAAATCCTGAAACTTGGAGTCATATAGGAGTGCCCAATTGCCTTCATGGAAGATTTTATTTTTAATACGGGCATCGTCCCATTTTTCTATCTATTGTTGAGTTAATGCAGTGTGTTGAAGGGCGAAGAGTGTAATTTCATCTAACTCATTGATTTGTTGTAATCTGCTAACCTGGGCCTCATTTAAATTCAAGTCCACCTCCTGCGCTGTTCTTAATGTTTGAATTTAAAATTCTATTGGAAAGATGGGTTCTTTTCCAAATATTAACTGATATCGTGAATACCCTATGGTATTTCTCCACATTTTTCGGTATGTTCACAAGGCTTCCAACAATCATGAAGCCCAGTCATGTCTGTGTGATGCAATTGTTTTTGTAAGTATTGCCTCTATCACCTTATTCGTGCTTTCTACTTGGCCATTTGCATGTGGGTGGTATGGGGTTGTAATTTTGTGCGGAATGTGGTAATTTTTCAATGTTGCAACGATTTTATTACCTACAAATTGCGGTCCTCCATCTGTAATTATGTCCCTTGGGAGGCCATATCGCACAAATATTTGGAAAAGGAAATGTATTACAGAGTCCTCTGTAGCTCTTGGAAGTGCCTTTGCATCAACCCATTTAGTAACATACTCTATTGCAACTAGTATGTATGTTTTCTGATTTGATGGTGGGTTAATAGGACCAATAAAATCGAGCACCCAGCACTCAAATGGCTTGATTACTAACTATGGATTCAAGGGAATTTTGTCGAACTGTCCAGGGTGCCCCACCCTTTGGCAACTATCACAAGCTTGTACAAACTTTTTAGCATCTTTAAAACTTGAAGGCCAGTAATAGCCTGTTTTTAAAACCTTGTGACCAGTCCTGCGATCTACAAAATGTCTGCCACACAACCTGTCATGGCATGCTTTCAGAATGTCAAATATTTCGTCTTCTCCAACGCATCTTCTGATGTGCATATCTGCTCCTGTATGAAATAGGTAGCCCCCAATCCAAAAGAATCAAGTACTTCGTTGCACTATTTGTCTTCGCTCATTAGGCGTTAGATGCTTGGGTAATTTACCTACTACTAAATAATTTTCAACATTGGCATACCACGGGGTTCTGGCAGTAACAAAAAACAAATGTTCATCTGGAAACTAATCTTCGACTGTTGTTGCGTTTGTTGGTTTTGGCATTCGTGAGAGAAAATCAGCTACAGGATTCTCTTTTCCAGGTTGATCCTTTATTGTGATGTCAAATTCCTGCAATAGAATCAACCATCTTGTTACTCTACCATTTGTAACAAGTTTATTTGGTAAAATTTTTATGGCAGAATGATCTATATATAAAACTACATGATACCCAGCTAGATAATGTCTAAATTTATTTACAACATGTATTACAACTAAAAATTCTTTTTCAGTCATAGTATAGTTTAATTCAACAGGAGATAGATTCTTGCTAATATAATAAATTTCATATGGTTTTTTATCTTCTTCCTGCCCAAGGACTACTCTAATAGTTGTGTCTGAGGCATCAGATGAAATATGGAATGGCAAATCCCAATTTGGGCCCCTTATCACTAGGGTTGTTGATAGAAGTTTTTTCAGATCTTCAAAAGCATGGTCACATTTAACTGTCCAAATAAAATCAACATTCCTTGTTAGTGCGTATAGAGGTGCAGCTATTTGAGAAAAATTCTCTATGAATCTTCTATAATAACCAGAAAATCCTAGAAAATTTTGCACCTATGTTTGTGTAGTGGGAGTAGGTATTGACAAAATTATCTGAATTTTAGTTGGATCTACATGTATGCTACTTGCTGAGATATAATGACCTAAGATGAGTCCCTCAGTCATCTTCATGTGACACTTCTCATGGCTTAAGCAAATCCTGGTGGCAATACACCTTTGCAGCACCTTTTCCAATGTTTCTAATGCTGGCTCAAAATCACCTCCATAAGGTGTGAAATCATCGATATATACTTCGAGCCCTTCATTTATTAAATCTTAAAAGATGTTGAGAATGGCCCTCTGAAATGTGGTAGGGGAATTGCATAGACCAAAGGGTAAAACTCTGTAAGCAAATGTTCCCAAAGGACAGGTAAAAGTAGTCTTATCTTGGTCTTCTGGTGTGATCTAAATCTAATTGTATCCACTGAAGCCATCTAGGAAAGAAAAGAATTTCTTTCCTGCTAATGTATCTAATACCTGATCAATGAAATGAAGGGGAAAGTGGTCTTTCTAGGTTGCTTTGTTCAATTCTCTATATTCTACACATATCCTCCACTTTCCATTCTTCTTTGGCACCAATACTAGTGGAGAGACCTACTTGCTCTCAAATATTGGATAAATAAAATTTACATCCAAAAGTTTTTGTAATTCATCTTTCACAATATCCTTAAGATGAGGGTTTAATCTCCGTTGGGGTTGGCGAATGGGTCTAACATATTTTTTTGTATAAATGTGGTGTGTACATAACTGGGGATCAATTCCTTTCATGTTTGGGTAATCACATGCAAAGTCTCCCTTATATTTTCTCAGTAGTTGGACCATCTTCTCCTCTTGTTCAACAAACAGGTTTCTGTTAATGTTCAGAGTTTTTCCTGGCTCAATTTCTATAGTTTTGCTATTGTAAACAGATGTGGTAGGTATTGATTGATCATGAATGTCTTTCGGGTGATCTTCTTCTTCTTCATTATCAAATGCTACCTTGATCATGTGACATTGCAAATGGGATTTGGTTCTTGGTTGGTTAATGAAATTGTTAATGATGTCATCCTCTGTTTGGTCTTTAAATTCGAGGGCATCTTCTATGGTTAATGGTGATCTAATGTTTTCTATGAGGTATGATACAGGATATTTCTTTGTTTTTATAATTGTTAAACTTGGCTAGGCTGGAGGGCATAAGGTCAAATTCTTGACATAAATCCCTCCAGTTCTAGTCATGCTACCTTGTCGGCAGCCAATGTAAGCATCAAAAGTTGCCAGCCACGGTCTACCTAAGATTAAAGGGTGTCCATCTAGCTAGTTTTTGGGGTTAATAATCAGAAAGTTGGTAGGATATTCCCAGGAGTCTACAGATACCATTACATCATGTAGTGTGCCTTCTGGCTTGACTACCGATCGATTAGCCAATTCCAATAAGGTTGTGGTTGGGTCTAATGATGTAATGAAAAGTTTTTGACAAGTGGCAGTTGTTAGGATATTAATTACAGCTCCTAAATCAACTAAGGCATTTGGAAAGGATTTTCCATCGATTTACACCATAAATATAGGATTTCCTGGGGCCTCATACTTTACAGCTGCTTCTCCTCCTGATAGTAAGTCAGATAGTGTGCCGACTACTTGGACAATTGGATTAGTTTTTATTCTCCTATTTAGCTTTCTTATACATAATTATTTGATGGTCTTTGCATAAATTGGAATATCTTGGATAGATTGGAAGAGTGGTACTTTTATACACAAATTTTTGAGTTCTCCCAGAAGATCAAAATCAGGATGTTCTATTGGGCGAGGTATGATTAGTCATTCTGGGAATGGTGGAGAAGAGGTGGTTTTTTACTCATGAGTTTGTTGTCTACCCACGTTCTCTTTCTGTAATGTCTGTTATAAAGGTAATGAATTTTCAACTTGAACATTTTTGTCTCCCTCTGATTCTGTTATGTGCCCAGACCTTAGTTGAAGGTTGTTGCACTCCCTTAACTTGGTTTCTGTTTATGGTGCTTCGATTATTTGAATAGATTGAACCGGTATATTATTAGGGTTCGGGTTGGGTTGGGCTGGGAGTTGCGGTCTTAAGTTGGTATAGGGATTTTTTTGCAATGTATATAGCGCTGGTAGTGTAGGTGGAGGGAGAGGAATCGTTCCAGCTGGTTGACTCATAGATCTTTTCCAATTCGACTGCCAAGTTTGAATCTGCGAGGTGGAGGGGGACCATTGTGTTGGATATGTATTATTTTTCCAAAATGGTGGATAGTAAGGAAAGTTCAACCAATTGGTTTGATTTTTTTGATTTTGCCATGGCGATCTAGGAAATGGTTGTTGTGACCAGTTGGGGAAAGGTGACTGATTTTTCCACATTCCATTATATTGTTGAGCATTATACTGAGGAGACTGAAAAGAAGAGGATAGATCAATGGGCATACCTATTTGTCATGGCTACCATTGACGGCACTGATTGAGTAAGCACACCAGTTTTGTTTCTTCTTCTGCCTCTTTGTAGACTTCTTTTAATCTCGGGAGTTAGGGGAACTTTTTGTGGAGTGATATTTCGTGCAGATGGTGCAAAATTGGACTGTATCAAGCAAGCACTCTTTATGGTTGTGTTTCTTTCTGCATCTAGGGTAGAATATTGCCAAATCTTATTCTTCTTATGCTTGCTTTTGTTTAGCTTGCATGATTTTGATCTGTGTCATCAGAGTCCCTAAAATATCATTTTTGAAATCTTCCAGTAGATTTCCAATTTCTATGCAGGTTATACCTCCACTGGAGGTCTTGCTATCCCTTGTGATCATGTCATGTTCTGTTGGTTTTAGTCTTGTGCTGCCTCTCGAACTCCTGATACATAAATGCATAATGTCAGCAAAATTTTCCTGATATATGTCACATTTGCCCATGATGTTTAATGTTTCAAACCATTGTTCCTTCATCCCCTTAATTAATGTAGTTTTTAACACATTATCAGGTAAGGGTAAAGATGCATAAGGTGATCTCTGGAGGTTGTATTGAAAGCCTTCTACATATTCCTCCAATGTTTCATTAGGTTTTGCTTTCATCTGAAATATTTCATCCTTTAATTCCTTGGACCTACAATAATCCTAATATTTCTTTAGAAAAGCAGCTTTCATCTGATCCCAGTCATTTATAACACCTCCACCTAACCCCATAAACCATCGTAGAGCTGCTCCTTTTAATGTGGAGGGGAATAATTTTAGCTTTTGGGGATCAGTGGTATAGTCATACCCCCTACATAATAAATCGAATTCAAACAGAAATGCATCTGAATATTCTAATGTTAAGCCATGGAATGTAGGAATATGCTGGAGAGGAATGGCCTTCATAGGTGCATTAACTGCAATGTCCACAATGGGATATTGCAGTGTGGAAGTTTGGGGTGGTTGCTAGTTCTAGGCCATTTGATCAAATATGTGCCAATATCCTTCTGGGATTTATAGGGAATTATTCCTAGGCTGATTAGAAAGAGTAGGGATGACCTTAATAGCACTTCCTTGGTCTGGGATAATGAGTGTACCTTGCTGAACTATTAGCTGAGGGGATTTTGGTTCCTCGGGTTCTTCAGCTTTGTTTTAGATGATTTTGATAACACTTCCCTTATCTGGGCTTCTTAGTGTTTGGATTACTTCAAGAGGGGATCTTGGTTCTTATATTTCCCCTAATTCTCCTACTCCTTCACAGAGATTACTAGAGTTCCCTTCTTGTAAAGAAATTGGGCGAGAATTCTCAATTTCTTGAGAATCTTGCTCAGTCTCTTTTGTTTGGCTATGAACCTCAGTGAAAGCTACAGATGGTGATTCTATGGTCCAAATGGAGCTAGCAGGTTATCCAGAAGCAATTTTTATAGGGCCTACTGATGGCTAAGATTCAACTTTCTTAATGATATTGTCGATAAAGGTTGTTTGCCCAAGGGTCACCAGTCCCTTAGGCTTTTCAGGTCTGGGAGGAAATTTTTCTTGTTTAGATTTTCTAGTCATTCAAAAAATGCAAGCATTCATTCCTACCTTAAAATTCTACGCAGTTCTGATATGAATCGGGCAAGTGAACGGGCATGTTCCTCGTTCGTTATGCAGGTTCTTACCTACCGTTTTTAATACCCTGTTCTTCCTTCGCAAAGAAAATCAAATATACATCACTCTTTCTAAATAGCTACAGTACCCTTGGAAATGGCGCCAAAATTTTGAGGTATAAAAGGTGTCTTTTTAACTCCTATTTATCCTACATTAATTATCAATCTAGGTATGATTTTTTATCTCAAGAGTGTAATCAGTATGAGGTGGAAATTTAATCTAAGAGTAATGCTTTCCAATTTGCAGGACAATGTTTCAAATACAAGAGTAAACGGATGTTTGGAGATGGAATCTAATTGTAATGAAATGAAAATTAATGCTCTAAAACTTAATTACTCACTCAGAAATCATAAGTCAAGGATGCAGTAGTAATAACTCTTTCCTCTGTCAACTGATGTAAATGAAATCAAACATAAACAAGATCCTCAATCTGAGAACTTAGACAATGATAGCCAATGTGATTTACAGTTGTTGATCTTACACTCCACACTAAAGCAACTAATTGGAAATGATAACTGAGTTAAATAATGTTGCTAATGGAAATGGAAGAAACACGCTCTTTGCAATAACATTCCAAAGAAAAACCAAATACTTGCAAGAAAGAAATGATCAGCAAAGCTATTTAATGGAAATGAACAACAAATTCTAGAATGAATAGAGAAGCTTTATATTGCAAAAGCATATCAATACAAGTTATATACAATCATAATCTTGTTATGGTGGAAAGCAACACGATTCAATCATAGCTTATGCAATAAACCAATTCCATAAAATATTGAAACAGTAAGCTATCAAACATGTAATCTGTAAATAAATGCAACTAGAGAAAATGAACATTAAAGAAATTACACGACTGGAATTGTAAAGTAATGGTACAGATAGCAAGTGCATCCACCAGGGCTAGGCCCTTAGCCGCTAGTCAAGCACTGTCGAGCTACTCTAGTATAAAATAATGGAATGACAACCGAATTATATATTAATCATATGTAACAAAGCTCACAGGCAATCACACTCTATTTTAAACAATGAGAGTCGATGATCAAAGTGAAAATAAAAAAGGAAATCTGAATAATGATAACACATCCCACTGATTTCTACAAGCGCTGTCCTTTTTATAACATCCAAGCGGACAAAACAAGAAATACAAATAAGCTTTGAAGCAGCAATCCCTCAGGATTGAAAGATCTAAGAGATTCACTCTATCTTCTATCTCCAGTTATCGTTTTAACCTCTTGCGCTGAAGCCGCTTTGTTCCTTTCTTTTCTTTGACTGTGCGCTTCAATTTCGATCTTCTTATCTGGATATGGCTTCCCGTTGAAGGGACAATAGTTACCTCTTCTTTGTCTTTTCCTCCCAAATGGTAGCTTCCCATTTCTTCTATTTTATGTATATAAGGAAAGAAAATATTTAGTTAATTTGCAATAATCACTAATCTCCTTAATTCCATTATAATTCTTCGATATATTACCATTTTAGAATACAAAGGAATTATGATTAAAGGAAATATAAAGAAATAAATGGAAAATTCATACCTTTTCCATCGCTCAACAAAAGCTACCACGACACTTGAAAATATAGTAGGTGCTTTCTTGAGACCAAAGGGCATGACCGTATACTAGAAGGAACCCCATTCAGTCAGAAAGGTATTCTTACTGTGATCTTCAGGTGCAATTATGATCTGGTGGTATCCGCAGAACCCATCGGTGAAGGAATAGGCCTCCTAGCCACCCACGCTATCAAGGATTTCATCAGATAAGGGTGTAGGGAAGGGGTTATGAATGCAGGCATTGTTTAGCTTTCATAGGTCCACACAGATGCGTAATTCCCCCTTTCTCTTTTTCTCCTGGATGACCATTGGACTTACCCAATCTGACTGTTAAACTGGTTCAATGATACCTGCGGTTAGCATTTTGTCGAACTCCTCTTTGACCTTTTGCTTATATTTAGGATTCAGCCTGTAAGGCCGTTGCTTGATGGGGCAGGCCTCAGGTTTCAGAGTGATGTGCATAATGTTGAGATCCCAAGTGAATCCTTTGAGCTCAGAAAACTTTGTTTGGAATAAGTCCTGGTACTCCGTAAGTAACTCTGCAATTTTGCCTACGGTGCCTTCATCCCAATAATCCCTAATTTTATCCAGCTTAGAGTGTTCTTTTGTCCCAATATTAACTTCACGCAGCCTGAGAGGTTGCATTACGTCAACATCCTATGGCAATGGTCCGATAACGGTATGTTCTCCCTCAGATTCCGGAACAGAGATATTCTGCGGATTATCCTCTTCTTTGTTAATCACCGAGCTCTAAAAGTTGACTATGTCTTGGATCTGGGCTTCCCATGTCAGGACGGATGGTGTGATGTAGGGGTGAGGCTTTTTAAAGATAAACACATCAATTTCTTGCAAAGATACTTTCCAGTGGCAGGCCAGGTGATGTAACTTCGCATCTAAGTACCAAGCAGCAGGGATAAGGTCCAAGGCATGCACAAATAGATGGATCCATTCTTCTGGGGTTTGGTGAGACCATTTGGTCATCCAAGTACATAGATGTGCGGGGGGATCCCTGTGTCCCAAGAATATCTTGGTGCGCACGTCAGCGGGAGGTGCGAACCATAGAACCATCCTATCCCAACACGTCCCCTAATCCGAAAATTCTTTCTTCTAGGTATCCCACCAGTGTGCAGGTGTTCCACACAGAGCCAAATTGAGTGCCTAGAGCTGCCATTATTTTGGCACCCTAGCCTCTAATGTTCTTAAGAATTTCTGGACATTACTAGACCCATCAAAGTGGGGAAGGTATCTTACCTCTGAAGTAATGCAGTAGAGGGTCCTTGCAGCCCGAGGGCATCGTAGTGCTAAGACATTATGTAGACAGGTCTCTCAACTCTCTAGTTCCTCATCCGGATCAGAAAAGGATTCCCTGTCCTTCTCCCAATCTAATATTCCATCTATTGTAGGGTTACCTTGGTCTTCGTCCTCTACCGTCACTCTGTAGATGTGATCTAGTTCCTCCTCTTCATATGCTGGTTCTGTATACCGCACACCCTCAGCGAGGTCCAGTGGTACTATTATGTGCATACCATTCTTCTCAAATGCCATGCTGCATTTTTTTAGATTAATGACACCCCCTATGTCTATAGCCCAGTCTAGTCCCAAGAGTGTAAGCTAAGGATCTACATCTTCCATGATTTCTATTACTTCAAAGTCAGCTAAGACCTTTACTCCTGCGATATCTACCATGAATTTTGGCAACCTTCCCAGAGGGATGATCTTCTGTTGATTCGCCATGCACAGCTGGATGGTGGACCAGTGTAAATTAGGTTCTCCCATTCATTTCCATGTTTTCTTTGGTAATACATTTGCATCTGATCCCAGATCAAGAATAACCTGATCTATCTCATAGTTACCAATCTGTGTAGTCAACTGCATTTCCCTCTTGGTGCGTCTCTGATAGCTGCGTATTTTTTGTACTTCCTTAACCTCAGCCATTGTGTTGGGCCGATTTTCGCAGTCATGCAGTAATTCTTGAAGATTTTCTACAGCTTGAGGGTTGTGCAGTAGTTTCAGACATGCCCTTAGAAAGGGCTCACCCTCTTCCTCTTCCAGGGGGTGTGTCGTGAGCTACATAGGGGTTTCTAGTGGCTCTTGTTCCTTGAAAGTCATTCCTTTTCGAGAAGCAGACTCTTATCTTGCTCCCTGGGTGTCCACCCCGCTGCACGTCATGAATTTTTTACTTGGATCTGCATTCCTCAGCTCAATTTTAACTCTTTGCACATTTTGTGTGGGGGTAGACTTCTTGTCCTGCATTTTCATTATCAAGATTGGGCAGTATTCAATCTCATGGTCCAGCTACTGGAAATATTTACAGGATTTCCTGGTGGGATTCGTGGAGTCCCTAGTGAAGTGCCCTATTTCTCCACAATTATAGCAAATTAGCTGGCCCCTTCCTCGTCCTGCGCTTCCCCCTTGATCCCCCTGCCCCTCATAGGAGAGCCACCAAAGGTCGCAGGAGATCTCGGCGACGCAGGATCGATTGTACCCTATAGAGGTTTCCCCAATCTACCAACAAGTCATATGTGCAAAAATTCTTCTCATCATGCCCTACTGATCAATAGAACCTACATCATTGTTGTTTCATTTCAACCCCACTTATCCGAGGGAACTGGGCTATATCGTGTAGTCCTGCTACCCAGCAGTCTTTGCACCATAGCGCAGATCTGTTGGACCCAAGGCATAGTGGGCTGGGTCCCCTTGCCTGTAGGTAATCTGTCAATAGAGGACACTGGTCCTTGGTATGACCAGATACCCGACATCTTATGCACCAAAGGTCCGTGCTGACCCCTTTTCCCTAAACTGTTCGTAAGCTCTGTATTTCCATGTGCATGGCTCGGAGCTGCTCTTGAATTTACTGCACTCCTCCCAACATGTTGTCCTTAGGCACGACTTCAAGTTTCATGGCAACTTCCAAGGCTTTTTCCTACAATTCGAAGGTCTGGTGGCCCATTGGAATGCGTAATTGAGGTAGCAACATAGCGATGAATCATTCTGTGAGTTGTCTGTCGTCATACTTGAACCCTCCTTCCCCGATCCCTTTCTTTAACTACTAATTGGCCTCCCATACTGACTCAAACACACCTTATTTGAAATATTTTACTTCTGCAACCAATTGAGAGTAAGATTCGGCTTTTGGAATTGTTGTTTTAGGGCATCCTTAACATCTTGAAGCGATGCACTCCCATTCTGAGATATATACTGCATATACCAGTCCAGAGCCCTTTCTTCGAAGGCCAGGGATAGTTGTGCCCTTTTCATATTTTCACTTACCACCCCCTGCGCAGTCCACACCGAGTCGGCTATGAACCAAAACCGCTCCATGTCCTCATTGGCTACGCCTTTAAAGGAAGGTAATTTCAAGTGTACTGCCATGCTTTCCTCTAGTTTTCTTCCCTAGAGATCCGACGTCGGACCTTGCATAGGAACTTTCTTCAGGATGCTATGAGTAGATGATCCCCTACTCGATCGGTTTGATAGTACTTACCACTCCATGTTGTGCTATCACCCAAACTAGCACTCATTCACCTCTGCGTTAGATCTCTACTATTCGCTTGTCATTACCGATCCCTCTCTCAGACTTCTTCCTGTCCCGACAACGGAACCATTTTTTGGCTTGAAGGGTCCTGACCCAGGTTTGATGTGCAAGGTTTGCCAACAAACCCCTATACTACTAGCCCTTTCGGTAGTGACCTACTTGCATAAGTAAAAGTATCACCTGAAGTAGTATGGGTGGGTGCTGGAACTAGGTTTCCGCACCCTGAGAAAGGATGGGTAAGGCAAGCAGAGCTACGCTAGATCCTGTAATTCCTAGATTACCTTATTCTGCATAGAGTTAATTAAGTCTCTATTCACATCCACGTGTACTACATCTATAGCTATATGCTTGTTATAACATCAACACAACAGTACATAAACATAACATAATAGATCTAGATCCAATAATGCAATACATAGATCTTTCGCAGCTTAAAGATAGAAACGTACAATACAGCAATTATCAGTAATTCACACAAAAAGTACTCACAGATTCAATTCTCTAACAATATTTCGAATTCATTCATTCATCAATTCTTCCTTACAATTCCCTTCCCAACCTGCGCACACAGCAACAGGGTCCGCACATAGCTAGACTTCGATCTCCACGCACACATTCAACTCGAGTCCTTTCCCCAAAACCCAAACGGATAGCTTAAACAATAGATTGCAACATTAGCTCATCATTTCTTATCTTTTACAATACAAAATGCATCTCTATTTATAACAATCTATCCTCGACTTTCCTATGGTCCACAACCCATGGTTTTCAGACCCCTAGTTTACCCTTTGACCCATTACAATGCGTTCGGGGCTTTGATCTGCCACAAAACCCCTATGATAGACTAAATATAATAAAAGATATTCAAAATGGACTAGTTTCGCAGCTTGTTAGGAGACCTTTTTCCAACAGTGCTCAACCCCGCAACCTCCCCCATACAACGCGCCCTCCATACCAATAGCTCACAAATTTGTTTCTTAAGATTATAGCCATGGAATTATATTTCTATTCATATGGTTAGACTGATGGGAGAATGGAGTGGGCCAGCCCCCTCCTCACATGACCATTGAACCAGAACCGATGACAGAGTTAATGTTTGTGCGCAAGATTTAATATTGTAATGTGAGTTTAATTACGCATAAACATTGTTAAACCATGCAAATCCAGATTGTTGTAAACCATGCTTAATGCACCTAAACCCCACTTAACACCAAGCTTATCTGTTAATTGATTTCAGTTTAATATGGTGGCATATTTGGTGGAGCCACAAAATTCGGAGCTGCCCCTAAATTTAGCGGCCTTAACTAGAGTCATCTGCATATTTAGTGGATATTTCCTAGGCCAAACTGTCTTGGCCATAATTTTTGCAAAATTCGACTATAATATTCCAAATTAGCCCAATCTAATAGGAATATTTCATTCTATCTTTAATTGTATTTATTGATGAATAAAATGTAAAGGAGGACATGAAAAATTCCTAAAACATAAAAATAAATCAATGCCCAATATGAACAGAGACAAATCATGGCTTTCTTAATTAAAGCCACTTGTGTGTGAAATAGGTTTGAGCTATTTGACAGGGTCAACAGGACCAAATCTATAGTGTTGTCTAGGTTCAATGTATCTCCTAAAGGGACAACACAGTTCTAGAAGGAGGACCTCATGTGAAAGGGGTTAAGTGCTTCAAGGTGGTTTAGGGTTTTTCACATCCTCATATTATAAAAGGAAGGAGAAGGCTCAAGGAAAAGGTTGCTGATGATCATTTGATTTTGAGATTTCTTGAGCAACTCAAACTCTCTTGGCTGTTTAGCTAGAGAGAGAGGGATTTCCTGTTTAGGAATTCCTCTTCTTCCTTGAGGGTCTCTTGGAGGAGATTGTGCTGCATTGATCC
Organism: Pinus albicaulis; assembly: GCA_034641835.2. Classification (NCBI taxonomy): domain Eukaryota; kingdom Viridiplantae; phylum Streptophyta; class Pinopsida; order Pinales; family Pinaceae; genus Pinus; species Pinus albicaulis. Next base: position 1,659,146,060 of record CM076578.1, on the reverse strand, counting down.
ACTATCTGGAATTTTGGCCAAGCTTCACCTCCCTTTACACTGTACATCCTAATTAGTGCTTTACTGTTTAGAGAGTTGCAGCAAGTGGAATAACATCTATTCAGATCTGAAGAGTTCTATTGCATCTTTTCAGTGGGAAAGTCATCTAAACCATTGGAAAGAGTGCAATAGTTGATTTGGGCTTCAGATTCTTATCTTGGCATCAAGCCAAAGTGTGCTCCACTTATTTAGCATAATCACTTGAGGAAACTTCATCCTCTTTGCAGTCAAGTTGTAGTGTACAATTGTTAGCAGTTTTGAGGAGAGATCTCCTGTGAAAGGACTCCTTTCCTTCACTGAGGTGATCTGTCGATTGGCCAACCAATCCATGTTTTATATTCAGATATGATCTGCTGCGTATCATATTCTTCAAAAATTTCTAAATATTAATGTATATCTATGGTGTAGATCTCAAATCTATTCATTGATGTTCATCTTCTGCTGAGATCCCCAAGGGGAATGTACTAAAAAGCTCTTTTTGCATATATATCCCATTATGATCTGTGATTTTATATTTAGATCTATTTTATATCTAAAATATAATGAAACACTACTTCAGCCATCTATGAATTATGCTATTCAGCTCTTTTGTCTCATTGCATGGTTGCATCACCTCATTTTGGGGCCTTTCTTTGTGTAAATCTTTGTTTTTCCTATTGTAAACCATATGATTAATATTATACATTTCCATACTAATTTTCTAGAATTATTTCAGTTGAAACCCTCAGAAATTACGCTCTACATTCTTCAGCCATTTTCTGCATACTCAAAGCCATGGGAAATCAGGGGTTTTAAGCCTAGTTTGGGGAGGAGGAGCTGTTTAACTTAGCTAGAATTATTTGTTTGAGCTGAAATTTGGATCATAGGTCCCTCACAACCTAATATGAAATAAAATCCTACAATTTCCCTTAATTGTACGCATATTTCTAAATACACTCATTTTAGGGCCAAAATCATCACTTTTCCCCACCTGTTGGTCTATAAAATGCTGTATAAGGTTGCTGGTGCATATTTAACTGAAGGTTAAGTGTTTTCATATCTGTATCAGAAATATTTCTGTAGCTCCAAATTTTTAATAACTCATATTATTCCCAATATGTAGTTGTTCCTTAATTTGGAATATTGCAATGGTATTAGAGCAAGTTCTTTGTCTCAGCCTGTGGCTTCAAGCCAAAGTGTTGAATCCATGAAGGAGGAATATTTAAAGCTCTATAGACAGAGTCTGAAGATGGCTAGGTAGCCTCTAGATCTCATCTTTTTTTTCGAAGGTGACACATCCAGTAAATGCCCCTGTAGTCAATCTCTGGAATAGAATTTTGACATTCCCAAAAAGGGAAATTTACAGTTTGTTGTGGCCAGAAACAACCCCCCTTCTTATTTATTATTTAATACTAAACAAGTAGAGATCCTTAGTTTAAAAAAATCAAAAAATTAAATTAGTGTTTGTTTTCTTTTTCAAATAAAACTTACTATCATTAACTTAAGAAAATTCCTTAGAAAATATTTAGATAAACTTAAGCTTATGATAGATTAGAATAAAACCTTTATTTGAAGAAAATATCGCATCCATCGCAACAAAAAGTACAAGATATCTTTTGCAAAGCAGAATCTTCTAAATTGCGATAAGCGCGATCCAATAACTATGCATTAAAATATTCGTCGCAAATCGCATATCGCAGAAAATATATTAACGAATATTTTTCATATGTTATATTTTGTGACATTGCGATTTCACGATATTGCGATTCCGCGATCCCGCGATGTTACTAATTGTGATTTGCGTAAATTGCAATTTGCGAAAGTTGCAATTTGCGATATTGCGATTTTGCGATATTGCAAAGCAAATCGAAGATCGCAGTATCGCGCATTCGTAAAGCTTGTTGTATGAAAAAAAAAATTCCATAAATCGATATCTGTTATGCACCTTAATGTCAAGTTAATGAATGGATTTTCAATTATTAATGAAAAGGATTTTGTTTTGATCGAAGGGTTTTTTCATGATTAAATAATATATTTCATACACCTTCAACATTTAAAACTATCCCGTCACCTTTCTCATATCATTATTCTCACTTAATTCGTAAAACTGCAGATGCGAAGAATAGGAGACTATACAAAGCAATATTCAAACCATTATGGGAAAGAAAGAGAAGCTCTGAATTCTGGAAATAAAGAGATGGCATCCTTGTACACAGACACTGCTTTCAACAAAGACGCTGGCATCACCACTTGGGAGGGTATGTTTAATTTACTTGAAGAAGAAAACCCAAGAGTAATGGACGTTTCGGCTACTACGGGCTCATGTAATTCCTCTGAAGCATCTCTTATAGAGCTGGCTTGTTCATTTTTACATTGGGTAGCAGCAAGACCAAGAATTCTTCCATATACAGACATGGTAAAATGGGTCTTGGATAGCACTGATATTACAGACAGACAGTTCAAAACCCAAGGTCAAGATCTCATCAAGTCATTCACTCCAGAAGATTTGAGGCTTATGTATCATTTGCCGGAGCCTCAGGCAACTTAAAACAAACAATTTATGGAGAAATTTTTCAAGGAAAATGCAAACTTAGCGGAATGCACAAAAGAATGGTCTAGAAGAGATGAACCACTAAAGAAAGATAAACACGGTATGTACAGTACCGGTTCACTCACTTCTCCATATTGTTTTGCTGTTGCTATGTTATGTAGGCTTTTTGGAAAGCCTGACATTAATAAGTTATTTCCTGAATGGCTTCCCATATTGAATGTTGTTGTTAACGCTACCTTGTGGACTGGGCTAAAATATTGTCTAATAACTTAGCCACAGATATTTTCAATTACCAGTCTAAACGAACTATCTCTCAGAGGATTTATCCTCCTTTTTATCTATTTTCCTATGTTATGGATTCAATCTGCTTTGTTTCTAAGTTCCCTTTAATGGGTTGGAAATGGACAATTCAGGATCCCCTTCCCATCCATGTTTATCACAAATAATTGTGGGAGTCAAAATTCATTCCTCGTTTTTACAAGATTTTCCATGGCATAATGTTGCCACTGTATAGATTGTTGTATAATAAGGATGCCTCAAGGTTGTCCCCTGAAGCAGAAGTAGACATTCTCCCTGTCGCAAGATGGTTTGGAGAAGAATTTTTTACTTATGTAAGGCTTTTTGGAAGCTTTTCTTCTCCTCATTTTTTGCCCTTATATGTTCTGGATAAACTCATAGCTCGGGAAATTGCATATCAAACCTGTGGAGATGGAGGGTTGACAAAAGAATTAAAGGATAAAAAGAAATCCATTTGGCCACAATTTCCTGTGTCCTGCAGAGCATTTTCATTATTTGATGTTGGTCACGCGTTTAAGGAAGTAAGCAATGTTACATGTTTAAAATTGTTTAATTTTTCGAGAAGGCTATTTGATCCATATGGTATTGTCAAGGATTTCACCACTATAGTCAAAGTGAGATTATTTTCTTGAGAAGAAGATCTTTTTGATGATATGTTTCAAGAAAAAAGTTCATTTAAAGACATTTTGAATTTAGCTCAAACACAGTTCTCCCCAAAATAATGTCAGGAGTTTAAAGTATACAGAGAACGAAGATTAACCAATATTCCTTTGGATAATTTGCACTTGGAACCCACAAGGGAACCAACTCCTAGTGTCAGTCTCAGTGGCAGCTCAGATTCAGAAAGGTATAAATCAAAGTCTGACAAAGAAATTTTGTGAACATTCTAAAAAATATGATCAGGATAAAAGTGAAGGCTCAGTGAAGGATACAACTCAATCAAAAGAGCTCTCACAACAACAGACTTCCACCACTCCATATTTGAATCTTCCACCTCTTAATGTACAACAACCATCCATCAGTACTCAGTTAGATAAATAATGGGAATCATTTAATGATTTTATTAATGTTGAAGGACAGAACATACAAACTCCTGTACAGACAACAAAAGGTTTGATTACAGAAATAAGTGGCAATGTCACAGAAAAAGAACATATACCCATTACTCCTTCCTCCGAGCTTGTACTTAAAATAGAGGAAATTCTTCCTCTAGATATATTTTATAGCCCTCAACATAAAGCAGTAGTAAGGAAGCAAAGAAAGAAGAGAAAATTAGAAAGTGCGCTCTCTACTGATGTAGAACAATTGGATGTTTTATGGAAAGATCCTACTACGGATCCCACTGAAAATCTTACTAAATTATCTCAGATTATAGGAGCTTATGCCTCTGCAACTATTGACAAATCATCTGAGGTACGACTATTATTAAATGAAAAAGAGGATCAAATACGAGTTCTGCGACAACAATTGCAACAAGAACATGCCAACAATGAAGCACAGAGACAATTTGAGAAGTTACAGCAAGAGTTTCAGAAAATGAAAATCGGGTATCAGAAAAGCTTGGCCAAGAAAGAGAAACAAATACAAATTATGTAAGAAATGTATAAAGAAGACCCCAAGCTTACAGGGTTCATCTCAGAATATATTTCTTTGAATAATCAACTACTGCAACAACAAGATATATTATGCCAAAATATTTCACAGTGGAACTCATTTTGTCAAGAAAGAGATAAAATCACTAATCATGTCATAGAATTATGACATGATTATGATTTAACTAATGAAAGAGTTACTAATTATTTGGCAGGGAAAAAGACAGAGGAAGGAAAAAGAGTAGGAGCACCAACTATCAATGACAGCCATAAAGAAATGCTCTTCAATAAATGGGATGCACAGATCAGAGAGGCAGAAAAAGCAGCAGAGGAAGCAGCTACAACGGCGAGCAACATTACTGATTGTGTAGATGAGAATTTGCACAGAGTTAATTTGATTTCAGAAACTGTTCCAGGATATCTACCACAAGCCCAACAATTACAAACAAAGTGGAAACAGAAAACTGAGGAAAAGGAAAAATCAATCCAAGAATTGACTAAGTTAAAGTGGGATTCTTACTGGACATAACTAGTAAAACCACACAGTCAATGCAGTGCTCTTAATTGCATCATTAATTATGCTGAGAAGATTGCGTCAACACTTGCCGATTTCGTCTTTTCAGGACAATTAAAATCTGAAGTCGGCCAGCCTCCTCTTCTCAAATTAATGTTGGATGCTTGCAAATTCAAAGACTAGAGTCATAAGTAGTTAGTTGTTAATTTTAATTTTAGATTTAGTGTTAGTTTTACTTATTTTTTGCCTAGAAAAAGGGCGGTCATTTTAACCAAATCTTAAATTTTTGTAATAAACTATAATTAGATTTAGTTAGTAGTATTTAAACCCTTCTCATGCATTTAGAGAAGGGTCCAGAAATTTGTCAAAAACTTATCCTCAGAACATGCACTTCTGCACCCTCATAGGAGGTTTTGATGAATGAATGGAACGAGATTTATTGATATCTGTGTCTAATATCTGCTACTAATGTTGCATTTTTGTACTCTTAGTAGATGTTGGATTAGGAAGAGATAAATCATTATTGCTTCTAGCTCATGAGTAGAACCAGTTATAAATGGTACTTTTATCTCTTAACTATTTCTGCTTCTATGTTAAAGTAATATTTATATTCAGTTGTTTATATATTGATGCTTGAATGCTTAAGTTATCATCTGGCACTTCTGTACGGTGATAACTATTTATTTATGCTTAGTGTATGAATAGCTTATTATACGATATGTTTTTCATAACTGTTTCATCTAACTTTTTATATGAAATAGTTTATCTTTATTGAATTCTTTTCTTACAACAGTTGAATAATATTTATTATCAGTTGTTATTCGAAATTATTTTAGATCGCATAAAGAAGATTACATCCCGGGTTTAGTTTAGAATTAGATATTTCTGTTTAAATTAGAATACAATTTTCATATGATTAGATTAGAAACAGAATAAAAGCATTTCACTTAGGGGCCTTTTTAGAAATGAAATATCTATTCTCAACACACACATACACATTGGGAAACTGGTCCCATTATCCCCAGTCGGACCCACTACACCAAACGGAAAAGGAGCTGCTAACCAAGGTCCGAACCAGATGGGTGTCCCCCTTGTTATAGACCCGATTTTCAGGGCTTAAACATATTTGGCGCTAGAAGGAGGGCCTCGAACTATGAATGGAAATTAAATCTAAATCTAAATACCATTGTGAGAGTAAATCACCCTTACCATCTTCCCTGACTTCTCCATCGCACTCAGAAATTTTAAATATAGATCCAGAAGTCGAAAGAAGAACAAACACTGCTACAAACCCTAACTTTTCAGAAGAATCTGCTATTGAACCTCCTGAAGTTGAATATTTGATTCATAAACTTCAGCGATTTTCAATATCACCTCAAAGATCTGATAAATCTCCAGGCAGTGTGACTTCGCAATATAACCCTGCTCATCCTCTTACCAAATTACAGAGTGAGAAGCTTGGCATTCTGCCAACTGAATTACCTTTACCTACAAGGAAAAGAGCAAGGAAATCACCTAAAGGGTCTAATAGTGAGACTCTTTCATCATCATCATCCATCTCAACCTCTTCACCGCGAAGTCAACCATCCACCCCTCCACTTCAAACCATTGTCCCTCACTCCACTAGAACTTCCACATCATCTATAGTTGTAATATCTTCATCTTCCCAATCACAGACATCATCTTCTACAAGTTCCTCTATTAGTAGTTCAGTGATGGCCCAAATTCCATGGAATAATCCAGGGGTAGTCTTAATGCCTGCACCCTTGAGTCAATTACCAGCCCATCCTAAAAAATGGCTTCCTAAGTTTAACCCTGAAGCAGGCATGCTAGCATAAGAACACATAAACAATTTTATGCTGTCCACAAATCTCAATGGAGTTATTAATGAAGATGTTGTTGTCCGACTTTCCCCTTATACTCTACAAGGAGCAGCTACATCATGGTATTTCTCATTACCATCTAGATCCATCACTAGTTGGGATATATTTCAAGATCAATTTTTGACTAGATTTGGTGATGATAGGTCTACAGTGGAATTAATCAATGATCTGTCTAATCTTAGAGTTGATTCAAAAGAACTTGTCAAGGATTTTAATTCACATTTCAATAAATTGTTAAAAAAAATTCATACTTCTTCCAAGCCTAACGAAGAAGTGTGAAGTGAATGGTACATTTCTGCTTTACCATCAAACATAGCAATCTTTGTTGATAGGGCTAACAAAACAACTTTAGCAGAAAACATGAAGGAGGCAATAGCGGTAGAGAAATATATCATTTCTCTAGATAAGAAAAATTCAATAGAAGAATGAAAATCCAAGAATGTTTCTTTTAAGGAAGACCCCAAGAAAAAACAATCAAAAGATCCATTTGATTTATAAGGATTGCAGAAAGTTTTGAAAACCATGTCTAACGAAATGGTTGACATTAAGAAACAAGTGGCAGAAACATCTTCTAAAAAGTCTTTCAAGCCTTTTAAAAGAAATCGTTCAACTAATCCAAAGCCACCAAATTCTATAACTAATGTTGAATCAGAAGAAGAAGAAGAAGAAACTGCTACTGAAGAAACTACTGACGAAGATGAAGTCGTAGAAGTACAAGGTATGTGGGATTTCATCCTTCTAGATGAGGAAGATCAAGAAGCATCCCTAGTTAGCACGTGAAGTAGAAATCAACTTGATCCTCCTCAACCTACTCCTAAGTCAAAAAGCGCAAGCTCATTGACTAAGGATAAAGTTTCACCCAAGAAAATGACATCTAAAGCAATTCAAACCAGCCCAGTCCAGACAGATTCATCACCTCCATCAAGAACACCAATTTTTCCAGATGAAATGGAGTATAATATCATAGAAGACATGAAGAAGACTAGGGCTAATATCACTTTTTATGAATTGAGCAAGTTAAAACACCAACAAAATGTACTTTTGAAAGAATTGCATGTTGTACCAGAAAAACCTTTACCTGATCCTGTGATTTCTCAAGCTTCCAATGAGATGGGAAGACCCCCAGCTAATACGAACAGTAAAGTGGATCTAGAAAATATCGCTTTAATTGGAGGAAGGTCAAGATCTCATACTCCTCCATTTCCTCTTACTTATGAAGTTTTCAATAAAAATTTTCATAATTGTTTAGTGGATTCTGGAGCTTCATCTAATATTTTACCAAAATTAATATGTGCAAAGTTGAACATTCAACCACAAAAATCTGTTGTACGCATAGTCTAGCTAGATCGATCGCAAGTTGAAGTAATTGGCGAATTAAATCAGGTTACCATAAGATTGTCATCAAATCCAAAGGTATGTCAAGTCATTGATATTTTAGTTGCAGATATTCCAGAATTTTATGGCTTAATTCTTCGCAGAGATTGGTCAGAAAAACTTCATGGATATTTTGCAACTGATTGGTTGCATATGTGGCTTCCTTACAATGGTAAACCAAATCAGATAAAGGTTGAAAGAGAAAAACATCAGAAATACATAGTAACAGAACTCGAAGGAGAGAATGAACCAATTGCATACAACAGTAATATCATTGGAAATTATTCAGTTGATTCTTTCTTAGGAAATTTTAATGCTCATACTTCCTCGTATTTAGAACATTCTGTTTTATTACAAATAGAAATTTTTTCCCAAACAGATAGTTCTAAATGTATTAATTTTGTAGATACTCTTGTAAATAAAACTTTATTTTGGAAATTATTTTTTGATGGTTCTAAGTCTAATGAACGAGCAGGAGCAGGATGCGTTTTGGTTAGTCCAGAGGGAAACAAAATTATGTTAACTTGTAGACTTGAGTTTGATTGCACTAATAACACTGCAAAATACGAGGCTTTAGTCCAAGGATTATATAAAGCAATCAGACTAGACATCAAATATCTACAAGTTTTCGGAGATTCAGAAATTGTGATTAAACAGGTAAGCAATACTATACATTTTTTATCAGGTCATTTAAAGCATTATCAATCTTTAGTCCAAGATCTGACTGAACACTTTATAGCATTTAATATTTCATCAATTCCCAGAATTCAAAATGCTAGTTCATACCTTCTAGCTAATGTAGCTTCCAAGCTCATTCCTGCAGAAGACTTTAGTCCTGATCGATTTTCAATTGAATTAATCTTTAGACCCTCGATTCCTGATAACGTTACCAATTGGAGGATTTTCAATGATGATCCTGATATTGTAAATTTTCTCACATCTGAAGGATCTTACACTAATCAGATAATTGATGAAGATCAACATGACAGACAATTGCTTCAAGATAGCACCAATAATGTTATGCCAAAATCAGTAGTCAAGTTAGAAGACCTTTATGATTTGAAAGATCGATTTAAAATATCTACCAATTCAAAACTACAAAGTTCAACTTTGAATTATGAATTAGTAAATCTAGGAACTGATGCCAAACCACAGAATATCAACCTAGGCCTTGGTCTAGCTCCTGAAGAAAAGTTAGCATACGTTCGTCTTTTGAAACAATATAAAAGTGTCTTTGCTTGGAACTATGATGAACTGAAAACTTATGACACTTCTATCATCCAACATACTATCCCAATGATCAATGATGAAAAACCTGTCCAACAGAGGTTGAGAAAGATCCACCCCAATCTAGAAAACCAAATCAAATCTGAACTCAATAAGTTATTGAAAGCCAAAATTATTTTTCCCGTTCGACATTCTAAATGGGTTTCCAATATGGTTCCTGTTAGAAAGAAGAATGGAGATATTAGAATTTGCATTGACTTTCGAAACCTTAATAAAGCCTGCCAAAAAGATAATTTTCCTTTGCCTCCCATGGAGCAAATATTACAGGCAGTTGCAGGATCAGAATTAATGTCTTTCTTAGATGGTTTTTCTGGCTACAATCAAGTATTGGTTCATCCTGATGATCAATTAAAAACTACATTTAGAACCAAATGGGGCACTTATGCATATCAAAAGATGCCTTTTGGCCTGATCAACACTGGTGCCACATTTCAGAGAGCCATGGACATTGCTTTCAAGGGATTAGTTAACAAATCAGTGGTAATTTACTTGGATGATATAACTGTATATTCCAAAAAACGAAGCAATCATCTTAGAGATTTGAAGAAAATTTTCCAACGTTGTCAAAGGTATGGAATTTCACTTAATCCGAAAAAATCCTTTTTTGCATTAAATGAAGGAAAACTTCTTGGATTCATAGTATCAAAATCTAGAATTCATATTGATCCTGATAGAATCAAGGAAATTTCTGAAATATCTTTACCTCACAACAAAAAAGCTATGCAATCTTTTCTTGGCCAGATTAATTTTGTAAAGAGATTTGTGCCAGATTTTTCAAGAATTGTATCACCCTTGCAAGCAATGATTAAAAAGAATTCAAACTTCAAATGGGGCAAAGACGAATATGAGGCATTCAATCTGATCAAACAAGCAATTATTAATGCTCCATCTTTAGCAACTCCAAATTTTTCCGATCCTTTTATTTTGTACACATTTGCCTCTGATAAATCTTATGCTGCAATACTCACTCAAGAAAATCAAGACAAAGCAGAAGCTCCAATTGCCTTTTTCAGTTCAAATTTACAGGGAGCTGAATTGAATTATTCAGATGTGGAGAAACAAGCTTATGCTGTTTTCAAAGCAATTAAATATTTCAGACCCTTTCTACTCAAAACCCATACAAAAATCATAGTACCGTTTCCAGCGGTAAGAAATATTTTAGTCCAAAAAGATGTGGGTGAGAAAAGAGCCAATTGGGTTACTGCTTTACAAGAATATGATGTAGAAATCAAACCGGCAAGTATTGTAAGAGGTCAAGGCTTTTGCAAAATACTAGCTGGAGCATCACTTATTTCTGAAAAACCATCTGAAGAAATACAAACATATGAGGTAAGCCTAAACAATGTTGAATCATTATATGCTGATATCATATTTTATCTGAAGAATGGATATGCTCCTCCAAATCTCGATTACACCAAGAAAAGAGCTCTAAGGTTGAAGGCTAAACAATATCATCTTGTGAATGATGTTCTTTTTAGAATGAATTATGATTCTATTCTTCTTAGATGTCTGGAGAAATCTGAAGCTGAAAAAGTCTTGCAGGAACTTCATGATGGGCCAGCAGGTGGACATTATGCTGGAGATGCTACTGCACATAAAATCCTCCGTGAAGGCTATTACTAGCCCACATTATTCAAAGATTCACATAACTATGCAAGGAAATGTCAAATTTGTCAAACTGCAACTGGGAGACAAAAGAAACCATCATTACCATTACAACCAGTCAACATTGAGCAGCCTTTTGATCAATGGGGATTGGACATAATAGGTGAGATCGTTCCTCACTCTTCTAAACAACATAGGTATATCATTACAGCAACTGATTATTTTATGAAATGGGTAGAAGCAGTCCCTCTCAAGACTGCTAATGCCGAGCATATCATCGAGTTTATAGATCAGTTCATAATCACCAGGTTTGGTTTACCTTCTGCTTTAATGTTTGATAATGCATCATATTTTTCTGGTAATGCTATGACTGAATTTTCACTCAAGAGAGGTTTTAAACTTAAATATTCTGCCAATTATTATCCACAGGGAAATGGGTTAGCTGAATCTACAAATAAAAACTTAATCAAAATCATTAAGCGAACCATTGATCAAAATCATAAAAATTGGCATAAGTCTTTAATATATGCTTTATGGGCAGATCGAATAACGCATAAGGCTTCTATTGGTACTTCTCCCTTTAATTTAGTTTATGGGAGAGAAGTGGTTCTTCCAACTCATCTAGCAATTCCTTCTCTAGCCTTAGTTCAGTATATTGATGAAGAACCAACTTCTTCTTTACAATTAAGGCGAATGGAAATAATTAAGTTAGAAGAAAAACGAGAAAAGGCCAAAGTAACTCATGCTCATAATCAAGCATTAGTTAAAGCTTCTTTTGATTCAAACATGATAACCAGAAAATACTTTCAGATAGGAGATTTAGTTCTAAAATGGGACAAGGCCCACGAGGAAAAAGGAAAGCATACAAAATTTCAACAAATGTGGCTTGGTCCTTTTCAAATTGCAAAAATCATAGGTCCATCTACTTTCATGTTACAGGATTTAACAGGGAAAATAGAATCTTTACCTGTTAATGGACAAATCCTTGAAAAATATTTTCCATAGGAGATCATTCTTCTATTTTGTACATTAGTTTTCTTTATTTTTCATAATAAAACCAGTTGTTAATGGTTACATTTGGAATTCATAAAAAAAAATACAGGTTCTCTTTTTAAATTTTATTTCTTCACTTATATAACTAGAATTATTTTTAGAATATTGACCATTATTATTTAAAGATATAGTTAAAAGCTTTAGTCTAGAAATGATACTAGTTTCAACTTTGAAAATTTTGATGAAAAACAACTTTTGGTGAAAGATTGTTTTATATCAGTTCAATGAAAGGTATCAATAACAAAACGAAAGTTCTCTGTAGAAAAGTTCTTTCCCAAAAACTCTATTATTGTCGTCTAAAGCTATCTTAAGGAAACAATGACTTCCTCCCTACCTAGAAAATTACAAAGTTCAAGGAATAATCCAATGATACACTTTTAACTTAAAGAGTAAGAGGTTTCATCACATGCCGATTTATCATGATCATAGATATTATAGCTTGCTGACTTTGCCAATACTACATACCACAACATGGCAATGACTCAATATTACTACAATCAAAAGGCAAGGGGTCTCATGACGAGCCAACTTGTTCAAAAAAGTTATAAATCAAGTGAATGGCACTGTCATAAATTGGCTACCAAACCAAGACATTTTTCTTTAAGGGTAAAAAAAGGAAAATAAAAAGCAATAAGTGTGAATATGGATTTCTCTTTGAAAATTGTATATTTCTCTAAGTAGGACACAGGATCGTTGCTGGGTAATAGGTAACCCTGTGGAGGCTATAGACGCTTGCTGGCAGCAGTGGCTCTACCTACGACAAAAGAGCATATTTAAAAACTGATTTACAGAGAAGCCTTTTGTTTTTATCTTTTTAAACCAAGTAATGACTGATGTAGATACAAGGACTAGCTTGAGGAAGTAAATAGTCAAAGTTGAATATAGAAGAAATGAAATATTATTTATAGATTAAAGAATAATGTACTTTGTCTTTTTATAATAAAATTTGATTTTCTAGAAAATTTTCTGTTTTGAAAAGTTTAGAGAATTTAAAAGAAAAGCAAACATAACTGGTTTTTCCAAGTGAATCGCCAATTGTTGTGGCCAGCAACAACCCCCCTTCTTATTTAGTATTTAATACTAAACAAGTGGAGACCCTTAGTTTAAAAAAATCAAAAAAATAAATTAGTGCTTGTTTTCTTTTTCAAATAAAACTTACTATCATTAACTTAAGAAAATTCCTTATAAAATCCTTAGATAAACTTAAGTTTATGATAGATTAGAATAAAACCTTTCTTTGAAGAAAATGTCGCATCCATCGCAACAAAAAGTACAAGATATCTTTTGCAAAGCAGAATCTTCTAAATTGTGATAAGTGCGATCCAATAACTATGCATTAAAATATTCGTCGCAAATCGCATATCGCAGAAAATATATTAATGGATATTTTTCATATGTTATATTTTGCGATATTGCGATTTCGCGATATTGCGATTCCGCGATATTGCGATCCCGCGATGTTACTAATTTTGATTTGCATAAATTGTGATTTACGAAAGTTGCTATGATTTCGAGTTGCGAAAGTTGCGATATTGCGATTTTGCGATATTGCAAAGAAAATCGCAGATTGCAGTATCACGCATTCGTAAAGCTCGTTGTACGAAGAAAAAATTTCCATAAATCGATATCCGTTATGCACCTTAATGTCAAGTTAATGAATGGATTTTCTTTTATTAATGAAAAGGATTTTGTTTTGATAAAAGGGTTATTTCACGATTAAATAATATATTTCATACGCCTTCAGCATTTAAAACTATCCCGTCACCTTTATCATATCATTATTCTCACTTAATTTGTAAAATTGCAGGCGCGAAGAACAGGAGACTATACAAAGCAATATTCAGACCATTATGGGAAAGAAAGAGAAAGCTCCGAATTCTGGAAATAAAGAGATGGCATCCTTGTACGCAGACACTGCTTGCAACAAAGACGTTGGCATCACCACTTGGGAGGGTATGTTTAATTTACTTGAAGAAGAAAACCCAAGAGTGATGGACGTTTTGGCTACTCCGGGCTCAAGTAATTCCTCTGAAGCATCTCTTACAGAGCTGGCTTGTTCATTTTTACATTGGGTAGCAGCAAGACCAAGAATTCTTCCATATACAAACATGGTAAAATGGGTCTTGGATAGCACTGATATTACAGACAGACAGTTCAAAACCCAAGGTCAAGAGCTCATCGGGTCATTCACTTGAGAATATTTGAGGCTTATGTATCATTTTCCGGAGCCTCACGCAACTTACAACAAACAATTTATGGAGAAATTTGCCAAGGAAAATGCAAACTTAGCGGAATGCACAAAAGAATGGTCCAGAAGAGATGAACCACTGAAGAAAGATAAACACGGTATGTACAGTACCGGTTCACTCACTTCTCCATATTGTTTTGTTGCTGCTATGTTATGTAGGCTTTTTGGAAAGCCTGACATTAATAAGTTATTTCGTGAATGTCTTCCCATATTGAATGTTGCTGTTAACGCTACCATTGTGGACTGGGCCAAAATATTGTCTAATAACTTAGCCACAGATATTTTCAATTACCAGTCTAAACGAACTATCTCTCAGAGGATTTATCCTCCTTTTTATCTATTTTCCTATGTTATGGATTCAATCTGCTTTGTTTCTAAGTTCCCTTTAATGGGTTGGCAATAGACAATTCAGGATCCCCTTCCCATCCATGTTTATCACAAATAATTGTGGGAGTCAAAATTCATTCCTCATTTTTACAAGATTTTCCATGGCATAATGTTGCCACTGTATAGATTGTTGTATAATAAGGATGCCCCAAGGTTGTCCCCTGAAGCAGAAGTAGACATTCTCCCTGTCGCAAGATGGTTTGGAGAAGAATTTTTTACTTATGTGAGGGTTTTTGGAAGCTTTGCTTCTCCTCATGTTTTTCCCTTATATGTTCCGGATAAAATCATAGCTCGGGAAATTGCATATCAAACCTGTGGAGACGGAGGTTTGACAAAAGAATTAAAGGATAAAAAGAAAGCCATCTGGCCACAATTTCCTGTGTCCTGCGGAGCATTTTCATTATTTGATGTTGGTCACGCATTTAAGGAAGTAAGCAATGCTACATGTTTAAAATTGTTTAAGTTTCCGAGAAGGCTATTTGATCCATATGGTATTTTCAAGGATTTCACCACTGTAGTCAAAGTGAAAGTATTTTCTGGAGAAGAACATCTTTTTGATGATACGTTTCAAGAAAAAAGTTCATTTAAAGACACTTTGAATTTATCTCAAACACGGTTCTCCCCAGAAGAATTTTAGGAGTTTAAAGTATACAGAGAACGAAGATTGACCACTATTCCTTTGGATAATTTGTGCTTGGAACCCGCAAGGGAACCAAATCCTAGTGTCAGTTTCAGTGGAAGCTCAGATTCAGAAAGGTCTCAATCAAAGTCTGACAAAGAAATTTCTGAACATTCTAAAAAAATCTGATCAGGTTAAAGTGAAGGCTTAGTGAAGGATACAGCTCAATCAAAAGAGCTCTCACAACAACAAACTTCCACCACTCCACAATTGAATCTTCCACCTCTTAATGTACAACAACCATCCATCAGTACTCAGTTAGATAAAGAGTGGGAATCATTTAATGATTTGATTAATGTTGAAGGACAGAACATACAAACTCCTGTACAGACAGCAAAAGGTTTGATTACAGAAATAAGTGGCAATGTCACAGAAAAAGAACATATATCCATTACTCCTTCCTCCGAGCTTGTACTTAAAATAGAGGAAATTCCTCCTCTGGATATATTTTATAGCCCTCAACATAAAGCAGTAGTAAGGAAGAAAAGAAAAAAGAGAAAATTAGAAAGTGTGCTCTCTGTTGATGCAGAACAATTGGATGTTTTATGGAAAGATCCTACTACGGATCCCACTGAAAATCTTACTAAATTATCTTAGATTACAGAAGATTATGCCTCTGCAACTATTGAAAAATAATCTGAGGTACAACTATTATTAAATGAAAAAGAGGATCAAATACGAGTTCTGCGACAACAATTGCGACGAGCACATGCCGACAGTGAAGCACAGAGACAATTTGAGAAGTTACAGCAAGAGTTTCAGAAAATGCAAATCGGGTATCAGAAAAGCTTGGCTGAGAAAGAGAAACAAATACAGATTATGCAAGAAATGTATAAAGAAGACCCCAAGCTTACAGAGTTCATCTCAGAATCTATTTCTTTGAACAATCAACTACTGCAACAACAAGATATATTATGCCAAAAGATTTCACAGTGGAACTCTTTTTGTCAAGAAAGCGATAAAATCACTAATCATGTCGTAGAATTACGACATGATTATGATTTAACTAATGAAATATTTACGAATTATTTGGCATGGAAAAATACAAAGGAAGGAAAAGGAGTAGGAGCACAAATTATCAATGACAGCCATAAAGAAATGCTCTTCAATAAATGGGATGCACAGATCAGAGAAGCATAAAAAGTAGCAGAGGAAGCAGCTACAACGGCGAGAAACATTACTGATTGTGTAAATGATAATTTTCACAAAGTTAATTTGATTTCAGAAACTGTTCCAGGATATCTACCAGAAGCCTAGCAATTGCAAACAGAGTGGAAATAGAAAACTGAGGAAAAGGAAAAATCAATCCGAGAATTGACTAAGTTAAATTGGGATTCTTACTGGACATATCTAGTAAAACCACACAGTCAATGCAATGCTCTTAATTCCATCATTAATTCTGCTGAGAAGATCGCACCAACACTTGCCGATTCCGTCTTTTTAGGACAATTAAAATCTGAATTCGGCCAGCCTCCTCTTCTCAAATCAATGTTGGATTCCTGCAAATTCAAAGACCAGAGTCATAAGTAGTTAGTTGATAATTTTAATTTTAGATTTAGTGTTAGTTTTACTTATTTTCTGTCTAGAAAAAGGACGATCATTTAAACCGAATCCTAAATTTTTGTAATAAACTATAATTAGATTTAGTTAGTAGTATTTAAACCCTTCTCATGCATTTAGAGAAGGGTACATAAATTTGTCAAAAAATTATCCTCAAAACATGCACTTCTGCACCCTCGGAAGAGGTTTTGATGAATGAATGGAATGAGATTTATTAATATCTATGTCTAATATATGCTACTGATGTTGCATTTCTGTACTCTTAGTAGATGTTGGATTAGGAAGATATAAATCATTATTGCTTCTAGCTCATGAGTAGAACCAGTTATAAATGGTACTTTTATCTCTTAACCATTTTTGCTTCTGTGTTAAAGTAATACTTATATTCAATTGTTTATATATTGATGCTTGAATGCTTAAGTTATCATTTGGCACTTCTGTACGGTGATAAATATTTATTTATGCTTAGTGTATGAATAGCTTATTATGCGATATGTTTTTCATCACTGTTTCATCTAACTTTTTATATGAAATGGTTTATCTTTATTGAATTCTTTTCTTACAACAGTTGAATAATCTTTATTATCAGTTGTTATTCAAAATTATTTTAGATCGCATAAAGAATATTACATCCCGGGTTTAGTTTAGAATTAGATATTTATGTTTAAATTAGAATACAATTTTCATATGATTATATTAGAAACAGAATAAAAACATTTCACTTAGGAGCCTTTTTAGAAAGGAAATATCTATTCTCAACACACACATACACATTGGGAAACTGGTCCCATTATCCCCAGTCGGACCCACTACACCAAACGAAAAAGGAGCTGCTAACCAAGTTCCAGACCGGGTGGGTATCCTCCTTGTTGTAGACCCGATTTTCGGGGCTTCAACACAGTCTAGCAAGGAGAAACGTCAAAATGATGAAGAAGATGAGTTTTACCTCATCATATTCCAGATCCATGAGGAGCCTCTTCAAAGAGGATAGACATACAAAGGAGAAAGAATAAGAGAATGAAACTCCTAGAGGGTTTCAAGGAGAAGAAAGTTGCAGTGAGACCTATAAAAGATTTCAAGAAGGAGAGAAAGATCCATGCACTTCCTACCCTCACAAAGAAGATGCATTGTACAAAAAAAACAAGAACATGGCTCCACCACTTGGAAAAATAACAAAAGAGGAGATCTCCTTGCTCCTTTTCCAGACCTTGAATGGTATTGAAGAAGATCTCAGGGAGATTAAGAGGGTGGAGACTTGTACCAGCGCTGGCACAACCTTGGAAGAGCAGCCCTCTATAATGGAGGAAGAATACACAGTTGCAGAAGAAGCCCTTGATTCTACATCCCACCAAGGTATAATTAAAAATCCATCTGTTATCATTTCAGCTTATTGTATGAAGAGATCTACATTTCTGTGTGATGCTGGGTTAGAGCAACAAAGTTGCACTCCACTGTGCAAGAGAAGTAAGGAAGAAAGGAGGAACCATTCGTCATGGGGGCATTCAAATTGCAGCTTCATTCATGAAGCAATGGAGGAAGAAATGATAAATGGTAGACATCTTGAAGTGAGAAACCTTTTCTCCTTTCTAGATGCCTCTTTCTCAATAAGCACTGCCTAGCTCAAAGAGAAACTTCTACCTGCAGATCCAGAACCTCAATGGTTTTGGAGGGACAAAGATGAGAGGTATTTTCTTAAATATCTAAAATGGATTGAATTTCAAAAGCCCTTGAAATGTAAAGGGTGTAAAAACATGAGGACACAAAGAGGAGATGAAGAAGAGGGTCAGCCTCATTCCTGTCCATTGCAGAAGGTTGAAACACCTAGGAAGGTGACTGGATTGCACAGTGGAAGCATGGAGGGTCTTCCCCACTTATGTATTCAGTCATCTCTCAATGTGGATGTCTCATTATATGAAGATTATGGCACCATCTATGGGAAGCATGTGTCATCACTATCAAGGGATGAGAACCTAAAGATTGTAGAAGGCAAAGAGGAGGGAAAGCTTCACATGGTAAGAAAAATTTGTCCCTATTTATCTCAGCATAATGATGCAAGAAGAAGGAAAAGAGATCTATTCAAGAAAAGAAAGGACACATCAGTCCATACATCCTTCCATGATCTATGCCTTGAAGTCTCCTTGAAGGGATTCCACCAAGGAGTTCCCATGATGAGCAGAATGGCAAAGTGTTCCCTCAACCTTGTGCATCAATATCATCTCTCTCTAAGAGGGAAGCCAACACAACATTGGAGAGTTTGGGTGAGAAGCATGCTTATGTAAATCACATCTTATTTCATGATTGCATGTATTCTCTTACTTTACATTTGTAGGCCATAACTCCCAAAAGGAGTGTTTTACCTTACAAGCTTCATGGCCAACTATGGGCCAAGATTATTTTCAAAGATGGCCACTCCCTTGATGGGCTAAGGGAGGTATTAAAACATGATGGGTGCTTCCCTAACGCACCAAATATTCATTTCACTTTCAACCATAGTGAAATGATTAGGCATCAAGTAAGTGGCATGCAAATCACTTACCACATCTAGATCTAAAGCAAGGAGGAGATTCCCTGCACTGGTTCCTATTGGGTGAGTTTGGGTGCCACCCAAGGTTTTTGAATTTCCTTCCTCATGCCTTTTATTTCAAGAAATGAATGCAAAAGAAGAAGGCATGTTTGTTTTGGTTGACGAGAAAAGAGTATGGACACTCCATGATGAATTCCATGTCCATAAATCTACTTGTATCCATGATGTATGTACATGTATTTCTATTTAGAATGAATCTCATAATCATGTATGTACTTTGGGTTGGGTGAATATGTAACCTTCTCATGGGATGGCATAAGGGAGCATGTTTATATCATGATGTTAATGATGCTCCAATATTTATTGTAAACATGAGAGGATACAATGGGTGAATGAATCCATTGGGAATGCAATCTCCCAAAATCATTTGTATTTCAAGGAGAGGATAGAACCTTATATGGTTGTTTTATTACATATTGTGTTTTCTTATGAAAAAGGTCATGTATTGGGCTTATGTCATGAGAAGGGATCTCTCACAATGGAAAATTTGGAGCATGACATGTGTTTTTTGAATCATATTCAGCCAACACCTATTATCCTCCACTATTTTCAAGCTTTGAAGAAGCTTATTACAGCAAGTAGGTGGTGGGGTGGCCACTTATTATGCTATGATTTGAAGTAGCATGGGAAGGGATACTTTCCACATGACACCTTTGGCATGGAAGGGGTCAAAACGGAAGATTCAAACAAGCTCACTCTTTCTTCTTTTGAGGAAGAGAATAGATCCATGCACCACTCCATTGGTGGGAGGAGGATTGTTGGTGAAGCACATGATCATGTTACATATGCTTTATATTATGATTTCATGCATTCTTGCACCATGTTTTTGTAGGTCATGGCTCCAAGAAGGAGTGTTATATCATGTGAGCCTCTTGGCCAATATTGGGCCCCAAAAAGTTCTGAATTAGGCCACTGTCTTGAGAGGAAAAGGGGCATTTTGAAAAATGATGGGTGCTACCCCAAAGCACCATACATATATCACACTTTCAGCCATGGTGATATGGTGTGGATAGCAAGTAAGTGGTGGGAAAACCACTTACCATATCTACATTTGATGCAATCAGGGGATGCATTGCGTTGGTTCCACATGTGGGACTATGACCCACCTCCATATGTGCAATTTTCTGTTTTCAAGAACATTGTTTTGATTCCCTATCTTGATAATGTACTTGTAATTCTATGGGGATGTATGGGGAAGGAAGGAAGGATGGCATGTGCCTCATGGGATGGCTACTCTCCATGTATTTTATGTTTTCTTGTTTCAAGGAGAGCATGGGGGCAAACCATGTTTGTTTCATATGAACTATTGACTCCTTATGGGATGAGCTATTTGCATCTCATGAGAACCTTGGAGGAGAAAGACATGGATGGATGGATTGGTGAGCACTTGGCTTCTAGGGGAAGCTTATCTTATATTGGTGTCACCAAGGAGGAGATTTTGCAGCTCTCACCTTGCAGTTGCTTGAGGACAAGCAAAAATTTTGGAGGGGAGGAATGTAATCTACCAAATTAGCCCAAGCTAATAGGAATATTTCATTATGTCTTTAATTTTATTTATTGATGAATAAAATGTAAAGTAGGACATGAAAAACTTTGAAAACATAAAAATAAATCAATGCCCAATATGGACAGAGACAAATTAGGGCTTTCTTAATAAAATCCACTTATGTGTGAAACAAGTTTGAGCTATTTGACTAGGTCAATAGGACCAAATCTACAACGTTGTCTAGGTTCAATGTATCTCTTAAAGGGACAATGTAGTTCTAGAAGGAGGACCACATGTGAAAGGGGTTAAGTGCTTCAAAGTGGTTTAGGGTTTTGCACATCCTCATCTTATAAAAGGAAGGAGAAGGCTCAAGGAAAAGGTTGTTGATGATCATTTGATTTTGAGATTTCTTGAGCAACTCAAACTCTCTTGGTTGTTTAGCTAGAGAGAGAGGGATTTCTTGTTTAGGAATTTCTCTTCTTCCTTGAGGGTCTCTTGGAGGAGATTGTGCTACATTGATCCACTATTTGGCATTTTGGCCAAGCTTCACCTCCATTGATAGCGTAAATCCTGATTAGGGCTTCACTGTTTATAGATCTGCAACAAGTGGAATTAGATCTACTCATATCTGAAGAGTTCTATTGCATCTTTTCAGAGGGAAAGTCATCTAAACCATTGGCAAGTGTGCAATAGATGATTTGGGCTTCAGATTATTATCTTGGCATTAGTCCAAAGTGTGCCCCACTTCTTCAATGCAATCACTTGAGGAAATTGCGTCCTCTTTGTAGTCAAGTTGCAGTGTATAGTTGTTAGCAGTTTTGAGGAGAGATCTCCTGTGAAAGGACACCTTTCCTTCACTAAGGTGATCCATGGATTGGCCAACCAATCAATTTTCTATTTTTAGATCTGATTTGTTGTGTATTATATTCTTCATAAATTTCTCAATATTACTATAGATCTATGGTGTAGATCTCAGATATATTCATTGATGTTCATCTTCTGCTGAGATACCCAAGGGGAATGTACTAAAAATCTCTTTTTCCATATAGATCCCATTTTTATTTGTGATTTTGTATTCATATCTGTTGTAGATATAAAATATAATGAAAAAATACTTCAACCACCTATAAATTACGTTGTTCAGCTCTTCTGTCTCATTGCATGGTTGCAACACCTCATTTGGGGGCCTTTCTTTGTGTAAATATTTGTTTTTCCTAATGTAAACCATATGACTAATATTATACATTTCCATACTAATTTTATACAATTTCTTCATTTAAAACCCTTATAAATTACACTCTACATGCTTCATCCATTTTCTGCATACTAAAAGCCATGGGAAATCAGGGTTTTTAAGCCTAGTTTGGGGAGGAGGAATTGTTTAACTTAGCTATAATTATTTTTTTGAGCTGAAATTTATATCATAGGTCCCTCATAACCTATTCAAAAATAAACTCCCACAAGTTTCCTTAATTTTATGCATATTTCGGAATACACTCATTTTAGGGCCAAAATCATCACTTTTCCCCACCTTTTGGTCTATAAAAGATGTATAAGGTTGCTGATACATATTTAACTGAAGGTTAAGTGTTTTTATATCTTTATCAAACATATTTTTGTAGCTCCACATTGGTATTAACTTATATTATTCCCAATCTGTAGTTGTTCCTTAATTTGGAATATTACATCAACCAAATTGGGAGTAAGAAGAGTCATTTCTGAGGAGCAATAGATTATTGTAAACAATAATTTTTCACATTTTATCTAATACAAAGGCCCAAACCATGGATTCTGGACCAAGGAGATGCAACCCAGGAGGGGTGAAATCCTTCATCAAAACATTGGGTTAATGGATCATTTAATCCTTTGTTCTATGTGTTATTATTGTTGTTCAATAATTTATTTTTAAGTTAAAATGCTCATGAATTTAACGTAAAATTCAGCTCATTTACCTATGTAACACTCACAAACACCTCAAGAAACCTACGCACATGAAGCAAGTGATCAACAAATTGTTTATAATTTTGAAGATGGAATTAGCACAGCAACACTAACATTCAGATTTAGATGAAGGTGGAATCAGAGCCTAGTTGAAAGGTTGCAAAGGTTATTTTCTTGATTATCTTAAGTTTTGTGCAGGTAGGGTTTTAATGGTTGTAAATTTGTGATGCTTACAAGGTTAAAGTTGCAGAGAGGAGAATGGAACCTATTGGTTGCAAGTCCTAAGATTAGGACCAAAAGAAGGAGAGCCACAAGGGCACCGTCTCCACCTAAAGTTCCAATGATAGCTGCACTTGAAGCACCTCAAGTTTCTCTAGCTAAAATTGAAGAGGTACAAGTTGCACCAGAAGGTGAGCTTGAATCCAAAGCCATCATGTCAGGTTTTCAAGAGATTGAAGGTATTTTAGAAGAGGAAGCATACAAGAAGGCTTTCTATGAATTACATGAAAGGGTTAGGATCCTCTTTGAAGAAAGGGATACTAGGATGGTTGGATAAAATTCTAAGACTCCAGATGGAGAGGGAACCTCAGAAGGAAATAAGAATGAAGAGAAGGATTAAAAGGGAAGTGGAGGAAAGCCTCCTCCATTTGCACCATCTTCATCGTCATCCTCGTCATTTCCATCAACATCATATTCCACTTCCACCACAAAAACCACCCATTCTCACTCAAAGAACACAAAAGGAAAAACTCCCTTACTCAAACTTGATGTCAAATTTGAGCTTCCAAAGTATAATGGCAAGGTAAATCCACAGAAATTGGACAATTGGATTCGCCAATTGGAATTTTATTATAGAATTCAAAAACTTCAAGAAGATTGCATAAATATTCAATTGGCTTCCTTGAGGATGGAAGGATCAACACTTGTATGGTGGGAAGCAAGGACTCAATAAGAGATGAAAAACTATGGTAAGATCTTAATGTTTTAGTCAAGTTTTATTGCTTCCATCAAAAGGAAATTTTATCCTAGCTTACATGCAAAAATCCAGTATGGACTGGAAAAATTTTAGACAATTGAAAGGGAAAAGTGTGCAAGATTATACTCATGAATTTAGGAGAAGAGCACTTATTTTGGGTATTAATTTGTATTCTCAATCAACTTTGTTAAATTATATTGTGGGTTTGCACAGTTACCTTAGACACACTATTCTCATGTTCAATCCAACAAAATTAGATGAGGTTTGCGTTAAAGCCACACATTTAGAAGCAAGAGGGAAACATAATATAGATGAGAAAAGTGATATTGAGGGTAATGTAAAGGGTAATTTTTATGGAAGGGGAAAGGGAAATAGCTATGTCAAAAGAGAGAAGGGGAAACTCACATGTAAACTTTTCTCGAAAAATGGCCATGGTGACGACCATTTTTGGCAGCTTCATCTAGAGTTGAAGCCAAACAAACTAAAAGCCAAAGAAAATGGGAAAAATGTTGCAATAATTGAACATGACTTAGGTTCAGATTTAGGAGATGAAACAAATATTACAACCATGGGTTTTAAAGGTAAGAACATAGTGAGAACTAGTTCTTCAAATTGTTCCAATGTCGCTCAAGATGAAGATAGGAGAATTAAACTTTTTAATATTAGGATCATTTCTAAACATACTAATATAGACACACTTTTTTATAGTGGTTCTCAAGCTATCTTGATTTCCGAAGACTTAGTTGAGGAGGTAAACCTTGAAACTGTTAGACATCCAAGACCTTATCCTTTAGGGTGAATATGCAAGAATGCAAATTTGCAAGTAAAAAGGAAGTGTATACTAAGGTTTTCCACCATTTCAAACTTTCTTGATGAAGTCGAACTTGATGTGGTGCCGCTTGAGATATCATGTATTGTTTTGGGAAGTCCATATATTTATGATAGGAAAGTAGTATTTCATCGCCATGAGAATATGCATCACTTTTTTAAAGATGGAATCGAGTACATAGTTAGAGCGCATAAGAAGAAGACAAGTGTGTCTCTTATACATGTAGGATAAATGAAGAGGATATTGAATGCAAGTCAAAATTTGACTTTGTTAATGTTCAAGCATAAATTTGTTTTGAATAAAACCTTCAAAAATATGCATTGAATGAACAAGTTGATTTCATTAAAGTTTCTTACGCTTGTAATGATATGTTTCAGGACTCTAACATGATTCATTTGAAAGGAGGAAAACAAGATGTGATAGATTTACAGCAGTCAACATCATTGTTGAGCAGTGTTGGAAACAAGATGCCAGTGTAAGAGAGTTAAAAGGTCAAAGAGAAAGCAACAAAGAAATTCAACAAAGAAGGCATGGCTTCCAAACGTTCTTTTTATTGGTTTCCAAAGGGTACATGTCAATGGATAAAATACTTGGTCAAGGGTCAACGTAAGTACAAAGAAAGATCAGTTAAGAATCACCATGACGATAATATGCAATGTGAGACATTTTTGAAGTTTCCTTTGATTGATGACCAAGGTAGGAACAAGTTTATTTCTACAATAAAAACTTTATGCTCCAAAAATTCATGGAAATTATAGCATGATGGTGTCAACAATAGAAAGAAAGGGTCACAAGAGTCAAGGAAACAGATTATTTTTAATGAAAATCTCCAGCTGAAGAAAATGGGAAATTTTCAGTGGATTGAGACTGCAAGGTTGAGGGAACTATACCCTCATCCACATGTTGAGTAATCAAAGATATTTTGGGGTCCAAAAGGCTTTTAGTGAGGAATAATGATCAGGTGCTCAGTGTTAAAGCTAAAAACTTAAAGTGCTAAGAATCGATTAGAAACTAAATAATGACAAAGAGCTCATCGCCAAGAATATGGAGCAATTTGTTTCATAAAAAACGGAGTACGAATGAGGAAGATAGGGCATGTTTTTCATTTTCCTAGACAACTAAAAAAATTTCAGAACATCACATAATGGTGACATGGCAGTCTAGTCAGCAAAAAAGGGATATTCTGGGAACATTTTGTCATTTTCGCCCAATGACACTGTGAGAAGTGTCACTGTAGGATTTGTCGGTCAAGTTTGGATGGTGAAATTTTTTTATCTATCCAAAGTCTGAAATTAATACCAAAGGTTGGGTATATATTATAATATTTTTTGGAGAAAAAATAATGCACACATGCTAGGCAGAGGTCGGGGCTCGACCCCACGACCTCCCCCATACAACGCACCCTCCATACCAATAGCCCACAACTTTGTTTCTTGACCTTATAGCCACAAACTTATATTTCTATTCATATGGTTAGACCGGTGGGAGAATGGAGGGGGCTAGCCCCATAGGCTATCCCCCTCCCCACATGACCATTACACCATAACCAGCGGTAGAGTTAATGTTTGTGCGCGGGATTTAATATTGTAATGCGGGTTTAATTAACCATATACATTGTTAAACCGCGCTAATCTGGATTGTTGTAAACCATGCTTAATGTGCCTAAACCACACTTAACACCAAGCTTAACACTTAATTAACTGGAGTTAAATATGGTGGCATATTCGGAGGAGCCACCAAATTTAGAGCTACCCCTAAATTTAGCGGCCTTAACTGGAGTCATCTCTAGATTTAGTCGAGATTTCTTAGGCCAAACTATTTTGGCCATAAATTTTGCAAAATTCGACCAAAATGGGAGAAAGAAAGTCATTTATGAATTATTTGGACATTCTGAACATATTGAATCAGATTTTAGGAGTAGTAGATGCTTGTAAACATCATTTTTTTCACATTTGAGCTAATACATATGCCCAAGCCACAGAAGCTGGATGAAGGACATGTAGCCCAGGAGGGTTGAACTCCTTCATCAAAACATTATGTTAATGGGTCATTTGATGGTTTGTTGTACATGTTATTACTTTTTTTAGTACTTTTTGTAAAGCTAAAATTCTCATTAATTTAACATAACATTAAGCTCATTTACTAGTGTAACACTCACAAACACCTCAAGAAACCTATGCACATGAAGCAAGTGATCAAAAAATTGTTTATAATTATAAAGATAAAATTAGCACAGAAAAACTAACATTCAGATTTAGATCATAGTTAGTGAATTTTATGGAAATGAATCAGTAAGCATTTGAAATCGCTATTATAGTGAGAGAAAATTCCATTTAACATTAGAATTCATTCGAAATAAAAAAACCAACAACTTCGAATAAATTTCACAAGTGAAGGAACATAAACTAACACCATGTACATACACATACATTACGTTAATTAGTTATACATCATTTACAATGTATCCAAACCCCACATAAGTACTTTCATTATAAGCTTCACACAAGGAAAAGATCCTATGAGTATTATGTTTACATATTTTTTAAAAACCTAATGTTTCCATTCTTCAAATGTTAACTTATAATAACATCCTTGATCCAGTGTATTAGTAAAGTGCACAAAAATCAAAGTATTCAACAGTGCTAAAAAATAATGTCAAAATCTACATCTCATTTCCCTGAATCCAACACAACTTGAATCGTTCAAAATCACTATCATATGCTTCTGATATATTGTTCTAATCGTTTTCCTGAACAACTAAAAGCTTTACAGTTTGGATGCAAGTACATTGACTCAGTAGTCTACATGTTGACTCGGAAGTTTGACTATGATTTTTGGACCAATGGTAGGATGCCAAGTGTCCTCACCGCATTGATCAAATTTTGTTTTGATTTTATTGGTTGAATGCATGTTGATGTGATCCAATGGGTGGAAGCCACATGGGCCAATGGAGGGTAGCCATGTGGCCTCCAAATAGTGCATTAAAATTATGGTATGGCCGAACTTCCACCAGGGAGATTTGAATGCATGACCTATGGTCAGGCAGCACATCGCCTTACCACTAGACCAAAAGGTAGAACTTAACCTACATAGGTGCAAATGTGTATTTATGTTTTTGTTCATTGGAAGTTGGGGGATGGGGCCAAGGTTAAGCCCTGGTCCCCAGTCACACCACACCCACAAGACCGTAGGAAAGGGAACTGAGGGCTCGAGCTTAACCCCAACCCAAAGCCCCATTTCGACACAGCTATACCATGTTTCAATGACGGTAACATATAACCCAAAGCTCCAAGTAAAAATAACCATAATCACAGTCAAAGCTCCAATTATGGTTTGGCATGCAAATTTGAAATGAACCACGGTACATATAACCATATCTTGGCTCAAATTAGAGTTAACAATTGGCATGGAAGTTTTAACCAACTAGATCTTCAACGATAGAGATTAGGGCATGTGGCTCAATCTCTCCACTCACATGAGATAATTGGGCATTTAAACGAGGCAACAAATTTCACCCAATTTGGCGCTAACTCCTCCAGTGTCGGGCGACATTGTTGCTCAACAATTTTGAAAATGGCAGATTCGTAGGATGGTTAGAACATCAGTGCATTTTGTAGAGCATTTAGCGACAAAATTTCTCTAGAGCATAAATTCTTCATTTGTTGACCAAATTGAGCCCAACAAGGGCCCAAATTTATGTTTTTTACTCTTCTAGAGCCATTGGAGACATTCTTTTTTCATTCTAAGCACTTCAAATGCATGTAATCACATATTTGAGCACTTAATGAAAGAGGCCCAACATTGGAAGCTCAAGAAGGAGATGTAGCCCACGAGGGGTGAACTCTTTCATCATTTTGTTGTCTTGTGTTATTGTTTATGGTATTATTGTCTCTGTTTTTTATGTTCAAAACTCAGTTAAAAAGCATTAATTTATGTGCTTTTACAAATTTCCTAATTACCTGAAAGACATAAAAATTTACTTGCACATTTCATCAAACCTTCAAGTTTTCAAATATAGATGAGTTTGGTATCGGAGTTTTGGTTGTTTTGAAGATTTAATTCTGTTGCAAGTGTTTTTTGATGCTTACAAGGTTGAAGCTCAAAAGAGGAGATGGGAAGCTTTTGGAAGCAAGTCCTCAAGCTAGTTCAAGGAGAGCACATTTACCTCAAGTTTCACCTCAAGTGTCACCCAAAGCCTCACCCTATTGTGAAACAAACTCCAAAAATAAAAGAAAAGAGATATCAACGCCTTAGAAATAAGCCACTTCGAGGGGGAAACCTACAATACATTCCATGAATGAACAATTCTTGGATGATACAAATGAAAAAACCTCCTTTCTATATATAGGAGTTCATGGGGCCACAATGTAATCCTAGCCGACCTAACAATAATAATTTAAGGGCACAATAATAACAATATGGGGGTTACAGGGGTACAACAATAACAATAAGGGGGGCTAAACTAACATAATAAGGGACTACACTTTTAATATAGGGACTTAACGCACCCATTAGGGGAATTTTTTGGTCTAAAATGGGCCTCCTAAGGAAAATGTACAACCAAAATAAACTTTATAAGAACCAATAAGATTCAATATGATGATGTCAACCCTGGGGGATGATTCATCAATTTTGGAGTTAAAAAGTAAAAAGATTAAAAAATAATAAAATAATAAAACTACATTTTCAACTTGTATTTTAAACATATCTACCTAAGGTTTTAATCAAATTTCAAGCGGGAGTACTTGTTGGATTTAAAATTTAATTCCTTTTCCAAGGAGTACCCATGCTGCATACTTTCGATGGAACCTACTACATGAAAAGGGAGAAATAAATGAAAAAACATGATTGCAAACATGTTTTTAATGTATCTCTCATTTTTCATGTAGTTTGTTCCATAAAAAGTACGCAACATGGGTACTCCTTGGATGAGGAATCAAATTTTACATCCAATGAGTGTTCTCTCTTGAAATTTGAGTAAACCCATAGGGAGATAAGTTGAAAATACGAGTTGAAAAAGTAGTTTTTTCTTTTTTCCCTCTAAAATTTGATGATGTAAGCTAGTCTTATTTTATTATTTCCACTGTTATTTTATAATTTCCTTAGGAGGCACATTTTATACCTCAAAATTCCCCTAATGAATTCATGACACATGAAGGATGTCTTGAAAATATGTCTGAGGATGAGAAGACTTTCATAAAATAATTTTTTGAAATGTCTGAGATGGTGAAAGTTCTTTATGAGGAGAGTAGTTCAAGGTTTCAAGGAGAGAGCTATAATCCTATAAAGGGAAATGTAGGAAATGGAGATAAACCTCCAAAATGGGTTGGAGGAAATGGTGAGAAACCACCTCTACCTCCACCTTTTCCTACACCTCGATCTTCACCCTCATCTTCTTCTACATCAACACCTTTAAAAACACCTCCACATTCTCCAAAGGGACATGGTAAAACTCATTTGTTAAAACTTGACATAAATGTTGAATTGCATATGTATAATGGAGAGGTAAATGCTGAGAATTGGATAATTGGGTTAGTTAGCTTGAATTGTATTATAGGATACAAGGGATCAAAGATGATGAGACCAATATTAAACTTTCTTCTCTATAGTTGGAAAGTGTAGCACTCATTTTGTGGAAGCCAAAGCTCAAAAATATATCACGACAAGAGAAAATATTATAACTCCTTGGAACGATTTTGTGGCTACATTAAGAAGATAGTTTTATCCTTTATCATACATGCAAAAATCTATAATGGATTTGAAAAAATTTAGGCAAGCAAAGGGTCAAAGTGTGAAAAGTTACACCAAAGACTTTATAAGAAGAGCTTTGATTTTGGGTGTAGATTTATCCTCTTAAGACACTCTACTCAAATACATTGAAGGTTTACATAGTTACTTGAGAAACACGCCTCTCATGTTTAACCCTACAAATCTAGATGAAGTTTGTGTATAGGAAACTCATTTAGAAGCAAGAGGGAAGAATGTTCCAAAAGAGAGAAGCAAAAATTCATTCAAGATTGGAGACAAAGGAAAGGGGAAATTCAAAGCAAAAGGGAAAAATAATTCTTCCATCAAGAAAGAGGGTGTTAGGTTCCTATAATACTAGTGTAGCCCCTTATTGTTATTGTTAGTGTAGCTCCCATATTGTTATTTTAGTGCCCATGTTGTCCCCATATTTTTATTATTGTGTGCCATAGAATCCCACTATTGTTATTGTTGTGGCCTTACATTATTGTTGTTATGTAGGCACTGATTATATTATTAGCCCTTAGATTCCTATATATAGAAAGTAGGTTTTTTCATTTGAATCATACAAGAAATTTTCATTTATGTATTGTAAATGAGGTTTCCCCCTCAAACTGGATAATTTTTAAGTCGTTGATCTATATTTTCATCTATTTCGTGAGCTGGTTGCATACCATTTGGTATCAAATATTTGGATTCTAGTGTTTCGCTTCTTAAAACATGACATCTTGGTATTTTTTCTATAACATTTTTTCTATGAAGATTCGGAAGCTGAAATTTAAACAAAGTGTATTTGAAATATTGGTGAGCTTAGAGTCAGAATTTCAGAGCTTGGTTCTCTATATTTCTATAGATATGATCTAAGGAAGTTAGGGTTTTTGTAGGCTCCAAAATTTAGTCTCAAATAGGTGAAATCGTCATAACTTTCGTTTCAGACATCGGATTTGAATTTTGTAAAAAGTGGTTGAAATTGCACACATATTAGTTTCATTTGTATCAATTCTAGGGCCAAAGTTTGAAATAGTCACACATGGCACACCATACAATTTCACTTTACTAAACCCGTCTATAATTAGGGCATTGTGGATTAGAGTGAAAAAGGTTCAGTATTGAGCTCCTCAAAAGCAAGAAAAAAGTGTGTATTTTTTCAAAATTGCATAACGTTTGTTTGAAAAATTAGTTTGAAGTGATTCCAAGGGAATATTCAAAATACCCACCCATTAATCCCTCAGAAATTTCTACTATGACACATGAAGAGGAATAATTGCAACATGATATATCAAAATTACGAGACCAAATGCAACAAATTTAGCTCTAGCAAAGAGTAACCAAAAATGAGATGGAAGCTAATTTGGAAGAAAAAATGGAAGGTTTAAAGGATGGTTTAAAAGCAGACATTGAATGTTTGAAGGAAGGTCTGACAAAGTTTCCATAAGAAATGATTCCTAATGGAGAAAAGTTATTAGATGAAACTCATGATGAGAACAAAAAAAATGTTAATATGATTTCATAGGCTCTAAAGTTGGATTGAAGACCCACCATATTCCAAATATTGATATGAGGAATTTTGATGGAAATGATCTGGTAACATGGATACTACAAATGGAAAAATACTTTGATCTCCATAATGTGAAACCCACACAAAAGGTACACATTGACACTGTATATTTAGAACCCAATCAGTTTCTATGGTATCGATGACTTTATTCTCATAAACCACTTGTCACTTGGTCAATTTTTACGAAGGAAATTATAGCACATTATGAGGATACAAATAGAAACACCTTCTTTTCCGAATTGATAAATCTCAAACAAAAGGGTTCAATCGTGGAGCACATTGAGGACTTCCAAAAATTGAATATAAGGGTAAATAATATTCCAAGGGAACATCTGATTGATGTCTTCATAGGGAATTTAAGGGATAACATACAACATGAGGTTCATCTTTTAGAACCCGATTCATTGGAGAAGGCATTTAGTTTGGCAAGAAAAAATTAAAGAAAAATTATGGTGAAAAATAAGCCTACCACTCACAACTAAATGTGGAAGTGTTGTTACTCCTAGACTTCCAAAACGTATAAGGTTTACACCAAAACAGTTGGAATAAAAAATATAAAAAATGGCTTTGTTACTATTGTCATAGAAAATACATTAAAGATCTTTTTTTTTTTGTAAATTCGGTGGGTCCTTTCCATTTTCTATTTATATCTGTAAAGGCAGGCTACATTATATAAATAAGATCTGTTTAGCTTGGCCTCAACCTGCCCGCAGGAAACCAGGTCTGTTGGCCATCTATAAGCATAATACGCTGACCAAAACTGAAATTGTTTCATTCTCCTATACTTTTCATCCGCTGTCTTTTCTATAAGTCCTATACTCGCTTTCTTAAAGCATTTAAAACTTCTATTTTTAAACAAAATTATCATCAAAATTTAAAACATATGTTCATTCCTGCTGTCTAGCAACATACTGCTATATTTCTGACGAAGAGACTGGGGCAGGGTCTTTTGCACTGGTCCCCGGCATATCAGTTTGTTGTAGCTGTTGTAAAATCTGTTGAAGGATTTTTTCAATCCTTCCTACCTTATCATCCAGCCTGCTAACTCTATCCACCGTCTGGTATTGAGTTATCTTTATGTGTTGTAGTTGGTCTTGAATTTCTAAAATCTGGCCCTGCATGCTTGTCCCTTGCTTGGCAGCTTCTACTTGAGTATACTGAGGATGGAAGCTTTGCATGGCTTTAGCTATTAAGCATTTAACTATCCAATATGTATGGACAGTCTGATTGAAAAGGGTGAATCGTCCCCGCGTATTTCCTGGGTCTTGTATGAAGTCCAGAATATCTGCTTCTGACTCCTTATCTTCAAATTCTGTTTGTATGTCCCTCTCCCATCCTCGAATGATCTGCCTTGTATTAGAGGAATTGCCAATGACATAGGTAGCAGCTAAAGTTTCCAGGTGTTCCTGGTTTGTCTTCCTTCCCCTTTTTTCCTGGACTGGTTCAGCTTGCTCTGGCTGCTTTCCTTTGGCAGCCTCTGTTTTCACTTTTCGTTTTCCCATTAGCACTGAAACCCGTAACAAGAACAAGTGAAGCGCCGACTGAGTGCTGGAGCTTCTCCTTCGCCTTCTATTTCCCACAGGAGCCCGCACAAGATTTTGCATGCCAGAATGAGAAGGTGGAGGACCGCCTTTTACTTGGGCGGTGGATTGACGTGTGTGAGCTGGCCACCCAGCCTGGCCATATTCCCTCTTAATTACTTGCATTGATGTTTCCTGTCCTAGCTTCATCATTATCTTGAAAGCGGTGGCATTAATCCGCGTGCCCTGTTGCCACGACTCCCATTTCTAATTGCCGGAGGATCACCCCGATCGGGGGGTTGGAGGTCCTTGTTGACTATCAGTTGGAGAGAGTACAATTCTATGTCCCAGATTGGATCCACTGGGCTACCTTCTATTGGGCGATCTACATTTTGACAACCCCAATTTGCCATATAATCCGCCGCTTTGTTTCCTTTTCTCAGCACATGGGAGGGGATAATATACTCTATCCTTTTCACCAGATGACTGATTTCTTCTATGAGGCTTGCTGTTCTCCAAATTTGTGAGATCTTCTCCCAGGGCCTACCTTTTTGAAGTTTTTTTAGGATCTCTGTAACCATTGCAGAATCACCCTCCACTATAACTCTCTGATAGGCTTCTCTTATAGCAATCTGAAGACCCCGTTTGACTGCCATTAATTCAGCTTCGTTATTTGTTGCATGACCCAGGTCTAAAGCATAGAATCTACATACTATTCCTTGAGAGTTTCTGAAAATTCCTCCTGCCCCTGCTTGCCCTGGGTTTCCTTTCGACGCCCCATCATAGTTTAGCTTTAAAAAACCTTGTTGTGGGGGCATCCATTGCTCTTGTTGATTGATTGGGTGGGTCTCACCATGAACTCCTGGGCTCAAATATTTCGGCCTGAGCGAGATTTTTGAACCGAGCGCTCGCTCCCACCTGTTTAACCACCCACTATTTTTCATAGTATGGTTTCTCTGATGTTGCCCATTGTGTGTTTCCAAATATTATTCATTGGTTTCTCCTTGTCCTGGAATACTCTCAAATTTCTCTCTTTCCAGATATTCCAGATGAGGAAACCATATGACAGGGCCCATGCTCTATTGATCACCTGA
Source organism: Pinus albicaulis (assembly GCA_034641835.2). Taxonomy (NCBI): domain Eukaryota; kingdom Viridiplantae; phylum Streptophyta; class Pinopsida; order Pinales; family Pinaceae; genus Pinus; species Pinus albicaulis. Next base: position 1,659,111,279 of record CM076578.1, on the reverse strand, counting down.
CACTGATATCTTCCTTTTCTTAAAGATCATAAGGGTGCTGAGAACAAATTATTTTAGATAGATTGTGAATAGGAGGAAGAAAAGGAACAAGAAACTTCAAAATAAGAGGATATACACCAGGAACCAACCTTAGATAAAGAAGTAATGAATCTGACCATATCTTGCAATGCACTAGAAGGAATTACCACTCCTCAAATTCTCAATATAGAAGGACATATCGGGAAGAAAAATGTAATAGTGTTTATTTATTCAGGTAGTACCCATAATTTTATTCATTGTAATATAGCCAAGGAATTGAATTGCTTCTTATATCCAGCACAAGAGTTTCAAGTGATGGTTGAAAATTGAGGAACTATAAATTACTCTTAAAAGTGCCATAATATCAATCTAACCATGGGGGAATATGTATTGAATATCCCAATGCTTTCCATTACAATGGGTGGTGTTGATGTTGTACTTGGAGTTCATTGGTTACAATCTTTGGGTATGATATCTTTTAATTTTCAAGAACTTTTCTTCAATTTTTTTTGGGAAGGAAAGGAAGTTGAATGAAGGGGCATCACAGGAAAACCAAGACAGCTAATCAGCTCTAATGGCATAACAAAACTTCTAAATAAAGAACAATGAGGCACAATTGCACAATAATGATCACTAAAGTTTCAAATATCGAAATAATCTATTTCTCCACATATCCAGAAAGTCTTGGACAATCTTTCCACTGTATTTGAGGCTCCCAAATTCCTCCCACCTATTTGTGGTCATGATCATGCTACTCATTTGATTCCACTAGGTATTCCTCCAAACATCAGGCCTTATAGACATCCCTATTCCCAAAAGAGTGAAATTAAATGTATGATTGCATAAATGCTCGAGGTTGATATAATTCAACCTAGTCAAATTTATTTCTCTGCTACAGTAGTATTGGTGCATAAGAAGGATGGATCATGGTGCATGTGTCTAGATTATAGGGAGCTAAACAAGTGCACTATTAAAGATACATTTCCCATTTTTTTCATTGATGAAATATTGGATGAATTACATGGAGCAATTTACTTCACCAATTTGGATCTTCGTTCAAGATATCATCAAATTAGAATGAAGATTTAAGAAATTCCAAAAAAAAAAAAACATTTAGAACTCATGAGGTTCCTTATGAAATTTTTGTCATGCCTTTTGGCCTTACCAATGCAAATTCTACATTTCAAGTGTTTATGAATTCCATTTTTTGATGATATAATAGAATAAAACAACTCTTGGAAGGATCATGGTCAACATGTTGATAGGTTTCTCAAACTATTGGAGGAGAAACAATTATATGAAAAAACCTCCAAATGTTTCTTTGGAGTATAGAAGGTGAAATATCTGGGCTATATTGTATCTCATGAGGGTGTTAAGGTAGACCTTAACAAAATTAAAGCCATTAAGAAATGGAACACTACAAGAAAAAATGACATTGGTGAGGGTCATGCTTGTGACGGACCTTTAAGGTCCGTCACCAATGTCATATATGGTGATGGTCCTTAAAAAATCATCGCTATAAGTGTATATAGTGATGGTCCTTTAAGGTCCATCACCAAAGCCATTTTCAATGAAACTTTTGGTGAGGGTTGTTAAAGGCCCATCACTAATTCTCTCTTTGGTGACACTTCTAGTGACGAACTTTCAATGACCCTCACCGATGTTATTTTTGTTACTTTTGGTGACGGTCAAAAAATGTTTGTCACCATTGATAATTCCAATGAGTTTTTGATGACGTTATGTGCTTGTTAATATATTTTTTGTCAAAAGAAAAGGATTTAATACCATTATTGTGGGGTATTTTTTATAATATGTCTAACGCCATAGTGGTTAGAGTAAGTCAATTTTTTATGAAGTAATTCATGTGTATCATTTCCCTCAAGTAATGACTAGTCGAATAGAGCTTTCCTATGAGTTAACACATGATTCATATCTATTTAGTTTACTATATAGAAAGTTCCCTTTAGATCAACTCCCACTAGTGTGTGTAGGAAATATATTATGCAATACATAATCAAGCTCTGTCAATTCTATTAATGAGAAATACCTAACACTCCTCAAAAATCCAGGCACAACTTAAATTAATGCTTTGGCACACACTAACATTTATTAGCACCACACATGTCTTGGAACATATTTGTACCTAGAAAATATTTTCATGACACTGACACCCAAGCACATGGTGGTATGCACTAGTACAACATAGAACTCTCCTAACATGTGTTGGCATGCATGTAGTCCCTAGCATTCCCTGTAACATCTTGGTTGAATGAATTGACATACATTAGCACTTGGCACACAATGCCACTTGGCATGTATTGGGACCTATTATTAGTGTCATTGAAAAAGATAAAATATCGACTTATAACCCTATTATTGGTTCTTCCTTTTGTTTCCTTGAAACTTCTTGACACATATTTACATATCATGGAACCGTACACATCCTTAGCACCTGGCATGTATTGCATATATTGGCATTATTTGGCACATATAATTAGCACACCCTGGAACTCCCAAGCACACTTTGAGACTTCTTGACATGCCTTAATATTCCATATCATTCCTTACCAATCCTTATCATACCTTGTCATTCCCTCCTTGGCATGACAACTAGCACTCATTAACACTAGTCCCTCGCACACGTTCTTCATATTCATTAACTTCCATGAATTTTGACCTAGTGCTCCCTTAATGTTTTGTCCTAGTACTCCTTAACACTACTCAACATGCATCATCACTCTCTAGCACACCTTAGCACTCTTCAACATGCCCTTCCACTTCATAGCATGCATAACACTTTGTTACACATATTGGCACTTGGCACGTGTTGGCACTTGGAAATTCTTAGCATATATGGAATACATTGACATGCCTTGGTATAATTTGACATGGTTTAATATTAAATTTATTTTATATCAACTGTTGGAAAGTAGATGAGAAGCAACAAAGGAACACTTGGCACTTATAATTCACCAAAAAATTTCACTTGGCACCTATTGGCACCTAGTGTTGGTGTGCCTAGCATGCCCCTCCTGGAAAAGGTAAATTGATGACTTATTAACCCTCTTACGTGTTAATTTCCTTGTAGTTTAACTTATTTCTCCCCTTTTTTTTCCTTGAAAGTCCCTGGCACACATTGACACACCCTTGGACATCTTGGCATGCCTTATCAATTGGCACATATTAACATGTTTAACATGCATTCACACTATCTGACACATCTTAGAATTCCTTAGCACGCCTTGGCACTCATGTCCTCAAAGCTAGCATTTACATTTTTTCACGACTTGGTAACCCAGTCAATTCCTTGGCTACTGTACTTCATGTGACAACATTGGCTTGATTCAACCGCAACAACTTGACCAATTGCACCTACTGCAAATAGATTGTGCCTTTTTCACCTACGAACTACCTATAACTTATATTATACCACTCATGTCCAATATCAACTTGTCCCACTTGACTAGTTACCAAGACAAGGATCACATGGTCTAGCCATGGCCATAAAACAAGTAAGAAACATACCTTACAAAGGAAATATTTCACATGTATTTTATGTTCATATAAACAGTAGAACATTCACTGAGAGTTTGCAAGAACCACAATATGGACAATGCACAAGAGATATAAACTAAGACAAGTCGAGTGCCCCAAAACTTATACACAAAAATGTACAATATGAAATTATCTAGAATAGTTTAAAACATGAGCATGTAGCCAAAGTGTGCCACATCTCATATAAAAAAAATAGATAAAGGAAAAACAATGTTGTGCCTAGCACAAAGTGATCTCCATTTGTCTAAAACTACTATGTCGAGCCTCGTATAACAATTGTAGGCTTGCCTCCTATAAATCCTATTATTAAATTATCCTAACACACCTTTTCACTCAAAAAAAGTGAAACACTATTTGACGTGGTCATAGAGTTCATTTGTCAAAGGTATGGTCATAGAATTCATTTTTCACAAGTTGGTATAGGAAAATTTTAATTTTTTTCATCTTTCACCTATTGTAAGGTTCAAACCCACCTCCATTCAATTCATATCATGTCTCGTCAGTCATCATTTGCAGACATATTTGAATTCCCAATATTTTGAATTCAAAAAAGTCACTTTAGCCAGTTTTTCCTCTTTTCGTAGCGTTTTACATTGTAAAAAGACAGTTTTCGCTACGAAACTGCCTAATAGTTTCGTAGCGAAACTGTTAGAAAATGAATTAGCCACGCTACAAAAATAATTTTTCTATCTATATTTTCAAATTCGGTGCAAGGTGTCAGTCCATGATTAGAAGAGTTACGGTTGATGTCATTCGAGTCAATTAGGGTTAAATCAAGGGTACAAAGTTCATGTATGAGGTCATCATTACTATTTTTAGCATGTGTGAGTCATGATTAAGGCATGAGTTGTCATCGAAACTTTAAAAAATTACCCAATTGAGTCTTTGTCATCCTCCACTTCATTTTTGCATGCTATTGAGTTCTAGAGAGCTGTTTCACCAAGCCAAGCTGATTGCTGACATTTTCAAAAGTTGCAGGTGTCACTAATCAAGCGAGGCAGAGAAGGTATAAAATCACCATGGCTGCAAAGAAGAAGACCAGAAAAGGTCGTCACTACCTTAGATATGAGCCAATGGACATGAACTTTCTAAATGAAGACCGAACTGCATTGGAAGTGTTTAGAAGAACAAGATGTTTGCAATTCTGCAAAGTTTGCAAGGGTGTCATTTGCAGGTTTCAAAGGAGTTTGCTAAGAGTTTTACTGGATCAACTTTAAAGGTGGGAATGTTAAATCTCATAGTAACACCAGAAACCATTGCAACAGCAACAAGAATCCACAGAGGGGGATAGAAATGGTTCAAAGGAATCAAGCTCACCATGTAGGATTGTAAAGAATTCATCAAGACAAAGCATAGTGAAATTGATCTCACAAATGCTATCACAAGGAGCTACATGAAGGAAAATAATTCAAAGTTGTTGTTGATCATTCAAAATTACTTCACCTATGAAGGGAGGTATCACATGGTTTATTCCTACCACCTTAGGCTTCTGCTACATTTTGTGGGTAAGAGGTCTCTTGATTTTCATTTTTACTTATACATAAGCTTAGCTAAAATGTCAGATAAGGTTCAAGTTAAAAAAAAAGGAAATGAAACCTCTCTTTTCCATCATGCTTTGATCAAGTTGCTGGTGCTAGAGGAGTTAAAAATATTAGGCAGATATTAGTCATCTTTTTTGTTCATACATGGTTTTGAAGTAGATGTTGTCACTCCTAAAAGAACTCCCAAACCTAGAGATATTCCATCACCTTTAGTGGCAGAGCAGTTAGAACTAGTTAGCAGGGAGATAGAGCCTTTGAAGAAGGCTAACACACCCAAAGTTACACCTACAAAACAAAAGCCAAATAATGGCTAAAGGTAACTTAGAGGACATCTTGCATGCCATTGATATTGAAGAAACTCCTATAGTCCAAGCTGAAGACATATATAAGGGAGGAAGGAAACTTAAGAAATGAAAAATAGCTAAGAAGTTAGAATTTGTAGGTGATGATGCTGGATTTATGTTTCAAGCTAGAAAACCAATGAAAAGACATGCCATAAATGTCTTGGAAAGCAACAAAGAATCACAAAAGTTCAGTAAAACTACCGAGCCACCACCAAGTATCATATGATCTCTCCTCACCTGCAAAAGAAGAATTAGTCATAAAACAAAAGAAGGGCAAAGAGAAAATAATTGAAAAGTCATAGGTTGAAGTCCTTAGGGAGAAGTTGAAATATGTAAGTGAAGATATATTAGTGTTGAGGAAAGAAGCAAAGAAACATAGGTATGAAAGAGTGCAATTTGAACAGATGAGGAAGATTTGGGAGGATCAAGTCACAAGTGTCTCAAAGACCTTTGACAACACAAAAAATATGATAAAGTGGACTCAGCCACTAAGAAAAGAGGTAAAGCACATAAAAAAGGTAAACCTACACTTACAATATAAGAATAGGACACTGAAGGACCAATTCAAATACCTTCAAGAACAACTGGAACTGATTCATGAAGAGACGCAAAAGAAAGGCTTAAAGATGACTCTGGTTGAGGATCCCATTGCTCAACTGATCCTAAATGAGGAGGAAACACCACAAGAGCCATAAGTTGGGATTAAATGTGTTTTAGAGGGTTCATTACATGTAGAAGATAAATTTTTTGTAGCTGGAGGTTACTTTTTGGGGACAATTTTGGAATATGGAATTTCTGCACTTTTACATAGTTTCGTAGTGTTTCCTAGGCTTAAAGCCAGGAAAATGCTACAAAAAAATCTGTAGCAGCCTTTTTTCCTCTAAAGTCATTTTTTCTAGTTTTCAAGGAGGGATATTGATGGTGGTGATGTGTCATGACTTGATTGACACCATGGAACAACAAAGGATTAGATTCTTTGGGTGGAGAAGCTACTTTTTAGACACTACCAAAGCTCGCTACGAAACTATCCTATTTTCGTAGCGAGATATTTTTGAAGCTTTTGGAGCATCTTAATGGTATTTTTGGATAGATGGAATCCTCCAACATGTCAAGGGACCTTAACATCAAATATTTATGAATCTAAGGAAGTGTTGTGGAGACAGGTCATCAGCCAAAGCTCTTGTTGAAGATAAGGGTTATGCATTCCTGAAAAATACAGTTTTGTTCCACGTGTCTAGGAGAGTATTAAATATGTAAAGTGGAAATGTACCTATCATGTATCTTTCAAACATGTGATGCTTATTTTGTAACTGTTATGTAATTTTTTCACAAGATAAGGTAGAGTTATGTAATAAATAGGAGTTGGACTCCTATTAGGAAATGTCTTCTTTAAGGTGTGGCTGTCAGTTTCTTGTTAGAAGTCATGTTTTTCAATTATGTGATGTGTCATAGGATAATTCGTTGAATCTAGCCATCAGGTAGATCATCCTTATTGTAAATAAGGTACATTTAAAGATAAATTAAGCATTCAAGTAGTGAGGGGTTGGATATCTTTTGCACCAAACTGCTGCTTTATGTATTTTGAATTATATCAGTAATACATAGTGACTTTCTTCTTAACAGACCTGACATTCTCATGGGGCTTTTAATGTCTTATTGATCTACATATTATGTTTTACCACTTGCATTATATTTCATTTCTATTACTCAAAATTCATATCTATATGCTCTGACTTCCTTTATTAATGAAATGACTATGTTTTCCTATGTTTTATGAGTGAATTGCCTTTGTTAAAGACCTCTATATACCTTAGCTTCCATGTCAAGAAACCTTGCCACTGAAACTACTGATTGTTGATTCCATAAGCCCAATGGTAGTAAACCTACATTCTTTCAACCTGCAATCATAAAAAACAAGATACAATTTCTATAGAGTTATTCATCTAGAACTATCATTAACCAATATCATAAAATCTCTTTGAGAGAGCCCTCTCAGACCGAAGAGGCTAAGCTTCAATTAAAAGCTAGTTTAAAACACTTACACTTAATTGTCTGATCAACAGCCAATCAAGTACAATTTTGTGATAACACACTTCATCCTTGGAACACTTGAATTCACTGACACTTCCTGAAACACAATATTATTCGTTCCTTTCCATGCATTTTGACCTAGTTATCCCTTCATATGCCCCGACGCACCCTAAAACTCTTCATCATGCATTGACATTTCCTGACATGTGTTAGAATGAATTTTCATTCCTAATTTGCATTCCTTGACCCTCCATAGATATCATGCCCTCACAACTACCCTTACTTAATTTTCAACTTCGGAACCCAACCAAGCCCTTTCTTGACTACAAGAGCTTGACCAAGTTACAGTTACTACAACTAGACTATGTTGTTGAGTTCTGTATCTTGGGAGGTACTCCAGAAGCCTAGTGAGATTGGTTTGTGTTAGTTTGGTCACAAAAGTATTTGTGGGCAAATAAACCAAGCAAGGGGATTTTGGACCCAAGATGGGGTTTAAAATATAAAAGAAAATTAAAAAGGAAAATTAATATTTGCTAGGGTCTAAGTGGATAAAATCCATAAGTTCTAGAGGGTTCTTAAGAGGTCTAGGAAAAACTATTTAATGAGGCCATAGGATGAAGGAAAGAACATGAAGTGATAAGGAGCTCATTTGATCAAGGGGGCGAAGAGAAATGTAGTCCTAAAGTAGGTCGAGTAAGAGGGCCGAGTAAGGGTTGCTAAAGGGAGGCCATGATCATCCTCCAAGAGCTAGATCATCATGTGAGGGTTCACAAGAATGTTGCATACCTTAATGGTCAGTTCAAGCTAGGAGGTAGGATGGCATATTGTTGGTTCTCTTATGGAAAATCGATCTTAAGAGAGGTTGCTCATGAGAATTTGGGCATGTGATTTCAATGGTGTCTTTGTGTGAAGGCTGCATCAAATTCTGAAATGTTGAAATTTGCAACAAGAAACATTGAAATTGGAAAAATAGAAAGGAAAAAAAAAATGCACGCACAATGGTGAGGAATTTTGATGCACAAGGAGTGAGGAATGTGGGGCATGTAATTTATTTTTCCCTTAAATAAATTGGACAATAAATTGTAATTTCATCTCATAACAACTTGTGTCAGTTAACTAAGTCATGATGACTAAGTTAGCTCAAGAAATTCGAGTTGATGGTCTAAGATGAGCCATGTAGAGGTATTAATCTAATAATTTTGGAGTCCAGTTGCAGTTGATGCATTAGTGGGGTGCAAGTGTGAATTAGTTAACTCAATTAAATTTGTTAAAATCAGTTTAAATAGTTCTAACTAAGTGATGAGATAGTGAGAGTTCGGTGAGTGAATTAAATTAGATTTAATTCACAATGAGTGATAAATCATATAACTGATAATTCACTATTAATAGTTGCATGCATGCCAGTTGTGAGGAAGACCCAGTTGAGACAGAGGTTAAAGGGAACATAACTATCAGTTGTATTTATACAAAATTTCCCATGTGAAATTATAAAGTCATTGGGATGCCATGATGGATTGTGCAATCAAGGAAGATTGATTCTCCTAATTAATAGGGAGCTAATTCCCTAGGAATTTCATGAGTAAGGCAGGCTGAAGGAAGGTTGAGAATTGGCTAAGTACTAGATCGAGTTTGCCTAGATCAGTGGGAGACAATTGGCATAGTGCTGGAGAATCTAATAAGATTTTAAGCATTATATTGTTTCATGATTCCTTGACTTAATACGCAATAGATATAGAGTGTTTTTTAGTAGTTGCTTTCCCCAAATACATATTATGTTGTGCGATTGATAATTTATTTCTCTTACTTATATGTGATTGTGCGATTGTGTTTTGTTTCTGGAAATTGTAGGAAGGATTCAGTATCTTGTTTTAGTACATCACAAGATCAGATTGAATATCGTTGGTTAGATTTTATACATGGTATCAGAGCAGGAATTTTTTGGGTGGAGAGTTTGTAGAGAATATATGAAATTTTGGTGTAAAAGTTTTAAGAAAATAGCATATCTGGATTCCTTGTGAAAAACTACCCAAATGGAAAATCAATTCAGAGCTCGAATGAGGGAGATATTGTCGATTTAAAATAAACTCGTTTTTAGAAACTTTTGTAATGGTGGGAAAATTACAATGTGCACAAGTCAAGAACTTATATGCACTTGTGGTACCAGATGCATGAAAATATTTGAGGAGCAAAGTAGAGGTTAGAGACTTGGCTGTTCAGAGTGAGTAAAAGTTACCTCTCAACATGTAGCCTTAGCAGCAGTCTCAGAAGGTTGTGGAGTAGCCACAATTGGAGAATCATAGAGGAGACTGAGTTGAAGCATCCACTCAAGAAGATACCTCCATGAGGGGGAAATTCCGAGCTAGATAGGAAGAGGGAGCACATGCAACCATACCTCCAGGTGGAAGGTGGGGTGATGGGTAGACATAATCCCAAGATAAGAAATTTTGGCACGGTCCATTGAGATAGTGTGTCTGATGGATCGAACCTAGCTATGAGGAATCCATAATACAATAGTAATAGGAAGGATCAGCTAGATTAATTCAGTCAAATGTCAGGAAGACAGAAATTAGAGTGATGATGTCAGATACTGGAGCGTAGATCATAGTTGGAAAAAATGTGAAGGGCACGGATGCAAATATCAGTAGCAGTGCAGAGAGTTCAGTAGATAGGTGCAGTAGCTAGCATCAGTCAGAAGACTCTGATCATAAAATAATTATACAAATTTAGTTGTTCAAAGGCTATTCAGTTTCAGGATTTGCAGGTGCAAAGAACACTAGAGAAGTGTTGCATGCATAATTCCAAAGGTACTATATTAGGATAGATTGAATTCCTTTCTTGTTCAAAGGGAGTGTTGAAATTAGCAACAAGAAAAAGTGAAATTGGCAACCAGAAAGGACAACAAAAAATGCACCCACACTACGTGAGGAATTTTGATGTACTAGGAGTGAGGAATTGGAGGCGTATAATTTATTTTCCCCTTAAATAATTTGGACAATAAATTGTAATTTCATCTCATAGCAACTTGGGTCAGTTAACTAAGTCAAGATGATTGAGATAGCTCAAGAAATTTGAGTTGAGGTGATTGAGGTGGATATTGGTGGGAACCCTCCTATTCCACTTGGGCCATCGCCATTGTCTCTTTCAGTTTTTCAGTTTCCTTAATTATAGCACAATTTACTATTTTTGTCAGTTTTTCAGGTCCTCAACTTCTGCAGTAGTTTTGAGGCCCCAAACGATGTTTTTTGGGCATGAAAGGTTTGTTGATTTCATAGAAATCATGCTAGTAGTTGTAGTCCTCAGAGAGATATTTCTAATGAGGTATCATGTGGATCAAAAAAAGATCATATGACCAAGTTAAACCCTCAGGAAGTTGGCTACCCAACTACTCCTAATGGGGCCCATAAACTCTTGGTGTTACATCTCCTCACGTTAGGGTTTTCTCTTATTTTTCAATAATAAAAAGGCCTTTGAGCCTTATTGTAACACAGTTCAGAGGCATGCAGCTGCCACGTCTTTTTTCAAAGATAAGCTACCATTGCCTGAGCTAGTTTGTTTTCCATTCTGTCTATAAGCATTTTTCAGTATTTGATATTAATGAAATGAAGTGTTATTCCTAGTGCATCTCTGTGTTTATGCTTATTTTTGTATTTTATTACATTATTGCATATGTCCAGATCATGAGGGTCTAAGATTAGGCATGTAGAGGGATTATAATATTTTTGGGGTCCAATTGTAGTTGATGCATTAGTGGGATGTAGGTGTCAATTAGTTAACTCAATTAATTGAGTTAAAATTAGTTTAACTAGTTCTAACTGAGTGATGAGCTAGTGAGAGGTCCACTAAATTAAATTAGTTTATTTCACAATGAGTGATCAGTCAGATAACTAATAATTCACTGATAATAGCTTCATGCATGTCAGTTCTGAGGAAGACCCAATTGAGATAGAAGTTAAAGGGAACATAACTATCCGTTGTATTTATACAAAATTTCCGATGAGAAATTCTAAAGATATTTGGATGCCATGATGGATTGAAAAATCAAGGAAGGTTGATTTTACTAATTAATAGGGAGCTAATTATTCTATAGGAATAGCGTGAGCAAGGCAAGCTGAAGGAAGGTTGAGAATTGGCTAAGTACTAGACCGATTTTTCCTAGATCAGTAGGAGACAATTGGTAGAGTGCTGGAGAATCTCATGAGAGATTAAGCATTGTATTGTTTCATGATTCCTTGACTTAATAAAAAATTGAGATAGAGGTCTTTTGAGCAGTTGCTTTCCCCAAATACATCTTGTGTTGTGTGATTGATAATTTCTTTCTCTTACTTATATGTGATTGTGCGATCGTGTTTTGTTTCTGCAAATTGTAGGAAGGATTCAGTATCTTGTTTTAGTATATTACAAGATCAGATTGAATCCCGTTGGTTATTCTTTCTACATGAAATGGAAGAGAGGGTTGATACGATCTTGTCTTGTGGTGGATAGTAGGCCGCAAGGTCTGTGATAAAGACGAACATAAATGGACGAGGGCTTGCACTTTAATTTAGAGCCAGAACATAAGTAGACGCAAGCGTAATATTGACTGAGGTAGCCCTAGTTTGAGGGTCGACATTTAGATATGAATTTAATATCAAGATCCAGTCAAATAAATGCCTAGAATATATGGATCCATATGAGCTAAGTCGATTCCCTTATGGAGGCAAGAGTCGTGGTTTTTTATGTGGGTGGATAGGGTTTGTTCTACAACAATTAGAAGTACATAAGTATAGTGCCCTATTTAGGACAATTTCCTAGCATGTTTAGTTTATAAGTTATTCCCTTAATACTATGATAAATTTGCATATAATATGAGTGGTTGTGACCCTTAGAGCGAGGTTTATTTCTGCAATATAGACCACAGATCTAGAACATGGTTTGCAGATTCAATATGTGTGGAGATAGGAGATCCAAAGGAGGGTGGAACCTAAGGAGAAGATTGCGCATGTAGAAAATTTCAAAAAATTTGAACATGATAGGCTCGTGGTCCTATCTAAGCTTGGAAGAAAATTTCAAAAATTAGTTAGACAAAATAATGGAATATTATTATAAAGGTTTCCCATGCATTCTAATCAACAATATATGGCGGGATTGGAATAACAACCCATTTTTTTCACGAGAAATATCGATGATAGTTTACGAATCACCCCAACATATATCTTTTATTGAAGTCATATGATGATATTTCTTCACATTTATTTATATCTTGTTGTTTGGGCATTTTTTTTGGGATAGAACAGTTTTGAGTTGCGGAGAGCTAGATTACAGGTGGCAGAACGTAATCAAGGTAGATAGGGGGATGTCACAGTTGCGGAAATATGAAAGATAGGTAGCACGAAACTGATAGAGAACAATGTAAAAGGCAGATATGGGAGATAATAACAATCAGCAGAACTCCCAGTAATAAAGAGGAAGTGGAAAGCAACGGAGTGGGGAAAAAGGAAGGGCTAACAATTGCACTTGAGGAGAAACAAATAAGCAGTCAATCAGCAGAGGAGGAGTTATCTAGTTAGTTAGTTCGATGAGAGGTCGAGGGAAAAAGCAGAGCCTCAGGAGAGCTCTATGAGAAGTCTCTATACTATACTAAAGCTGTAATAGACTCTGTGGAGCACATGTATGTTGTTTTGTTATTGATAATGAAATCAGGTTGTTATTGTGTGTAATGTTACGAGTTGATTAATGGTTATTTTATTACGACGAATATATGCTTAAATTAAATTTTAATTCAACATTCTAAACATGTGTTGATGAATGGTAGTTCCTTCGTAGAGTTGAGATATGTGTGTTTCTTCCAAGTTCCCATAGCTGTTATCCATGTTTACATTTTTCTTCTACCTGATATAGCTTCTAATCTTACTACCGTCACAACACGCCTAGGTTGAGACACCCTACTCCCTGGAGTAGGGTGAAAATGCTGACGTTTTTCTAGACTACAACGGAAACCTTGTTGGCCTTGAGCCTGAACCTGGGTCTTTCCTAGAGACCTCCTTTTTTTTCCAAAAAATGGTTCTGTTGTCGGGACCTGAAAACTCATTTAGAAGTTAGATCATGGTATCATGGATCTCCAGGAAGGAACTACGAAGCTGGTGGTATAATCAATTAGATCAGTTCATATCGCAACAAGAAGAACTTCAACAACAGAGGGAAAAGACTATCAAAGATCGGGTCCTATTTTCTAAATATGCGAGTGAACTGTATGGAATTTTCTGGGGAAAGTTTCCCATATGAGGTGCTGCATGGAATTTTTATCAGATCTTGGTTCCTTCAATAGCAGTTTAGTAGTTGGAAGGAGGTCATGGAGCATACCAAGAATGGTGTACCTCTATTCAATGAAAATAATTATGCAATCTGGAAAGGAAGAATGGGGGTCTATCTTTTGGTGCAAGGTTACAAAGTGTAGGACACTATTCAAAATGTATTTACATCAACTGCGGATGAACAAGGTAAGAATAATTTGGTAAATGATGCAAAAGAAAAGAATATTATTATCATTGGACTTATTGAATTTTCTTATCATAAGGTGTTGGTTGTAAAAAAACTAAAAATGTATGGGTAAAGCTTGAGAATATATGTGCAGGTGACTCAAATGTCAAAGAAGCAAAGCTTCAAATCTACAGAGAAAAATTTGAGCAACTTAGAATGAAAGAAGATAACAACATTGCTACATACTTCCAACACGTTGATGAAATAATCAACACTCTGGAAGGATTGGGAGAGCCTATAGATGAGAATACTATTATACAAAATATTCTTGGAACGTTACCAGGGAGATTCAACCCAAAGGTATCTGTCTTAGAATATAGTGCAGATCTGGACAAACTGAGCAAAGAGGAATTACATGGAGTTCTCATAGCATATGAAATAAGACTTGATGAAGAAGAGGGTACTTCACATATAGAAACCATGTTTGTTGCATCTAAGAAAACTAATAAGGAGAAACAACCTTCAAAGGCACATACCTGCACCTGCAAGTGTGAAGAAAATGAAGATGATGAAAAAGGTCTTTCATAAGAAGAATATGCTTACTTTACGAGAAAACTAAAAATTGGTAAGGTAAAATTCAAGAGTAAACTTCCATTGATATGTTTCGGCTGTGGTGAGGTTGGGAATTTCGTAGCAACATGTCCCAAAAGAAGTGACAGAAACTCAAAAGGAAAGAAAGGCTTTAAGAAATTCAACAAGAAAAGAAAAAATAAAGGATTTAAAAGGAACTTTCTCTCTCAAGAAGATAGCTCATCATCTGATGAAGACAATGACAACGAAGAAGAATCCAATGAGAGAGTATTGTTTATGGCCAAGAACATTAAACAAGAGGTATCAAACAACGAAGAAGAAGGGATGACCATAGAAGAATTTTATAAGGAGTCAATGAAGCTTATAAAAGAGCTCAAGGTTGAGAAGATCTGTTCCAATAGACATGAAAAAGGAGTTGATTTCATTGATAGAGGTAGATTGAGGAGTCGCATAACGAGAGGCAAGAGGACCTGTCAGATGTGTTCAGGACATGTGGACTAAAAGGGATATGTGTGGCCACCATAAAAAAGTGGGTCAGGTGTTGTCTTGTTCAAGGTAGATTGGTTGTCAAAATAATAACACCAAGCCCTAGTTATATCAGTGTTATTGTAAAGGGCCATGATCCTAGGTATGCGAGCTCTAGCCTATTCTATTATAGTTTGTAATTTAATGAAGAAAATTTTGAAAATTTTAAAAATTTTCATGTGCACTAGTTCATGATTCCTTGATGTGTGTAGATTTCATTGTGAAAAGTAGATGTGTTGTGGCACTTTTGTGTGTTTGCATCAAATATTCTAAGACCAAACCCAGATTCTCATGTGTCGTGGAAATTCAAAATATGCCTTCTTCACCTAAGAACTACTTGTAACTCATCTTAGGCTACTCGTGTCCAATCTCAATGCATCCCACTTAAAAAGTTACCAAGACAAAGCTCATCACATCCAACTGTGGTCATAAAACAACTAAGCAACATAATTTACATCTTGACATTCCATAACACCTAACATGTCTCAAATGCCTTAGCACTATGTGGCATGTGTTAACATCCCCTACAATCCTGGGCATGCTTTTACACTCCCTAACACACCCTAGCACTTCCTAACACACCTTGGTTGCAAAGGCGAGAAGGATCTTGTTAGAGGAAGTTCGAGGCCATAGTGTCTCAAGCCTCCATGAGAAGGTGAAACCATTGCAATGTGGAAGGCCTTGACATATTTGCACCTGAATAGCAGTGACCACAGGAAGTTGGTGCTGAAAGACAAGCTCAGGAAGATCAAAATGGAGAAGGGTGACACGATCCAAAAATACTTGACCAAGTTCACTCAATGTCAAGATGAGCTTGGAAGTGTTGGGATCTATGTTGCCTCAGATGATTTGGTGAGCCTAGCTCTTATAGGACTTCCCAAGAGGTGGCATATATCCCAGGACTCTGTTAATGGGAGGGAGAAGCTTCTAGATTGAGAGCGATTATGGTCTGATTTGGCACAAGAAGAAATTCGACAGAGCACTAGAGATGGATCCTCATCAAAGGCTTATGATGAGGAGAACTGTGCCTTCACTGGCAAGGCAAAGAAAGGAAAAGGGAAGGCATCTCATTCCAAATCCGAGACCAACAAGGTAGGCAAGAAGCGAGACAAAGGTGAAATCTTTCAACTGTCATGAGCATGGACATTATGCCACAAACTGTCCACATAAGAAGAACAACAAGAAGGAATGTTAGTTAATGAATGGTTAGCAAAGAGTTGCACTCATAAATGCATTGAGCATAGAAGCAACAGAAAAAATTAGCTAAGAGTCTTCATATGAATATAGGGCACTTTAAGGCATGCAAGAGAACCTTCCTTAACATTGTATTGTCATTCATCCATTTTTGTAATTATAACATTAGGTTGTAAGCCCTAAACAATGAAGGTGCATTGAATTTGGGAAGGAGGTGCGTTGGAACCCAAGTAGATAGATAAATAAATGTTCAATTGGGAGGCAAGGCCTAGAACCATACCATCCCCATCCTCCAAATGATCAATATTGTTAGACAAAAATTACTAAAATTGGTGTATAGGTGACTCAATTTATAAGGATAAATTTTATACATGAGGTTGGAAAACATTCAAAAAAATTGAATCAAGAGCGAAAGGGAAAATATATCTAGGGGGCACAAATATTAAGGGCCTATGTCAGCGAAAGTCAAACCAATGGCCAAATTATTTTTCCTTGATACCATCTCTTAAGAAAATGAAACCACATATAAACACATATGTCAAACAGAATACTCCAATACCTACCATAATTAGTTGCATGTTGTTCAAAATATTGAATGAATGACATGCAAACTCTAATTTTGTTTCAAAGTGTCACACTTTTCGAGGACAATACACGAATGTTGAAGGTATATCATATGTGCTTCTTTGTATTCGAAAATAAAACTAATTTATGGAATAATTGTACAAGATGGGATGTCAAAGATAAAAACTCACACTTGCGAAACCAACCTTTAAGGAGTACGATAATCAATGCATGTAGCATAGTTTTAGAGAATCACATGGGCTAACGACTAGGCTAGGTACGATACTAGACCTATCTCATTCTAAACAAGGTATTAAGGATAAGAAAATATGAGTAATCAACCTAGATATGGATTGGAGATAGAGAATTTCATGGGATTTAGGCTAAGTTTCTAAGGCTTATCATCATAACTATATCTTCGATAAAAAGGTTTGTATCAGCCCACAACCAATAATCTAAACTTCCTTTAAGAGTTATAATAAACCCCTTAATTATGAGGAAGCATATAATGTATTTTTCTAGGGGTTGATTCATGTGTTGGATTCATATGTCCTAGAGGTTCCTACATGATAAATAAGCTATGAATATATAAGAGGCATATAGTAAAGCATGGAATGAGGGAAGTTGTGTGGCAGTCCTAGCATTTAAGCATAAAATTGATATTAAATTGAGTATAAAAGAGGCCTCTAATGAAGTGTGTACTGAAAATTGGTTAATGGAAGGTGTTGGAGTTTCATTTCTAGCCTAGATAGTTCTCAACAATAAAATGATTTTACATTTAATAAAGATTCTAGATTTTTACAACTTGGTTTGAACATCATTTGTAGTTTGCTTACACAGGTGGAATTTTACAACATGAAAAATAAATGTTTCATTCAAAATATTCCTTGCTACCATAACCATTTCATCCCCCAAAATTAGGGTTTCCTCTCTCATTTTCCTCAACAAAATACAATCTCAAGCCTTCGTTCTAATAAAGACAAACAAATAGTGTGCATAATTGTTAGTCTCCAGCTCTCCCTTTCTCTCCATCTCGCTCCCTCCCTCCCTCCCTTTCTTTCCTTCTCCCTACCTCCCTCTCCATATCTCCCTCCACTTCTTGCTCTCTGTCCTCAATGGAAAAACTAGAATCCAAACCCCAAGAATTGAATACCCAAATATTTATGGCTTTGCATCCAACTAGTAAACCCTAAAACCTTCCATTAGCATCCAAGGAAATGAAACTCCACCCATTTAGTAGGGATTTTAGAAAACTGTAAACATAAACACCATCTCCTAACAATTGTCACCAACGACATGGAGGATGTTTTGCAGAGAGGAGTTGCACCATATAGCTTTTCCTCGGTGCCCAAAATCTCCAATCTAGAACCCTTTTCTAACCTAATATGTCCTTGCCTCTTGATGGATAGTCCTATGCAAAAAGTGGAAGCTTATAGTTTTTAGCCAGGTGCCCATACATATGGCCCCGCCTACACCTAAAATGTATTCCTTCATAACCCAATATCTGAATACACTACACCCCAATCTCGATATCCATGCCTTCTATTGGCCTGTGACCACACACAAAGTGGAGAAGGAGAAAGGAAGGGAAATCCTAACTATCAAAGTGTTTAAAATGAATCTATCTGCCTTTTAATTTAGTTGAAAGAGGAAAGTGTCGTTGATTAAGTGTGATGGTGAGAAAAATCCATACTTCCCTCATTCATTCCATCTACCCCTTCCTACCCTGCCTGTCTCTTGTGGGTTCCTTCTCCATTCTCTCTCAACGCCTCTGCATATTTTTTAGGTTTTTGCTCACTGTTTTATACTTGGCCCATTTTAAATCCATCAAGCCACATAGCCTCCTGAACACTCTCATGAATATAGGAAATTCACATGAATCAGGCTCAAATGGTCTTCTCCATCCTTGAATCACCAAAACCATTATTCTCTTGACCCATTTTCTGTTAGAGGCATTCATATAGTTGTCCATATTTAACCTCTGATCTTAACATGTCCTAGGCACTAGTATTTTGCAACTCAAGGCTGTCTCTAGGAGCTACAACACCTTCTATGAGCCCTTATCTGCGGTCCATATTAACCAAAATATGGGTGTATGTCTTAATCCCCATCTCTAAATATGTAGATTCATGGGCTAGATAAGATCCCAATGAGTTACCTATATATTTGAAAATTAGGGTGTCCCGATAGTTAGGAGGGAGACTTGGAAGATGAAGCTGGATTGGGGCCATATCTAGTTTCTCCTACTTTGCATCGAAGAGGGACATCTAGAAATTGACAACGTAGGATATGAATCAGTTTTCTAAACCATTTGTTGTACCTCTCGGGTGTTTGCTACATCTTTGAAGCACAAATGAATCCAACCTTGGGCTAATAGCGACACCTCTGGAGGAAATTTTACAATAGGTAAGATTTCCTTGTCCGCCCACACATTTAGGGTTGAGGACCTGAATTTTCAACCCCTTACTTACCTCGCCAAGTATTTTTGGGACATTTCCTCAGTCTTTTGAATGGTGACGTTGACTCCCAAAAATAGAGAATGAAGGAATTTGTTCTTCTTCTTTACACTACAATGGATTTTCCACTTCCTTGCTTTCTCAGATTCATTTTGAATCACAACTCATTCTTATTCACAAGGGTGTTTCTCCCTGAAAACCACAAGCCCATTTATGATGTTAGTTTGACCTTCTTCCGTTGTCGAGGCAAGGCTCTCCTTCACTAGCTCGCCGAAGGAGGGCGAGGCTGATGGCACTTGAGATGAAGGATATACAAGAAAACTATCCAGAGAGGCTTATGAGAGTGAAGAACCCCCACTTTGTTCAAAAAATTATGAAAACCCTAAGAAAGTAGTAACACATTATATGTCTTCCTCCAATATTTAGGACAATAGGGAAACTAAACTTAGAGCCAAACACCCCAAGAAGAGTTCTCTAGCCCCTAACAAACGTCCTCAGGCCCTGGGCTAGCCGAAACTAAAGGACCCAAATAGTGCATGGCTCGAGTAGGGGTTAGGGCCTTCGAACCGCTAGACAGTTGCCTATTGAATTCTTAACTTTTCTTTCTAAAGATCTGGTAGGCCCAGAAACTATAGTATGGTGACCTTCTAAGTTGACTTTGAAATGCAAATGGATAAAATCCTTGGAACTAGACCAAATTTGTTGAAAACCCCCCTCCTCTAGTTCATAATCCACCAACTCCTCCTCCTCCTCCATGTGGGTCCAATAGTAAGTAGTCAAAATGTCATCTAAAAAACATATTTGACGAATAATTGCGTGTCTTCAAAGGGTTTATCATGGCCACTATATTTGTACAAAATATATATCATGTGGATAAAAAACTCATTGTTACCATTTAATCTTATTTTGCATTTTGACAAGGATATCAACGATCACATTGTCTAGATCCTGTTCACTCTTTGTCAAAACTACGACCCTTTCTCCGCCTGCAATTTTTCCTTGGGCCTCTAGGGTTTCTCCAGTGTTGAATTCTTCTCCCATGGTCAAAACGTTGTAATGTTATCTTTAATAGTTAGAGTTTGTCAAAATAAAATAAAAATTAAAAACATAAAATTAATAATTAACCCAATCTAGATATATTTAACTCTAGATCTACCAAGGCCGAGAGAGAGGAATTAAATCTCTTGAAATGCAAAATTCCTTAGATTTGATTTCTATGGACATTTGATAGATTGGAAGTTAAGATGAATCTAGATTAATCATATACCATGAAAAAAATAAAATAACATAAAAAATATAGAGTGATTTGCAAACCCAACATAGCATCCACCTTTGTTTTGAAAAATATTAAAATATTTACCATATTTGAATAAATTTTAAGAAATTTAAATATTTATTATATTGGAATAAATTTTTTGTTGTTGTTGTTTTTTTTTAAAGGTTTTACCCTTTCGATTAAAATGCTTTGACTCATCCGAAAATAATTTTCCCACTCCATTTAAATTTCAATAAATTTGAAGAGGGTATTGTCGTGGAGTATTGGCGGGCAAACAAAAGACATAACATTCTGTTACCAACCAAAACAATAGAGCACAGCTAGAGCTACAGGAGGGGAACCTGAAAACCCTCTCATCGATATTGAATGCATTGAAGAGTTCGACTCGAGCACGATTATTCAGTTTCAAGAAGAAGAAGGCCACCCTCCTCCTCCATCTGTTGAGAGGTCTATGAGAAGGTAAGAGTTTAAACAATTATTGCATGTATAATGTAGCTTCTGTGCCATGAAAATCAGAAATCAGGCCATCATCTGTGCACTCTTGCAAGACAGGGAAAACTCCACAAGAAATGTTCGTAAATGCCGACTACTCCTGAATTTGAGCTTGGGAACCCCTATAGAAGCAAAGTCTCTGGTTCCGGTTCTTATGACTTCTTCCACATCACCATTTTCTTGAGCTCTTAAACCTTCAATTCCACCTTTGATATCCTTGATTTTCTCACAAAATCAGCAACACTCTCAATAGTGGCTACACCCTGCTGCAAGACTAACTGCAAACACTGTTGCTTAACAATGTTAGTGAACTCCATATCAAATTTTATCTGTGCACCATGCACCTCCAGTTATCTCCTTTGAAGGTGTCAATTCTGCTAGCATATACACCTTCATTTCCTGGTTAGAAACACACTTCACCCCTTTTATTAAGTCACGAGCTTCTAGATTTTTCAATGCTTTGTTAACCTGTGGTTGCTGTAAATTTTTTTTCCCTTTTAATATTTTTTTTCCATATGCCCATATTTCCAACAATTTTTATGACTTGATATATGAGCATATCTTCAGATGAGAGGCCCTTAAACCTTACAAATTTTTCTTTTGCCTGTTGCTTGTAAACTATGAAATCACCCTGCTTGAAAACCTGGGGTTGATGATTTAGAAGCAGGGAATTGAGTGCCCGAGCTCTAACATTGAGATCAACATATTTAAGATTTTCCTCCATGATTTTATCTATCAATCCATCAAAGAAAGTAGTGAAAAGATCCAATATTCTATTGATGCTAGTAGCCATTTGTGAAGCTGATGTTGCCATCTCTAAGATCTTCAAAACTATAATGGGCTTCGAACCCTAGAACAGTATGTGCGTTTGTAGTGTCTGATTATCCCGATAACCCCATGTACAGTATGGGCTTCGAACCCTAGCCACAGTATGTGCAATGCATGCCCTCAAGCAGAAACAAAAAACGTATGTATATATGCTCTGCATTTTGAACATTTGTGTGGGTATTACTATGTTTTGATCACAGAAAACAAAACTATGCACAACTGAATTTTGATAATTTGGATACTAGATGTAGAATTGAATGGTGCCTGAAGCGTTGTCTGGCGGGGGACAATTTCTAACCAGTGGATTCAGTTTCGAACTGCTTTATGAATAGGCCTCACTTATTTTCATCTCAAGCATATCAATTTCATTTTCCAACATATATTATTAGAATTTACTCATGCAACCTGCTGTGCATAGGGTTTCCATGTTTCATTTTCTAGTTGTCACTGTAGAGGCAACCATGCCCTCCTTTTTCCAAGCATATCTAGCTGTAAATTGTTTCCCTATTTTTTACAAAAGGGGCAGGTAGGTGTCATTTATTCGACTTGTTATCATCTCTACTTGAAATTTAATTCAATGATATCCAACATCCCATAGATTTAATGTCTTAGCTTCCTATGATCTATCATAGCCTAGATTCTCATGCTTTGTTTTTAGAGCCAAACATTTTGCAAAGATTCAACTTATGGTGATCATCATGAAACCTTATTTAGAGATTCTGATGTGCTCTTTTGATTTTGAGTTTGCATTCTTGAATTTGAAGTGTGCTTTGAATTTTTTTTAATTGTTCCTTCACATGAATTGTATTCAATTTCTTATTGTCTGTCCAAACACGGAAGAGCTCTAGATAAAAATATGTTGATGCATGTTGTATTCGATGCTGATTTCTAACTTGTAATCCAAGGGACTTAATGCGATAATCCATTGTATCTAGGAACATGGATCTATGCTTCTGTCACCAATGACTGCTTCAACTTACTGTTATTATTTTTGGCACTATGAATGGAACTTTTCCAGATGCTTAATTTGAGATTTCTTATGCCTGCCATGTGATACTGATTTGTTTGTCCATTTTTGTCTGGGCTAGGATTATTTGGCAAATGCATCAACTGTTGACATTGGATATACTGTAATTTTAGAAAATGCGCTTGCGGAGAGGGACCGAAGGTATGTTTTTTCTCCTTCTAATTCTTGTTTTAGCTTGATTCATATCCTTACCACATGAATAAACTAAGTGGTATTTTAATGAATAGTTGTTTGTGTTTGTACTGAAAGATGTGAGATGCTCTACATCCTGCTTGGGGTGGGTGAGTCTGTCAATACTTTATTTGCATGTAATTGCATTTAATCTATACTATGTGTTAGGTGCATCAAATATAATATCCTAGATCCATCTAATTCTGGTTTCGATAGGGTCAATATTGCATATCTTGAGTTTATAGAAATGATTGATGTATTGAATATTGAAATTTGAGATATTCAACCCTGAGCTTTGGAACATTGATGTGCATATCGGACACAATTTTAGATGTGTCTGTGCTAGTGTATATTGATTTACATTTGATATTAGTGCGAGTAATCTCATTTGTTGTGGAGTTGAATTTTTTAGTTTGGAGGCTTTGCAGGTTTTTGTCATTTGGTTCAGAAATGCAAGTGTGCATTTTGATATGCAGTTTCGTCTTGCTTTGTATCTTTGTTACTCTTTGATGTTATTTATCTCTGGGAAATTGGAAGCATAGAGAATGAATGGAGTTAATGCATGCCATTGGGTTCTTAGTCCATTTCTGATTTGTACACTGTCGTGGATGTTCCACCGGATCTTCATAACAAATTTTATAATATTATACAGTCTTTTACTAGCACTATTCTACTCAAGATTGCAGACTTCATATCATTAGATTTAACACAGAAATTACTGAGAATCAGCTAAAATTGAAATGAAGGAAACAAACAATTACACACCATCCATACATTGAATACAAGATATACCCTAGGAAAACCCAATACAGGATGAACCCAACTAGGAGAGGCCTATGCTTTGCTCTTTTCTTATGTGGATGAAAAGTGAATACAAAGAAATGGGTACTCACACTGGCAAAATGTGGATGCTACATGATTTCCTTCTTCCTCTGTCATGCTTCAATCCCATAACTATGAACATAATATTGAAACATAACTATGAAATAGATATAAATGTAGAGAACATAGAGAAACACTTTACACAACTTGACTCGTTTGTAGAGAGTTGAAGAAGTTACATGGTCACTGGGTGTTGTGGTTTGTCTCATGAGGATCACTTTTTATTTCTAATATAGATCCACCCAGTTCTGTTGACATGGGTTATTGGCATTGTGATATACTGATTTGTGAAAGGGAATCATGAACGCAAGGTTGTTAGGACTAAGCTTTTCCTTTTTCGATTCACGAAGATGCTTTAAACCTCAAAAGAGATTTGATGGCACCAAAGTTGAGTGTGTCTCCCCACCACTACCAAGGGGAACTTGCATAGGTTTCTTTTCTTTCGGTTGAGCCATTTTCTTTCTTGGAGCACATATGTTTCCTTGTATTACTTACCATCCTTTGGGATTTTTCCTATGTCCATTGGATGTAGAAGATGTTGGTGAAGAATCAAGATGAATAGGTTTCTTGGAGGTGTACAATTTGTTGGCATGATCTACATCTAAATTTTGTGCTTTCAATGTCTAACATTTCGGTAAAAGTGAGATCAACCCATTATATGAGAAACTAGTTGGGAAACTCACAACTTAGGTTGAGCACTACACAGATATGGGTAAAGATGTTGAGCCCATGACAATATGAGCTCCATTAACTTTAATAAAATGATTCTAGGAGTTTTTAATAGTTGCAAGAAAATTAGGATACCATAAGTGAAGAGGAGGTTTGGAACTCTTACGTAGACCAGAGTTGCTGTAATAATCATGGTGTTTGGATCAAACTTTCAGAACTAGGGATGAAAGGAGAGGTGCATATTCCCCTATAAATAGGGTCCTAGGTTGAATTTCTTTTTCCTATCCACCATGGCCTTAAAAATTACAATGAAGTAACACTTGGAATGGAGGAAGAGCTCATCATTGGTAATCTAGGTTTGATTTTTCCACCCATGAAGCATTGTTGTAGATGGCCAAAGCCCATTAAAAGGACAAAGAGTGCCATCCCTTCAATACAAAAAGTTGTGGGCATATACATGCAAGTTCCAACACTGGAATGTCCTTTGATTTCTCCACTATAAAGGCAGAATTGAGGGGCGGCTTTTTCTTTGAGGGAATAGAAAGCCTAGGCTTCACCTCATCCTTGAATTGATGGGATTTGGAGGAGGGCATATTTTTGCATAGGGATCCTCCAAGAAGGCTTGAAACTAAAAGCACGATAGCATCCTTGCTTATGCCAAAATCCACGGGAAAGAAACTATCAAGGAGTTGCCTTCTTGCATAGAGTCATTTCTAATGGCTTGGAGGGAACCTTGTCTTTGTTGTATCCATGAATTCAATATAGAGATAGAACCCATGGATTTCATATGAAAATAGAAGGATTCCCCTGAATGGGACCTCATAAAGACTTGAATATCTGCAGTGACTTTGCCTTATTTTATAATATTTGTGTTAGATAGGAGTGCAATGGCATTAGTTGAATGAAGACCATTTTAGAGCTGAAAGTCTTATCTAGTGTTTGTAAGTTGCGACTCTTAAAATGAGATGGTGACACCTCATTTGGCTTGAAATTCCATGGATATAGCCGGTGACCACATGCTCTCTCTAGTTATAGTTTTAACTACCAATCCTAATGTAGTCCTAGTGCATCCATTGACTCCTTTTATTGTCGTGTTCATTTAATTAGGATTAACTACTGCAAGCATGATGACAGAGCACTCATTCAATGTCTTATTGATCCATTGATGCGTTTTTTTAGTGTATCAAATGCAGGATCAACCATAATTTGAGCTTTGAGCTCAAGATAGACTTTGTCAAATTTGAATCTCATGTTTACACTGGCATTTGAAGCAATGGATTTACAAGCCCTTGATTTCATGAACTGTCTTGACTCTTAAATATTTGCGTAACTCCCTAGTTTCTTATATTAATCCCAAAAAAGAGACAACATGCAAATCTAAACTAGCTAATTAGTTGGCAAAAATGTTATCATAAACCATGTGCAGAACAATTTTTTATGGCTTGGAGGGATCCCCTCCCTTCATTATTTCTATGAATTTAATATATAAACAAAATATGTGGATAATATGGAGGGGTTCCTCTGAAGGGGACCTCATAAAGACGTGAAGATCTGCTATGGCTCCCCCTTGTTTGAATATTCATGTTAGATAGTATTGCAATTATAGTAGTTAGACAAAGGCCATACTAGATTGCTTGCCCTAGTGTTTGGCAAGTGAAGAATCTTCAAAAGATATGGTGGCACCTCATTTGGCATGAGATGCTAGATATATCCACTAACAATATTCTCTGTGGTTACAATTGTAACTACTAGCCCTAATGTGGCCCTGGATAGGTCATTGAACCCCTTTGCTGTCATGTTCATTTATCTAGGGTTTGTTATTGTAGGCATGATGACAATGACTTCTTGACCCATTGATGTGACCCCTTTTGCTGTCATGTTCATTTATATAGGGTTTGTTATTGTAGGCTTGATGACAATGACTTCTTGACCCATTGATGTGTGTCCTCGGTGTAATCAAAAGCAAGATTGGCCAGAATTTGAGCCTTGAGCTCAAGATTGACTTCATCAAACTTGGATCTCATGTTGATGATGTCATTTGAAGCCATGGATTTACAAATCCTTGATTTCATGCACTGTCTTGAATATTTGCAGTCTTTTTTCAATGTTCTTCTTCAGTCAATTGTTTATAACTTTACATTAATCTTAGAAAGAGACAACATGCAGATCTAAACTATAAATATAGGGGTATAGTTTCACCTTTCAACCTCAGGAATTTGGAGTTCTCTGAAATCTCAGATCACTGTATACAATTCAGATCATCTTTTGTAGTTATCACATAACTGCAGATTACAGAGTTATAGGTTTATTTTTTCAGATCAAGCTCTATTATCTCAGAGACACTTTCGGTGTAGTTTCATCATGCAACACAATACGAAATTTTAGTGATATTGTAATATTGCAGAAAGAAGTTTCAGACATATTACAAATAGTGCAGTTCAGAGGTATGTTGACACGGACTGTAGGTTGCTATTTTGAACATCCCTATACTTGTTATGTTGAAACGGACTGTAGGTTGCTATTCAAAATTTTTAATTACAGTGATCACTTTTGTAGTATCTCCAAGTTCTGTAGCACTGGAATGCTGTAGCACCGAAGCATCATGACTGAACCTTCATCATGGCTTTGAATATCTAGATAGAAATATCATTATCATGGCACCAAATATATCATCATCATAGGACTGATCATAGTACCGAGTTTCATAATGTCATAACACTGAGAATGGAGAAAGCATCATGTCATACATCACTGAGTATAAAAATAGAGAACAACACCATATCCAAACTGTGTCTTCAAAAATATTTATAGAACCAAGAGAGGAAGTGTCAATCTCCACAGTTCAAAAGAATGTCACATTAGGTTTGAGCTTCAGTGTTTTCACAAGTCCAAAATATCTTTCAGGTGCGAGTATGTTTGCAAGAAATGTGCATATGTGAAAGTACAAGTTTCTAGGTTCCTCGGATGCGAAGTATTATTCAATAGAGACTTTGCCTAGAATTTGTCTGTTGAAATTACTCTTTGTTCTCCACTATGCTATGGTTTCTTTCTATATCTCTGTTTGAGTTTTTTTTCCCACAGAAATTCTGGATCGATCTTCAAGAGGTGTGAACACTGCCCCAGTGTCAAGAAGAAATCCTTTATTGGGAGCTCCCAAAAAGCCATACATGCAGCAGAAGGATAGATCAGGATGGGGTTTCGAGAGACAATATTCTGAGCTCTAAACTCTGGGGCACAGGAAGTCAAGATCCCTACAAGCTCTAAACTCTGCATCTCATCTTAACATAGCTCTAAGCCTTTTCAAATATTACTTCCAAAAAACACTTGAGATATGCTTAGTGTTTTACTTCTCACACAATCCTGAATATGAACTATCCTTTGGCCATAAGTCTTCAACTGTGATGTTGAAAACGTGTTGCTCCAGTTTTTTTTTTTCGGCCCCCTCAGCTAAAAGTACCACTAATTCAAGACTTATTCCTATCCACAAGATTAAAGGAATTGTGTCACAAGTCCAATATTTCTTTGTCCACATGTTCAGGGTTTTTTAACTGATGTCTCAGGTCTGAATCTATGCCAAGATCCTTTTCCACAGTCACAGGTCTGAATCTATGCCAAGATCCTTTGACACAGTCACAGGTCCAAGAGTTTTCCACATATCAGAGTACTCAAGTCCAAAATTTTCTTAAGATGTTACAAAACAGATCCGAGCTTTCATAAATATGACAAATCCCAAGACTGCTGGTGCACAAATCCCTCACAAGTCTGATTTTTTGCAAATGTAAGCCTAAGGTCTGTATCACAAGTCTGAGAGGCTGATTTGAGTGTTCTGCAATAGGTAACAAGAGTTTTACAATTTCATAGGCCCAAATATTTGCCACAATCATAGATGCACAGGTTCAAATGTGAATTGCAGTGTCTCAAGTAAAAATTACAGTGCTTTAGATCCAAAAATTATAGTGCCACTACTTCAAGACTTCTTCCTATCCACAAGGTTAGGCGAATTGTGTCACAAGTCCAATATTTGTTTGTCCACATGTTCAGGGTTTTTTAATTGATGTCTCAGGTCTGAATCTATGGCAAGATCCTTTGCCACAGTCATAGGTCCAAGAGTTGTCCACATATCAGAGTACTCAAGTCCAAAATTTTCTTCAGATGTTACAACACAGATCCGAGCTTTCATAAATATGACAGATCCTGAGACTTCTGGTGCACAAGTCCCTCACAAGTCTGATTTGTTGCAAAGTGTAAGCCTAAGGTTTGTATCACAAGTCTAAGAGGCTAATTCAAGTGTTCTGCAATAGGTAACAAGAGTTTTACAATTTCACAGGCCCAAATATTTTCCACAATCATAGATGCACAGGTTCAAATGTGAATTGTAGTTTATCAAGTAAAAAATATAGTGCTTTAGATCCAAAAAATTATATTCCCTCAGGTCGAATTGCATGTGTCCAAGCTGCTACAGGGTCTGCAATTGAGGTTTTCCATCGGTCCACAAAATAGCTCTATTATGGATCCATTTAACCCTTCGTAATGTGTCTTCAAAAATATTTATAGAACCAAGAGAGGAAGTGTCAATCTCCACATGTCAAAAGAATGTCACAGTAGGTTTGAGCTTCAGTGCTTTCACAAGTCCACAATTCTTTCAGGTGCGAGTATGATGTGTAAGTATAGGTTCCTCGGATGCGAAGTATTATTCAATAGAGACTTTGCCTAGAATTTGTCTGTTGAAATTACTCTTTGTTCTCCACTATGCTATGGTTTCTTTCTATATCTCTGTTTGAGTTTTTTTTCCCACAGAAATTCTGGATCGATCTTCAAGAGGTGTGAACACTGCCCCAGTGTCAAGAAGAAATCCTTTATTGGGAGCACCTCTGTTGTACTTCTGCTTCTGTAGAAAGATAGATCTGGGATGGGGTTGAGAGTCAATATCCCTACGAGCTCTAAGGATCGACCTTCAGGAGGTGTGAACACTGCCCCAGTGTCAAGAAGAAATCCACTATTGGGAGCACCTTTGCTATACTTTTGGATCTGTAGAATGATAGATCTGGGATGGGGTTGAGACTCAATATCCCTACGATATCTAAGCTCTGCACCAAGCTCTAAGCTGTGGGGTTGAGAGTCAAGATCCCTACGAGCTCTAAGCTCTGCACTAATCTTTGCACTGGCTCTAAGAATTTTCAATATTGCTTCCAAAAACACTTTAGATATGCTTAGTGTTTTTAACCTTGTCACACAAGCCACAAATTTGAACTATCCTTTGGCCACAAGTCTTCAATGATGTCTTCGAAATACTGTTCCTCCAGAAGTTTGTTTTGCAGCCCCTCAATCCAAGGTATGTCACTAGCTCAAGACTTCTTCCTATCCACAAGGTTATAGGAATTGTGTCACAAGTCCAATATTTCTTTGTCCATAGATTCATGGTTTTTTAACTGATGTCTCAGGTCCAAATTTATGCCAAGATCCTTTGCCACAGTCATATATCCAAGATTTTTCCACATATCAGAGTACTCAAGTCCAAAATTTTCTTCACATGTTACAACATATCCAAGCTTTAATGAATATGACAGATCCTGAGACTGTTGGTGCACAAGTCCCTCACAAGTCTGATTTGTAGAGTGTAAGCCTAAGGTCTGTATCACAAGTCTGAGAGGCTAATTCGAGTGTTCTACAATAAGTAACAGGAGTATTACAATTCCGCAGGCCCAAATATTTGTCACAATCACAGATGCACAGGTTCAAATTGAATTGCAGTGTTTCAAGTAAAAACTATAGTGCTTTAGATCCAAAAAGTATAGTCCCTCAGGTTGAATTGCAGATGTGTCCAAGCTGCTACAGGGTCTGCAATTGAGGTTTTCCATATGTCTACAAAATAGCTTTATTATAGATCCATTTAACCCTTAGTAATTTTTCTTCAAAAATCTTTATAGAGCCGAGAGAGGAATTTCCAATCTCCACAGGTCAAAAGAATGTCACAGTAGGTTTGAGCTTCAGTGCTTTCACAAGTCCACAATTCTTTCAAGTGCGAGTATGTTTGCAAGGAATGTGCCAAGATGTGCAAGTACAGGTTCCTTGGATGCGAAGTATTATTCCATATAAAATTTTCCCAAAATTCGACTTCTGAACTTACTCTTTGTTCTCCACTACGCTTCTATTTCTTGCTATATCTATGTTCAAGTTTTTCGTTACACATAAATTCTGGATCAATCTTCAAGAGGTGTGAACACTGCCCCAGTGTTAGGAAGAAATCCACTATTGGGAGCACCTATGTTGTACCTCTGGTTCTATAGAAAGATAGATCTGGGATGGGTTTGAGAGTCAATAGCCCTACGAGCTCTAAGCTCTAAGCTCTACACCAAGCTCTAAGCTTTGGGGTTGAGAGTTAAGATCCCTACGAGCTCTAAGCTCTGCATTAGGCTCTGCACCGGCTCTAATCCTTTTCAAATATTGCTTCCAAAAACATCTCAGATATGCTTAAGTGTTTTTAACCTTGTAACACAAGCCACAAATCTGAATTGTCCTTTGGCCACAGGTCTTCAATGTTGTCTTCGAAATATTTTTGCTACAGAAGTTTGTTTTGCAGCTCCTCAATCCAAGGTATGTCACTAGTTCAAGACTTCTTCCTATACAAAAGGTTAGAGGGATTATGTCACAAGTCCAATATTTCTTTGTCCACAGATTCAAGGTTTTTTAACTGATGTCTCAGGTCCAAATCTATGCCAAGATCCTTTGCCACAGTCACAGGTCCAAGAGTTGTCCACATATTAGAGTACTCAAGTCCAAAATTTTCTTTAGATGTTACAACATAGATCCAAGCTTTAATAAATATGACAGACCCTGAGACTGCTGGTGCACAAGTCCCTAACAGGTCTTATTTGTTGCAGAGTGTAAGCCTAAGGCCTGTATCGCAAGTCGGAGAGTCTAATTCAAGTGTTATACAATAGGTAACAAGAGTGTTACAAGTCCACAGGCCCAAATATTTGCCACAATCACAGATGTACAAGTTCAAATGTGAATTGCAGTGTCTCAAGTAAAAACTATAGTGCTTTAGATCCAAAAATTATAGTCCCTCGGGTCAAATTGCAGATGTGTCCAAGCTGCTACAGGGTCTGCAATTGAGGTTTTCCATCTGAAGATGTTGTGGGTAAGTATGCAGTAGAATACTTTTGGGCCTGTGTAACAAGAGTACTTCCATTTGAAAATATCTTTTGTCAAATAACATGAGCCATAATGGTAGAATGCTATAATTTGTGTCGATGTGACAATGATGAACCTATGCCAAGGTAAAATATTTTTCCTACCCAGAGAATCATGCAAAATTTCTGTAAGATGTGTTTTTTGTTATTTATGGAGCAATTTTGAAATGTAACTTATGAGTGTGTAGTACAAAAAAGAAATTTCTTATGACCATTTTGAAAAAAGAAAGTGTATACTTAGTAACTTACATGGGGGAAGATGGTGTTGAATAGTTATTTTAACTGCGATTTTGGGTAATTTATTTTGTTGAATAATAAGTGTTCTCTATTAGGGGAGAAAACTATGGAAACATAAACAATTCTTTGATATTACTTCATTTTTAGAATAGAGATAAATTTTATATTGCAATTTTTAAATTAGTAGTAGGCATCAACTTCTCTTGGTTCTTTTGGGTCCTATTGTAAACTCAGTTTCACAGGTTGCCATTGTCCTTTAGTGTAAAAAAGGTAAAGTTTGTAGCTATTTTTAACATAAGTCCTCTGTCTGCACTGTGCAGCCGCCTTGTTTTGATGATGTTCAAGGTGACTGTATGTAACACTACTTTTATGAATGTTTGGACTAACCAAAGTATGAGTTATATTTGTGAAAAGAAAATTGAACAGCATGCTATACTTAATGCTTGCATGTCATCTGATATTTTGAGTAAGTTTATTTGCTGTGGCCCTATTCATTGATATCTTATATATGTTTGAATATCTTTGCTTTCCATCATTTCAGGTCTTTTCACGTGGCATTTCTCACCATATCTATAGTAGAAGCAAACCAAATGTAGTTCTTCATGACTTCACTACACACTGATAACAATTCAAATGTATGATGTATCTGTTTATATGCTTACATGATAGAGATAGAGACCAGTCATCCTGATAATTTGGATATTCATTGTCATGATTGCAGAGTATTCCAAGTTGAGATGAGTCCTGCACAAATATATGAACTGTAGAACAAATGAAGAAGCCACCTTTAGGGGTTGATATAATCTAGTACAACTTTGCTGTAAAATTCTTTGATGTCAGATAAAATTCATGAACCTGGCAATCAAACATATCAAATGATGGATTCAAGCCACTACTTATGTACAAGTTCACAATAAAATATGCTTCCAATGAACCATGCTTTAATTGCCAGCAAAAGGATCAACATTTGAAAGCTTAAGTGGTTATTTTGAGCATCATATCAAACATATCTAAGTGATTAATACCAGACAATTGTCAAGCAATGAACTAAGCAATTAGTTTTGTCATCTCTGTTAATGAAAATAAACAGTGCACTTGGTGTTTGAATGTGAAATTTGGAATAACAACTTCCAAATTGCACATATATCTGTTATAATACACTATGGATTGAAAGTGCATATGCATCACCCTACTTTGTTATGGGATCACATGGAACCATTTGTAATTTTTCCCATCCATATATCTTTTTCATAAGTTTAGTGGACAAGATGCATGATGCTTTTTCTTTCCTCGTTAGCAAAAGAAATTTTTCAGTTTAGCCTCCAAAAGGTGAACAATGGAATAACTCTGAAGCAGTTCCAAATCCCTGAGAGGGACAAGAACAAAAGACACCAGGAATTTCTAAGGTTTAAAGTATCCAATGCACTTTTTCCTTGAAGAAAATTGAGCGTCAATCCTCAATGTCTTTCTAGTAGTCTCTTGCATACAAGCAGTCCAAAAAGATGTGCTTCACTTGTATCTGGTTTACCACAGATTTAGCAAAGCCACCTGTCAACATGCTCTTATCGGGATAGGTCTTGGATGGCCTTGGATGGTTGATGACCAACCATGCAAAGATCCATATCCAAACACTATGAAGCCTGTGAATCCCTTTATCCAAGAGATTGAAGAGTTGAGAGCATTAAGAATCAACTCAAACCCAAAACAACTGACAATAACACAACATAAAAGTGAAAAGGACCCCATAAATTATATGAAAGAAGGAACCACTAAATAATCCCCCTAATGGTTGCCACAAATGCCCAGTTATACTGTAGAGATATGGTAGACCTGACCGATGAGGAAGATAGGATTCTTATAGTAGTACTTTGCAACACACTGGGTGATCAACTTTGATGCCCTGTTTTGAGCATCTTTTGGTAGAATAAATGCCCCTCACTCGCAATCTCTTAGTGGATACTATTGGTTTTGATTTGTCTCACTTATCTAGCCACATTGTGGTAAGAGGGGGCTAGTTCAGATTCTCTCTTCTAGACATACAAAAAGGGAAAATTTGTTAAAATATGTCAAATTAGTAATCTCTATCAAACTCCCTTTTCAAAATATTGGGTCAAGCTTGTTCACTAGCTTAGGCAAACATAATTAAGCTTATTGCATCTTGGACGAACATGAAAATATTTGACTACGTTTAGCCCAAACTCAAACAAATCAGACATATTTAGAAACAAATTTGGGAACTCTTATTAGTCCCTGCCATAAGGCAACATGGACTATAGAAAATGTCCAGTTGTTTATTATTAGTCTTTGCTCGAGAATTAAAACATAAAACCACATAAAACCTAATGTTTTAAGGCAAATATTATAATAATTTTTTTCTCCACTTATCAAATGTTGACATTGCTTTTTGTTAGCCAATGAAAAAATTTAACATCTTAATTGGCCTCTTCTTGAGGTGGAGAGGAGCAAAACTTAGAAGTAAAAAGCATATGGTAAGGAAGTTTTTTTTCTTAATCAAGTAATGCTAGCATTACTCTAGCATTACTTCGGTTAACATCAATTGTTTGCTCGTAAGAGTCTAAACATATTGCTACGAGTCTAGCCATGATCTCTTGAGCGCTTTTCTACACATGGCTACCCAATTGTCCAGATAGGGGCACATGTTCTTCTATTCAATTTCCATCTGGCTTGGATTTTTGAATTTTATTGATGCTTCTGTCATACAGGAACCAAAGTCAGCTAAGAGCGATTCAAATGAAGTTTTTATAACCAAAATTCCTTTGCATTGTGCAAACAATTATTGGATAACAAGCTTAGTTGCTGGCCTACCATGTATGCTAGTTAGTCCCTTGTTTTTGATCTCCTTCTTTTTACATGTATGACCATAAAATACAACTTAGCCTATGTTCAGGTCATAGTAAGGATTACAAACCTATGAAATTCACTGACTCATCTAGGATTACGAAACTAGTGTGTTAAGACCACTTGAACATATTAGCTTAAACATGATTTATTGAGCATATTACTATGTGGCTAACTCAAAGCATAAGTGGTGAAATCCTAGTGTTTCTTTGAAGAAATATGATTTACCATTCATTATTCTACCTATGAATACATGTACCAATGAATTCCTTTGTATCGATAAGCGCAAGCACTAAAAGACCTAGCTTCAAGGCCACTTTTTTTTGTTCTATCTAGGAGCTTGGATTCATTCATTTTTTACCTTTGTATCAGTAGTTGCAAGCACCAAAAATCCCAACTCTAGAGCCGCTTCTTTCTGTACTAGCTTGGAGCCTTATTTCACTGTTTTTAATTTATTGAAAGTTGTAGAATTTACAATCTATAAAGGGTGCTAGCTCAATGGAAGAGCACCTGCTTTACAAGCAGGAGGTTGGTGGTTCGATTCCATCGCGCCCTGATATAAATATGGAATGGAGATGATCAATTTTTGGTGACGGAGGCTTTTTTGACCATCACCAATGAGCTTATGGTGACATTTTTTGACCCTTACCAAAATATGTAATGGTGACGGTCAACGAACGCCACCATATATACACATCAATAGTGACGACCATGAAAGGTCTGTCACCATAAATCATTGTTGTTGATATGAAATGGCGAGGGTCATTGTTTGTCATTATATTCATTATTTGTGATAGAACTTGAAGTCACCAATGAGCTTATCATGACATTTTTTGACCTTCACCAAATATGAAATGGTGATGGTCAATGAATGTCGCCATATATATGCACCAATAGTGACGCCCATTGAAAGGTCCAAAGTATCACAATAAATCGTTGTTCATATGAAATGGTGATTTTGCCACTATCCGTCATTATAATCAATATTCGTGACGGTCCTGAATGCCGCCACAACACCTATAACCACATGGCCACCCTTGAGTGACATTCAATTTTTTGGTGACCGAGGGTCGGTGGGTCCGACACCATTGCTCAGCATGAAATGGTTACTACTACTATCTCCGTCACTATAATCATTACGTTACCAACCTTGAATGTCACCACAACACCTGTTTTCTTCATGACGCCACTCCTTTTTTGGTGACGTTCAATTTTTGGTGACGAAGGCTCTTTTGACCGTCACCAATGAGCTTATGGTGACATTTTTTGCCCCTCATCAATGTCCTTTTTTCTTGTAGTGTTTGAGTCTGCACACATGCGACTTGCTGCTGAAGATCTCAAATCCTTCA
The DNA here is from genome assembly GCA_034641835.2 of Pinus albicaulis. Taxonomy (NCBI): domain Eukaryota; kingdom Viridiplantae; phylum Streptophyta; class Pinopsida; order Pinales; family Pinaceae; genus Pinus; species Pinus albicaulis. Next base: position 1,659,075,021 of record CM076578.1, on the reverse strand, counting down.
GGCTCCTCAATGTACACTTCTTCCTCAATGATCCCATTAAGGAATGCAGTCTTCACATCCATTTGATGAATGTGCCAACCCATCTGCGCTGAGAGAGCAAGGATGGTCCTTATGGAAGAATACCATGTGACAGATGCAAAGGTTTCTTCATAATAAATCCCCTCGATCTATGAGAAGCCCCGGGCCACAAATCTGGCCTTGTATTTCTCAACACTCCCATCAATAGCTTGCTTTACCTTGTAGATCCATCTTGAACCTACCATTGATTTATCAACCGGCCTTGGAACAATTTCCCAAGCACTCTTTCTAACAATGGAGTCATACTCCTCCACCATTGCATCTACCCATGTGGGCTCCTGCACTGCTTCCTGAAAGGAATATGGCTCAGTCACAATATATTTGCTCATGAGAGCCATGTATCCAGTGAATCGGTCAGGAGACTGTCTCTGTCTGCACTGTGAAGTAGGGACTCCTACATTTTGTGCAACATCAAGCTTCAACCTCTCAGCTTCTGTGGTACGCCTTCTGCCAGTTTTGATGTTTGGCTCTGCGTGAGTGGACTCCTCCACTCCATGAACCTACTCCTGTGGCTGATCCACATCTAGAGACTCATCTTTAGGAACAAGAAGTTCCTCCTCTGCATGCAAGTCTAACTCCCTCTCAAGTGACAACTTCATGGCTTTCTCCTCATTGAATTTTATATCCTGTCGCATCACAGTCATTCGATGTTTGGAAAATACACACGATAGTTATGGGGTGTTTATTTGTACCCCACAAATATCCCAACTTCAGCAGTCGGCTCCAGCTTCTTCCTAGCGTTCTTGGTCACATGCACATAAACAGATGAGCCAAAAATATTTAAATGAGAAACATCTGGTTTCTTACTAGTAAAAGCTTCTTCAAGTGTACTCATGCCAAGCACCCTATGAGGACAACGATTTTGCACATAAACCGCAGTGTTGCATGCTTCCTCTCACAAATGCATTGGTAGGCCCTGATCATGCAGCATCGCTCGTGCAACACCCACGATCGTTCTATTCTTCCTCTCTGCGACCCCATTTTGCTGTGGGTTATGAGGCGCTATGAGTTCTCTTTGAATTCCTTATTTGCTATAGAAGTCTTTGAATTCATTTGAGATATATTCTCCACCATTATCGCTCCGCAGAGCCTTCACTTGCTTCCCCGATTCTTTCTTCACCAATGCTTTAAACTCATAGAAATCTGAGAGTGTTTGATCCTTATTCTACATGAAGTAGATCCAGCGTTTATGAGAAAATTCA
>CM076578.1:1658840562-1659073641 GCA_034641835.2 Pinus albicaulis | reverse complement strand
CATATTCAAAACTTTCATTTTTCCTGCTTCTAAAATGCATACGCTACTTTCCTGAACCAGACTTGCGTATATACGCGGATACCCTTTACTAAACTCACGTATACACAGATATCTATTTATGTCATTAATTCTTCACTTAAATCATTCCTTCATTTATTCATGTTGAGGATATTCCAATAGCGATGGCGCATGTGCGGAAAAACGGAATAAATCATCACAAATTCACAAAGAAAGCATCACACATGAACACCAGGATTTTTAGGTGGAAACCCAAGTCGGGAGAAAACCACCGCGGTTATCGACCTTCAATACTTATTATAGAGAAAACATCTTACAACATAAGTCTTTGAGCGCTTGACTTGGCGGCTACTTGTGACACCTGCGCTGATTTACAGCCTCTCCACGGAAGGAGCTACGACCCCACGACTCTTTTACCGGCCCACTCTCGCGGAGAAGGCTGACCACGATCTAGTTTACCCGGTACGGCCTCTCTGGAAGGAGCTACAACCCTGGTAGGCTACAACCTTCAGCACCACCTTGGACCACGTTTCATCAATTTTCACACTAGATCCAACAACTTCAATAGAACACCACTTGCAGGCCACATTTCATCATATTTTCATACTGGACCCTTTCCATACTTTTTAAGCACAAACATACATCACCAACAGATACATATCAACACAGATCAGATAGCAGAAACACAGCAGAACAGATCAGATATTTCATACCCCTTGCTTCAGCAAACCCTAGTTTGCATACGCGCTTTTACTTCACTGATTTCGCGTATATACGCGCTTCCGTCCACACAAACCAGCGTATACCTCAGTGTATATTTTATTGCGCATACGTGCTTTCTCTTCGCTGAAGCTGCGTATATACGCGCTTCCTCCGCGGCGAAGTAGTGTATAGATCTTCAATCATTACAGAGCAGCATACTTCATCAGATCAGATATTCAGTTCAGATCTACCCTTTTGCTTCAGACAGATGTTCGCCTGGATGCTCGCCTCATCACCTATCTAAGCCTTCCATAATCAGATCTAGCAAATACAAGGGCAATTCAGATCTAGATCCCCTTCTTCATCATTGGTGCATCATACATTCAGATTTATCATTCAAGTGTAACCCTTTCCATTCAGATATACTTGAGAGAGAAGTATTCATTCAAGCTCAGACATCTTGCACCCACACTCCTATCCTTTTCACAATGAAATTATTCTTCTTATATAGGTTTTCCTTTTTCAATACCATGAGCCCCTTTTTCAATACCATGGGCCAAAACAATACCATGAGCCCAAAACTACCTGGACGGGGTCAATTAGGCGGATCATTACCCAATACAATGGGTCAATACCATAGTGGTTACCCTTGGTTTTGCACTTTTTGAGCGCTTTAGCCCATACGCGACTTGGCACGTTCTTTTCCGCGTGCATACGCGACTTCCCCTAGGCCAATCCGCGTATACCAAGAAACATACTCTTTTTCATCATACTTTGAGTACATTCTGAAATCCTTTCTTCATAGCCTTCTGTACACACTGTAGAAACATCATATTTTCTTCATCAGGAACACATTCTCTTAAGCACAACTTCATCAAGTAAGTTTTCATCATCTTCATCAGGTGGGTTGCCTTTCAAGGACAACACTCAACAACATATCACATCAAATTTACATCTTTTACCAAGTCCATCAAGTCAAGCATAACTTCATCAGGTGGATTGCCATCAAGGACAACACATGTCAACAGTCACATGTCTTCATCTTCATTCAATGGGTTGCCATCAAGGACAACACTCTGCATCATATTTCCAACAATCTCCCCCTTTGGACTTGATGGCAACCACGATGGTGTTTGGTTACCACAGCAGATAGATACCATGTCACTCTCCCAAAAATGTCACTCTCCCAAATATTTGACATCATTATCTTCTCTTCATTCAAACACCATGTCACTCTCCCCCTTTGACATCAAGGGCAAAGGGCAGATCAAAAACCAACACTCTCCTCCTTATGTGGAAGAAACATTCTGCAGATCTGATATGTGCTGAAGTGGCCAAGCTCCCTCTGAGTTCATGCTGAATCTTCAAACAGATTTGTCAATGAAGTACATGACTCTATGAACTTCCTATCACCAAAGACTCATACTTACATCCAATATCCAACCAAGTGGATTTACATATAAGACTCAAGTACCCAACCAAGTGGGTTTACAAAATTTGACTCAGCTACCCAACCAAGTGGGTTTACAAAAATGACAAGTCCTTACATGACTGAATATTACAATTTTTACATCAGGGGTCTCAACAAGACCTTTTCACCAAAATATAAATATGACCATTTATGACCAACACCAGAAAGTCCTCAAGAAAGAGAACATATTTCAGAACCATAATAATGCCAACACTGCATTATAGTCAGCAAAGCTAATGCTCCCCCTGAATCTGTGCAACCATGCATCCTTTTCATATGACAAAGGCTCCCCCTTAGTTTGTGCAACCTGAACATTTTCACCAACAAATCATCAAGGCATCTTCATCAAAACATTAGAAACAGATTTATGAGGCGAAATACCACGAGGAGATATGAAACACCGGCGGCGGCTATCTTTGAAGAGGCGGACCAACTGAAAATTGTCGACCCAACCAAGGAATTTCGGTTTTTGTAATAAGGAACTCGTATATACGGCGTGATTGACCCGCGTATCCATTTGACCATCTAAAAATTGTACAGTTTGTTCTTTTAGTGACGGAGTCTCAGGCTCATCTTAGATATTGAAGACGCTTTACTACAGGCAGAGGTTTGGTAAAGATATCAGCAACTTGTTCTTTGGAGGGAACATACTCCAACTTCACCTTTTGTTCAAGTACTTGTTCACGTAAGAAATGATACTTGATGGGAATGTGCTTGGTCTTCGAATGCATAACAGGATTCTTTGAGATATTGATGGCACTTGTATTATCACACATAATGGAGATAGGAGTTGCACATTTGATTTGAAAATCTTGCAAAGTTTGCATCATCCATAGGAGTTGAGTGCAACAAGATGCAGCAGCTACATACTCTGCTTCAGCTGTTGATAAGGCAATAGAATTTTTCTTCTTGCTGAACCAAGATACTAACCGGGGTCCCATATAGAATGCACCACCACTAGTGCTTTTTCGGTCATCAACACTTCCAGCCCAATCTGCATCAGTGTAAGCATGAAGAGTAAGATCAACATTCTTTGGATACCATAGACCATAGTCTTGAGTTCCTTGTAGATATTTGAAAATTATTTTCACAGCCTGAAGGTGAGACTCTTTTGGATTGGCTTGGAATCATCCAACAATCCCAACTGCATGCATAATGTCTGGTCTAGTCCCAGTGAGATAAAGTAGACTTCCTATCATTGATCTGTAATCTGGTTGATTCACCGTGGGAGAATCATCATGAGAACTGAGATTGCATCCGGTTATCATTGGAGTGCTTACAAGTTTGCATTCTTCCATGCCATACTTCTTCAGAATTTGCTTAAGATATTTTTCTTGTGATAGGAATATACCATCTGTAGATTGATGCACTTGTAAGCCAAGAAAGAAAGTTAGTTCCCCAAGTAAAGACATTTCAAATTCTTGCTGCATGACAGAAGCAAATTTCTGACTCATAGATTCTTCGTTACTCCAAAAAATGATATCATCAACATATACAACCACAATCAATAGTTTATCATTTTCAACTTTTGTGTATAAGTTGCTATCAGCAGACCCCTTTGAAAATCCTTGTTGATGAAGATATTTGTCAAGACGATAGTACCAAGCCCTTGGAGCTTGTTTGAGACCATATAGAGCTTTTTTAAGTCTACAAACAAGATTTGCATCATTTCCCAAAATGAATCCTTCTGGTTGTTCTATATATACTTCTTCTTCTAGATCACCATTAAGAAAAGCAGATTTGACATCCATTTGATAAACTTTGATTTGTTGATAACTTGAAAAAGCAAGGAACATTCTGATGGCTTCAAGTCTAGCTACAGGAGCAAAAGTTTCTTCAAAATCTATACCTTCTTGTTGAGTATACCCTTTGCAAACCAGTCTAGCTTTGTTTCTTACAACATCCCCATTCTCATTTAACTTGTTCTTGAAAATCCATTTAGTTCCAATGATATTTTTATCATGAGGTCTTGGAACCAAATCCCAAGTGTCGTTCTTCTCAATTTGAACAAGTTCTTCATCCATGGCTTGCCTCCAACATTCATATTTTCTAGCTTCATTGACATTGTGTGGTTCAATTGTGGATAGAAGTGCCAAATGATTAGAAGATCTCGTAAGAGTTCTCCTTGTTCGTACACCAGATTCCTTGTCACCCAAAATTTGAGATTCAGGATGATTCTTTTGAACATATCTGGATGGAGCTTTTTCAGACAGATCATCTTCAGGTTCTTCATTGGATCCACTGTCTACATCATTGCTATCTGATGTAGAAGGCCATATGTCGCTATCATCTTCATTTGCTGTTTGTTTTTCTTCTTTAGGAGCTGCAGGAGACTCATCAATAACAACATCAATACATTCAACAACCTTTTGAAGCCTTTTATTGTAACATGTGAAAGCTTTGCTTGATGATGAGTAACCAAGAAATATCCCTTCATCTGATCTAGGTTCAAACTTGCCAAGCTTTTCATCATTATTTTTGATAAAGCATTTACTTCCAAAAACCTTAAAATGCTTCACAGTGGGAGAATTGCCATACCAGAGTTCATATGGAGTTTTGTCACTATTTACCCGAACATGAGCTTTATTGAGAATGTTAACCGCTGTATGTGCTGTTTCACTCCAAAACATGTCAGGAACATCAGAATCAGCAAACATAGCTCTAGCCATTTGAACAATTGTTCTATTCATTCTTTCTCCTACACCATTTTGTTGTGGAGTGCCTGCTACAGAGAACTGTCTTTTAATGCCATGTTGTTCACAAAAATCAAAGAATTCATTTGATGAATATTCTCCTCCTCGATCGGATCTAAGACACTTGATTTTTAGATCTAATTCATTTTCTGCCAATGCTTTGAAGCTCTGAAATTTTTCAAGTGCTTGATCTTTGTGTTTAATGAACCCGATCCAACACATTCTAGAGTAGTCATCAATAAATAAGATATAGTATTCTTCCCAACGTAATGACTTTTTCCTCATAGGTCCACAGATATCAGTATGAATGAGTTCAAGAGGCTTACTTGATGATCCTTCTAACGGCATTATGAGATAAACTGCGATGCGCTTTACCAAAATTGACAAGATTTGCATGTGGTACTTTGGGAAGATTGACCTTGGAAGATCACGAGCGACGAAGTCTGCTTGCTTTGTTGATTTGAAAGCTTCGAGATGCTGACCTTCTATGCCATAGCCAATTTACCTGAAGAATTGCTCAAGTAACATTGATCGTTTAGTACATACAGGTTGCTTGGATTTCTCTTTCCTTTTATAATGATTTTACCTGTATCAAGATCACGAACCACACATTCTTTTGAACTAAAGACCACTTCTGTTCCTTGATCACACATTTGACTTACACTTAACAGGTTATGCCTTAATCCATCCACATACATGACATCATTAGCCTTCACCTTTCTTTTAGAAACACTGACCCTTTTCCTTTAATTACAGCAGGAGTATCATTTCCAAATAAAACTTTTGCTCTTTCCCTTTTCTAGAAACATTATAAGTATGAAGTTTGCTTTTTTGTCTGTCATGTGTGCTTGAGCTTTTACTATCGATGTACCATTGATTTTCATGCCTTACAAATAATTCTATCCACAATTTTCAGCCGCGGTTCTTTCTTCTTCACTCTAGAGTTGAGGGAACATGTTCTTTTTAGGGTTTGGATCTTGTTCCTGCATTCAGTTCTTCATGGCCAAAGTTATTGCAATAAGTGCAATTTTTTCAACTTCACTTTGAAGAGGAGAAAAATTGTTATAGGTATTCTTCTTTGGTTCGGTATCCAACCTTTTCTTTCTTGCTTCTCTTGTCATGATGGTTTTATATGCCACACATTGAATAGCTTTATGACCAAAATTGTGACAAGTGAAACATTGCCCATTGAAGTAGAAATTTCTGCGATCATGGAATCTTCTATTTGAGTTTACCTATTGGTTTTAGTGTCTTTGAAAGCTATCACTGTTAGTGTTCCTTGAATTGAGATGGTCCTTCTTTCCCTGTAGAGATCCTCTATTCCCTTGCTGAGTGGCTGAATGTAGTAAACCACCTGTAACTGCTTTTAGATAGTTTGGTGCTGAAGTTTGAGAAGATTCTCCGGTATATCCCAGACCTGTCTTTATAAGAGGAGAACGTTGTACCTTGATAATCTCATCTAAGGTTTCAGATCCTTTAACAAATCTAAGATTCAAGGTCTTTGCTTTCTCTACTTCTTTTCTTTGAATTACCACTTCACATTCTAGCTTTTCAATATGTTTCTTTGCTTCTTCAAGCTGCTTTTCAACAGTCTCTCTGATCACCTTTTGTTCTTCTAAGAGAATTTTGCAATCTTCTAAGCGTAGTTTGAGTTGATTATTTTCTTCAAGAAAATCATTTTCCTCTAGAGCATCCATAAACATATCCTTTTCTTCCTTTTGTTCAAAGGCCATGAGAAGTCTAAGATCTTCTTCACAATCTTCCTCACTATTAGATGACCCATCACTATCTTCATTAGTATAGTAACTTTTCTTAGAGCTAGATCTGTTCTTATTCCTTCTAACAACTTCTTTTCCTTTATAAGGACATTTTGCAGCATAATGACCAACGTTTCCACACTCAAAGCATTTGAAGGGAAGCTTACCTTTGAATCTTTCAGTTCCTAGTTGGAGTTTTCTTACGAAATTTGCTTCTTCTTCATCGGAAATATAGCTGGATTCTTTGACAACTTCCTTTTCCTTTCCTTTTGTAGAAGCCTTAAACGCAGCTTCTCTTACTTGAGAAGGACCTCCTTGTCTCATTTCAAAAGCAGTCAGAGTTCCATGTAATTGAACAATAGTAAGACTTTGCAGATCTTGCCTTTCTTCAATAGCGGAGACTTTAGAGTCAAATTTTGGAGTCAAGGATCTTAAGAATTTTTCAACCAGAGTAGTATCAGTTTTAGTTTCACCCAAATTTCTCATTCGATTGACAACATCATCTAGACGAAGGAAGAAACTGGCAACACTTTCATCACTATGCATCTTCAAATTTTCATATTCAATTCTAAGAGTTTGGAGTTTGGCATTTTTTACCTTTGTATCTCCTTCATAGCTCAGAATGATTTTGTCCCATATATCTTTTGCTGAATGTAGCTGCATCACTTTAGCAAATTCTGATTCAGACATGCTTCCCAGCAAAACATTTACTGCTTTGGCATTGGTTTCATACTTCTTTCTTTCTGCTGCATCAGTAGGAATACTTGTCGGGTATTGATAACCTTCTTCTACGATTGCCCATACATCTGCACCAAGACTTTGCAGATATGCTTTTGTACGTACCTTCCAGAATATCAGATTGCTTCCATTGAATATAGGTGGCTTTATAGACATTATTCCTTCTTGACTTCCCATTGCGACGGATCTCCTTTAAGCGATCAAGCTTCTCCACAAGGACCTGCTCTGATACCAATTGTTGGGAAAAATACTGAGAGGGGGGGGGTGAATCCGTATTTACTGCATATTCAAAACTTTCACTTTTTCCTGCTTCTAACATGCATACGCTACTTTCCTGAACCAGACTTGCGTATATACACGGATACCCTTTACGAAACTCGCGTATACACAGATATCTATTTATGTCATTAATTCTTCACTTAAATCATTCCTTCATTTATTCATCGGATATTCATTAAGCAGTAAACATGTGCAGTAAGAACAGAATAAATCATCACACAAAGCATCACACATGAACACCAGGATTTTTAGGTGGAAACCCAAGTCGGGAGAAAACCACCGCTGCAGTTGCTCAGCCTTCAATATTTTATTATAGAGAAAGCATCTTACAACATATGTGCTGGCGCAGACTTGACCAGCACGCAGGCACCCACCTGTGCTCGTTTACCAGCCTCTCCTGGAAGGGAGCTCCAACCCCCTGACTCGTTTACCAGCCTCTCCTGGAAGGGAGCTACGACCCCCTGATCTCGTTTACCAGCCTCACCTGGAAGGGAGCTACAACCCCCTGACTGAAGGCTACAACCCTCGGCACCACCTTGGACCACGTTTCATCAATTTTCACACTGGATCCAACAACTTCAATAGAACACAACTTGCAGACCGCAATTCATCATATTTCCAGACGGAACCCTTTCCATATTTTTAAGCACGAACATACATCATCAACAGATACATATCAACACAGATCAGATAGCAGAAACACAGCAGAACAGATCAGATATTTCATACCCATTGCTTCAGCAAACCCTAGTTTGCATACGCGCTTTTACTTCACTGATGTCGCGTATATACGCGCTTCCGTCCACACAAACCAGCGTATACCTCAGTGTATATTTTATTGCGCATACGCGCTTTCTCTTCGCTGAAGCCGCGTATATACGCTCTTCCTCCGCGGCGAAGTAGCGTATAGATCTTCAATCATTACAGAGCAGCATACTTCATCAGATCAGATATTCAGTTCAGATCTACCCTTTTGCTTCAGACAGATGTTCGCTTAGATGCTCGCCTCATCACAGATCTAAGCCTTCCATAATCAGATCTAGCAAATACAAGAGCAATTCAGATCTAGATCCCCTTCTTCATCATTGGTGCATCATACAATCAGATTTATCATTCAAGTGTAACCCTTTCCATTCAGATATACTTCAGAGAGAAGTATTCATTCAAGCTCAGACATCTTGCACCCACACATATGATTTGCACAATGAAATTCTTCTCCTTATATAGGTTTTTCTTTTTCAATACCACGGGCCCCTTTTTCAATACCACGAGCCAAACCAATACCACGAGCCCAAAACTACCTGGACGGGGTCATTTAGGCGGATCATTACCCAATACAATGGGTCAATACCATGGTGGTTACCCTTAGTTTTGCACTTTTTGAGCGCTTTAGCCCATACGCGACTTGGCACGTTCTTTTCCACGTGCATACGCGACTTACCCTAGGCCAATCCGCATATACCAAGAGACATACTCTTTTTCATCATACTTTGAGTACATTCTGAAATCCTTTCTTCATAGCCTTCTGTACACACTGTAGAAACATCATATTTTCTTCATCAGGAACACATTCTCAAAGCAGCTTCATCTGATAATTTTCCATCATCTCTTTCAGTGGGTTGCCTTCCAGGGACAACACTTAGCAGCATATCCATCAGATTTACATCATTTACTGCAAGTCCATCAAGTCAAGCATAACTTCATCAGGTGGATTGCCATCAAGGACAACACATGTCAACAGTCACATGTCTTCATCTTCATTCAGTGGGTTGCCATCAAGGACAACACTCTGCATCATATTTCCAACAGAACAAGTTCAAGGTCTTAAAATTGAAGTTGAAGAACACAAATGTATTGAAGAGTCACTGCAAAAGAAGTTGGAAGAAAGAAACCAATAAAGGGAAGCATTAGAAGCTGAAGTAGTCTCACTGCATAAGGAAGTGAAGAAGGGGAAACCTGTCCAAAACTATGCCAACAGCTCAAGGGCATTGGAGGAACTCATAAAATATCAACGATCTTACAATGACAGAATTGGCCTTGGTTATAAAGAAGAAGAAGCAGGACCTTCCACAACAAAATACAATGAACCTATGAGATCTGACATGCATGTAGACTTCATTGGAAAAAATTCACAAGAACATCCTTGGAAACCGGAAACCGAAGGCTGCCACGTGGCACCTCATAGGTTCCAATGCTCTCCTTGTTTAAAGGGAAGTTGGCATATTTTTAGAGGAAAAATGCATGGAATTTCAAGGTTTTGAAGAGGTTAGACACCTAAGAATCAAACCAGATTTAGGGGAATTTGACTCCTGAAATTCCAAATTCCACGTGACAAAATAGAGATTGTTTTTATTTTTATTTTATTAATAGAATTTGATTTCTGAAAGCTAGTAATATCTTGTAGATTTTTTTTTTCATAAATTCTATTATTTGCAATGTAATAGGGGGATTTTGGAGAAGTCTTGTAAAATTTATTTCAGAGCATTTACTTTCATCTAGGGTGGATTGCTAGTTGATGGAAGTTCAGTCAATACATATTTAAAAATAGGCCATATAGTTCATCTAGGATACGTTGGTAGTTGAGAAATAGGCTTCAACATTATTTTCTAAAGTCATGCAAAAGAAACCTCAGTTTGTGAATCAAAAAATTTCCCTAAGTCACACTTTTAATGACACTATGGCCATAATTTAACCTAAAATAAACATTTTATCGAATCATTGGATCTGTAAATTCAAAATTTGTTGAACATTTTCAGGATATATTTTGAAGTAATGGGTAAGTATAAAAGCCTCGATGATGATGAAGAAGATTTTTGTAATGAGGAGTAAGATCCACACATCATAGAAATTTCTCCGTATTTCTAGAGGCATTGTAATTGGAATGGTAAGCACTTTATAATTCTTTATTCACTCTTCCTCCTGATATTGGTCGTTTTATGACACTAGGTAATTCATTCACCTAGCCATTGCAAAGCCCCACATCTCAGAAATATAGTTAAAACAATGACACTTCTAGGAAGCATCCAAATATAATAATATAGCTTCAGTATTTTTTCCTGGTGTGCATTATTCAATCCCTGCTCTTATTTTTTCTTTTATATAAATATTAGGATGGAGAAGATATGATAATATTTCATTTGACATTTCCTTTTGGGCATGATGGATAAAATTTGAGGAAATATGGAAATGAAAGCACATGATAGAGGTAATGGCTCAAGATTCATTCAACCATGAGTGCTTAACTTCCACCCTTTGATAAAATTAATTTATAGTAATAGGCTTTGTGGTTGGCATTGACAATAATTACACATTACTGAAATGTACAATGATTTGTTTGTGTCCAAAGCATGTGTGATTCACTACGGTGTGCATGGAGACACAGACTCAGGGCATATCTTTCCATCTTCATTCCAATAAACGCCCTTCACGGTGAGGGAATCAAGCATACCCTAACAACGATGAAGCAGAAGACTCCCAAAATGATTTCTTTGTCAACAATCATGGAAAATGCATATATGTTTGTCTGAGGAAGAAAGTTTTTCTTTATTTGCATGCTAATCAAGGTTTTCATGAATTTTTTGCACAAACTAACAATATGCGTCTAGTACATGTCATACTTAAAAGAGGGGATGAACTGTCATGGAAGAAGTGTCGTCCACAAGCACAATATCCTCGATCCTGGAAACCACCATTGATATTCCCGGGAGGCATGAAATATATAGTAATTTTTGTTTTAAAAATCTTGAAATATATGTGATAATCATTGTGACAAACATTTGGTGGACACATGATATTTTATAATTTAGAGAGGATTAATGGCGTTAAATGGATCTAGCATGAAAAAATTACCTTATAATTAAAATTGTGGTTAAAAGAGTCCCTACATTAGCATCCATATAAACAAAATATCATATCTATATATTTATTTGTAATCGAATTATATTTGTATTATAAATATGGCGATAAATGCTATGGAACGTCCTTTATTGTTGGTTGTATTTGTAGAGAAAGGATCATCATCATATGTTTGTTGTCATATATGTAGAATATTGTTGCTTCCTTTGCTATAGTTATTGTTTTTTTTTTTAATTTTTTAATTTTTTTATGAGGTACTCATTAGTTGCTTTGCACCTATCTTTATAGTTTATCTATTAGGTATTAGATAATATCCGTATTTCTATATTTGAAATTTTTTTTTGAAAATTTTATGATTATAATAAAATAATAATCTATTTTTATGGTTTTTCTCAAGACAAACACCAATTTGTTGTATGACAACCCTTTCTTGTAAAATTTTATCATACCCATGAGGTGTAGACCAATTGTTTTGAGTGGAGTTTAGTCCCTAGTTGGTCTCATGTTCAAACCTCATGGGAAGGGGTTGTGGATGGAAGGCACTTATGGGGGAATTAAGCTATCCCAAAGAGCATCCATGCTCAAAAAATCTTCACACAATCCTTGGAAAGAACCATGAATCTTATCCTACAATTATGTTCATTTTAGATTCTTGCCCACATGCATTCTAGATTCCTTAATAGGTGGATATCAATCTTATTTATTCAATCTTATAAGGTGGTTTCCATTGCCAAGGATGAAATGAAAGAGAAAAAATGAGCTAGTGGGAGCTGCACTCCCATCCCATGAGAGGAGGCACCCACAAAATGTGTGAAAGCGTTGGAGCCATCAATGCCATGCAACTCAATATGAATATAGTTTCCATGAACCCTTAATACTTGAAAATGGTTATAGAACATAGATAAGGGGCCTAATATTTGAAAAAATAAAGGGTCATGCCCATGGCAATAAGGTCGTGTTTATGAGTTTTAAAAATATATATAAATAAGAAATGTAAAATAAAATTGATTGAGAGTAGAGAAATTTGAGGAGGACAGGAGAGAATTTCACTTTAAACACATATATTTTACCTCTGTGTTTCCATAAAAGCTACCATAAAAGAGGTTAAATTATTCCTCTCGGACCTGAAAAACAAATATCTAGCAATACGAACAATGAATTAATTAATAACAATGTAGTAAGAATAAAAGAAATCAAGGGTGAAAGTGAAAAATAACTATCTAGGAATAATAGATATCCACTAAGTTTATGCATTGGTTTACTTAGGTTAATTTACTAGAATCCTCAAAGAATCCCCAACAATTTATGGACTCATGTAGCATGTTTTGAAATTTCTTGTGGCTTTTATTCCCGAGTCCTTAAATAGGTGTTGCCCTTCTAAAAATATGAAAGCATTATTTGAAAAGGAAATAGCAAGAGATTCATGGGTTGTTTTCATTAACGTAAGGCTAGCCAATATAATGAGCAAATGGTTTGAGAATTCTTAGAATCTTGGTATGTTAGCATCCTTGCATTAGTTTTCTTTGAAGTCTTACAAACACTTTCTTTCATTGCCAATATATTTTTCTATTACTTTTCTCTTTCATGATGATAATTTGATACATGCTGGGTCATTTTTGGCATGTTCTCATAATTTTTTTTTAGTAGATATTGTTAGGATAATATACTATATGCCCTAATTTATGATATATATGGGTTTACTATAATTCTCATACATGATTGAAAATAGATGTCTCAGGGTGCTACAATTTAAGGACATGAAAGGATATCACTATAGATTTATTAAAATGTTCGAGCTAAACATAATGGTTGTTGATATGAAACCAATCACCTTAGCAACAAATCCTCGCATTTTGGATTACTTATTAAATCCTGGGGGAATCCCAAAGTGCAAATTTATAAGGTCTTTTATGTGAACAGACCATTGGTGCACTAAAAACCATCTTTACATTGGATGGCTCAACATATTAACGATCCATATATTATTAAACACAAATTCGGTATTCATCAAAGCTTTCATCGTATCGCCTCCAATAGATATTGATGGGGTTCTTGAGCCTATTTCTAGTTCTATTATTTATGGAAACAATATTACCTTTGACGCCATTATTTCTACCTTTGCAACTATCAGTTTTCACTTCTATGCCATCAAGAAAGTAGTTTTTTTCAATGAATGGATACACAACAGTGACCTTATGAGCAAATCGTTCATGTCATTGATGTACTTCCCACATGACACAAACATTTGATGGTCTATCGTATCGAGGCACTCTATGTCGATGGTTTTCATAGACGCCCAACCTATAGCAATGAGTTGCATTCTATTGTCAAAGCCTGCAAGCAATGGAAGGATTATATTAAAGCCTACTGTGACATGTTGCTCTCACATGCTTATCTAAGTGTTGAGAATCATACTTTCTTCACACTTTTTTTGATCCTCTCCTTAAATTATCATCTCAAACGAATGCTTCAATTATATCTGTGAGGTGTGAGATTGATATCCTTCTACCAAATACTAAAGACAGCTTTTATATCCTAGTTAGATTTATATTTTCCTTCAATTTCTCATCTTCTTTTGTTATATGTATGTGTGGAGATGTGAATGCCTTTCTTATATTTTATAGGAGCATCACTGCATTATAAGTGAGTAAAGAGGCCTAACTTTTTTATTTGTTTGCATATTATTTGATATTTGTTAGGATATTCTAATAACATTGCTCATCATTGATGTCACATAATCATGGCCTCTTGTGCTCCTAAGAGGTTAATCATTCTTCATTCTATTACTTGAACGCTAAACACAATTGGCAATATCCTTCAAATACATAAACATTAAATAATATTGGCAATATACTCCATCCAAAAGTTACTTTGATTTTCTTGATAAATATTAAAAATACTTTTAATTTGAAAAAACAAACTAAAATAAATTTTAATTTATTAAATATTTTTTTTAATATAAAAAATTAATTATGGAAAATTTAAATATTCTTAAAAAAAAATAAATCAAATTCCCACCAAGTTAACTAAACCCAATGCAAAACAAATAAAAAAAATTAGTGTTTGCCCAACCAGATTTTGGCGGCACTTGAGAAATATTTAACTCTATGGGAAGAGTTTAAAGAAACCCTATGTTTAGGTGTTTTGAAGTTTAGCTCTTTTGGGACAGGTTGGAGGAGGACCGACTTTGCCTAAGGGGATCGGATCTTTCAGCTTTTTTGGGACAGACTGGAGGAGTACAGGCTTTGCCCACGAGGACCAGATTTTTCAAGAATTTTGAAGGTTGAAGGGTGTTATTAGATATACCTAGACAAGGGAGATTGGGCAAAGACACTAACCTTTCCAAGTCTTCTATGTCAGTCCATGACTGCATTTTCTTTGCTATAGTACATGTCAATTACAATCCATTAAGAGGTACGATGAATATTTGATCTGGTAATTTTAGTAGGTTCTCGTAGCTACTTATGTTACACTAAAATATTGATATTTATCGTTGCTACTGAGTACTCTACATTCATATATATTTATTTCAATCTGCATTGCTGTCTGTAATTCTAATCTATACATATTAAGTAAAATTAATGAAACTTATTATCTCAATCTGAAAAAATAAAAATAAAAAATCGAAGAGTGTTTGTTTCAAATCTCGGCAATACCTAAATTGGTAACCATAACTGATATTGTTAATTCGGAGGAAGCACCACTACTCCACTCTTCTTCGCACTTGGCTTTCGAGTTTTCTTGCGTGGAATTTGAAATATTGAATATTCCCTCGGCTCCGGTTTTAAGTTCATTTCATTTATTATAAATTAAGCGTGGAGTTTTCCCTCTTGGCTTTCGAGGTTTCTTGCAGTGGAAGTTGAAATATTGAATATGGAAGTGTCTTTTGTTCGACGAATCGGCCCCTGATGGGACAGCTCCGAGACACTCCTTTCCGGCAACCCCTCGATTTTCCGGGCTTCAGTGGACCCCGCTCAGCGGAAGCGACGGTAGACCTCGGGTCCCTGCCTCCGCCACCGTGACCTCTCCGCGCCGCTCCTCACCCATCAACCACCCGACGCCACCACTCCCGCACGCACAGAAATTTGAAAATTTGACAAGAGCACTTTCGCGCCGATTATGAATTTACTCACAGGAGGCTGCTACACACAGTTTTGGAATCGTGATTGTGGTATTGGCAGTGATAACGACACTGGGAGTCGTGGCCGGAGTGGTAGGTCGCCTCTGCGTAGGCCGGTTAACTGCTCACTGTGCACGCTGCATTTCAGGATCGGCTTCAACACTTGCTGTTCATAAAAATGTTTGAGGTATTTTATTTTCTGAGTTTTTTCTTTAACCCGAAAGATCAGATAGCCATGAATTTTGATGTTAAAATCTTGCAATATATTTAATTTTGTGCTAGCAATGTCAATGGCAATACCTGTATTGGGTATTTAATTTAGTTTGATCTGTTTGCAATTGTTTTGTAGGGATCCGGTGGAGTCATCTGTCTCAATCGCCCTCAGCGTAGTTGGCATCCGCTGTATGAAGATTCCAAACTAAAGTTTAGCTTTAGTGCCGACCCATATTCTCAACCCTTCCTTTGAAATGTTGCATTCTGTGGCATCTTAATGAAGGCACCCAAGATAGGGTAGGTTTTCAATCAGGGTTTTTATTTGGTATGAATGCTTATCAACGCTCTGATTAAAGCTTCCGTGCAGTTTATTTTGCCTGGAATGCACTGAATCAGAATGGACCGGCAATGATTCTTTCATTAAAATAAACTGATCTCTTGTTCACTAAGGCCCGGCATTTTAGGTATTCAAGAAGCTAGCGGTAAACTGGTGGGAGTTAGGCTCGATATTATTTTTAGGCCATTCTTTATAACCTTTCCTTAATAAATCAGTTGAAAAAATTCAATTAGATAAAAGTCCGATCTGATTTTCTGGGCATTCTGTGTAAGGTTTACTTAAGAAAGCAATTGCAAGAATTCAATTAGGTAAAAGTCCTATCTGATTTTCGGGCATTCTGTATAAGCTTTACTTGAGAAAGCATAATAGAGTAGCGAGAATCAACAGCATGCTCTGGCAAAAAGATTTGGTAGGTTTAGTTAAAAGTCTGCAATTTCAGCTTTGATTTCATTTTGTTTCTTCAAAGCTTTGGTGCATCAAAGAAATAGTAACATGCAAAATCTTTCAATTCTGATGAGAAGAATTTGATCTTTCTTGTTCAGTGTTATAAAAATACTAATATCTGCATGATGTGCTTTGTATTATTCTCAATGAATGGCCAAGGTCACTCTTTTGACAAATTTACTAGTTGGATTATTGAACGTGTAGTTTTCGAAGTTGCTCTGTAGTAAGAAAACGAATCATGATTTTAAGTTTCGATTTTGTGGTTTTATATCATTTTTATTTGTTGGTTTGTTTTGTGATTTTTTTGGTTAATGGCTCTTTTTATGCACTGTAATAGTAGAGATTAGAGTAGTGATATATTTCTGGTTTAAAGAAAGACGGTTTGAATGTTCTGAGATACCTGAATAGGGATGAAATCAATAAAATGAAAAAAAAAATGGTAATTCTGAGCTACCGTTACTGGTGGTGTTGTTTATTTTTTATCAGTTTTTTGAGTTGGGTTTGTTAGGTAAATCTTGTGTAGTGTAGGTGTAAAAGTAATATGTGATAAATCATCAATATGAAATGAAGTGAGATTTTAAAGTTCATTAAACTAAAAATAGTTTATAGTATTATGAGTTTCTTGTTTTTAGCCTTTTGCATTTCAGTTTTTTTCTTATTAAATTGATGATGAGCTGATCCAGCCTTTCAACAATCCCATAGCTGAAATAAAATGCCAAGAAACTCATGCTAACATATTGTCATAACTTTATGTGACCTCTTTGAACACATCATATTTCAAAATGAAATGTTTTTCCCATTCCACTGCCCCAAACATGCAAAATGTACAAACCCGTTCTTCCCAAGCTTCTTTAGGCTTTTTCCACCTTCTTGTTTCACACCTAAATTGATGAGTTGGTTCTTAATTGGGCAATAAGAACCTTTTCCCTCCACTGATTGTTAACTCCAATGTACTCTTTTTGATGGAGATCATACTAGGGTTGAATTCTTAAATATAGTACTTCTTCTTTCTACTCAACTTTTTTCCTCATACCTGTTTACAAAACTTCTCCATTACAAATTTTTTTGAACTCTCTGCTATTTGTTATTTGTGAGACAAACATTAAAATAAATATTCCATTATACAAAAGTTATTGATTTAAGAGTGAATAATGAAAATTATTAATATTAAAAATTTTCAATCTTAATATCAATGACCTCTTCAATCAATAGTTTTTCATTCACTTCTCTTGTTAAACCATTAAAATAAATATTCCATTATATAAAAGTTATTGATTTAAGAGTGAGTAATGAAAATTATTGATATTAAAAATTGTTAATCTTAACATCAATGACCTCTTCAATCAATAGTTCTTCATCCACTTCCCTTGTTAAACTGGGCAAAAGAAAATGAAATTAGGATTATTTAAAATCAATAATTTGAAAGTTATTGATTTGAGGGGTAATGAAAGTTATTGATTTAAAGAGTTCAAAATTTTCATGAGATGGATCATTTTAGTGTATTTTCATTTTCTATATTTTATGCAGAAATATTCTAATTGGACTTTGTAAATCTACTTCTCATTTCTTTTATATTAGCTTTCCAGAAATGTTCTTTGTTTTTATGTATTTCTTATTTTACAATTTTAGATAAATGTTTTAATTTAATGCTTTGTTTAAAAGTTTATACTTATTGAAAATTTAGTGTAGGTGTGATGTGTAGGTGTAAATATTTGTAAAATTTAAGATTTATATGTCTACTAAGTCAAAAATAAAATGGAGTTTTAAATTAATTCATTTCTGGGCTTATTCTTAAGAAGAGCAAAGAAAAAACCACAACCATTTGGGTATCATTATCCTTATCACAACCTGTGCCAAAAGCATTTGAATCTCACTATTTATTAACTCTACAAAAACTTACATTTTTTCATCCTAGATGAATTTTTTATACAACTTTTCATTTTATTTAATGCCTTCTACAAATTAAAAATATATATGAAAGTTATGTTTTTATTTTTATTTTTATCTTAGTTGAGTTGTTTCATTTAGTTCAACCCTAGAATTCCACTTCACTCTACATGAATTTTTTTTACTATCTTTCATTTTATTTAATGTTTTTTGCAAATTAATAATATGTATTTTCTGCAGATATGGAACTCACAAAGCATCTAGAGTCAATATTTTATATCTTTCTTTTGAAATATTTAGTATTTTTTGAAAAATGTTCAACTTGTAAATTTATAACATTAAGTACCATGTCATAAAGCAAAGTAATAGTGTATTTAAAGTACACTATGGATTTCCAATAAAAACTAATTATAGAGTTAGTTCCAATTTATGTACAAATTATGCAATTAATTAGAGAATGGAAAGATGTATAGTATATATTAACAATTTTAGAAAATGCTAATAATATATGTCACTAGATATTATTCTTTTCAACGCGATATCTTATTTATTTTATCAGGATGTTATTTGATAATTTATATGGTAATTTTATAATTGTATTATGTAAATGTGTAAAGGTAAATATAGATTTGGAGATGCAAGGTATTAATATTTAAACATCCATATATTAATATAAAAAATAAAAACATATAACATATATGATGTAAATTTAAGATGTATATTTTAATTACATATGAATTAAGATGTATGATTAGGGTTAAGACACAAATTTTAATTTTTCTAGAATAAGTTTTTTTTTAAGAATATTTTCGTTTTTAATTATTTGCTTAAATTTTTTTGTATTAAGAGGTGTTATACAATTTAGATAGATATATTTCCATGTCAAATTATTAGATTTAAAATTAAACTAACCTAGATCCGTTTTAACCTGCAAATATATCAAGCCCTGAGAGGGATCAAATTTCTAGAGGTGCAAACCTTTCCTCAAGTTTTGCACACAAAAAATTGGTTAATATTTGCAACAAAATAGATGTTTATGTTTACAAACCTTTTTTTTGCACTTGAGAGATTTGATTTTTTTGCACCTACAGAGATTTCATCCCTTTAGGGGATTTATAGATCCAAGTTTAAGATGGATCTAGGTTTGTTTTATTTGAAAAAATTTAAAACTTATAGTTGGTATTAGATTAAAAGTATTGTTCTTAGAAGGATGGTTTCATTGTTAAAGAGCAATGAGTTTGATTTGTAAACTATTGAGGATATTCCACCAGAACAATTCATCACAACATATCTTATAATATTTTGAAATCTCTTTCTTATTTAACACTACCTAGTTTATGAATTAAATATTATAATAAATTGAATTGAAATGATAAGAACTAAGCAAATAGCATATCATCCATACAATGAACTATATGGCATGATGGATCCTTTCTTTATAGCATGTTCCCTGAGCTAGATAGAGCCTAGACATGTATATTACTATAAAGTTGGTGTTGATATACCTTCATGGATTGAGATAGTGTTGTGACTATAGAGAAATGTCAATTCCAAGTGAACCAAGAGTTCTATGATCACGAAGAACACATTGAGGTGTTTATTTAGCTTAGGGTCTACCATAATTTCTTGGATGAGACACAAGTAGAATTTTGTTGCTTTGAGTATAGTAGAGGCAAAGTACATTGTTAGCATGGCTATCTTCAAGGTAGTGTGGTTGAGAAAGACCTTTGGAGAGTTATTTGAGCATGTAATAAAGGAAACTGTGATATATTCCTACAACCAAAGTGGGATTCGAATTTCAGATAATATAGTGTTCCATGACACATCAAATCACATTGAGATTAGATATCACTATATTTGAGATATGGTGAAAAGAGGAGCAGTGAGGCTCTAATACAACTCATTTGATGAGCAAGTTGTTGACATTCTCACCAAGCCTTTGTTGAAAGGGAATTTCTTGGTCTTTAGAGAGAATTTTGGAGTTGTGGAGAAAGTATCCCTTCTAGGAAGGGATCCTGGTTGATCACGAACGTTGAGCTCTGGGAGCTCCTAGGGTTTAGGGTGCTCCTTGTGAGCCATGGATGATAGGATGTGTTTGATTCTTACCAGGAATGGTAAGTGTGTATCTCCCTTATTGTTGATGTAGGGATGTGTTTGATCCTTACCACTTGTGGTAAATGTGTATCTCCCCCTATTGTCAATTCCAGGACTTGACCATATACCCTAACATGCATCCTACTGACAAGCTAGGATTTTTGGGATTGCCACTTATTTGGCCAATCAGTGGAGACTTAGGTTTAGAGGATCTTTACCTATGGCAGACACATCTAGTAAATTGATCTCCCTATGTTTGTGATGCATGGTGTTCAAGCGCTTGATCATTAAGGATCATGTTTGATATAACATAGGGTATGGAGGATATTTACCACTTGCGGTAAATCGATCTCCCCTATGGTTGATGAGGATCAACTGGTGGACATAGGGTTTTGAGGATATTTACCAAGGAGTGGTAAATTTAAATCCCCCATTGTCATTTGATATAGGATTTGGAGGATGTTTACCCGAGTGGTAAATTGATCTCCCTATGATGATTCTTCTTCTTTAGATCAAGAAATCATTATTCAATTGAGTTGAGTAAAGAGAAGATGAGATATGATGCAACAATGATGAGAAATGTACATCCAATATGAGAGACACGGTGCAGTCGTAAAGTCCTCCCTAGTTGAGATGGAGTGTTGAAATTTGGGCAGCTATGGGATGAATTTCCCAAAGAGAAACCCAACTACCCCAAAGGAAGCCCATCTTGCCCCAAAAAGAAATTTCAAAGAGAAATATTATTGTTGATATGTTTGACACTCCTATTATTATATGATGTGAAAAATTTATTTGGGGAAGTAATCATCAAAGCATATTTAAATATTATTAGATGCAATTTTGAATTTATGTTTCCCTCTAAATTTTCATGTTGGCTTCATAATATATCAAGTCGGTTTGGCCCAATAGTCGTGTCTATTCATATGGGAAATAAACTATAAATTGAGCCTAATTTTTTCCCCAAAAGACATAGTTTGGATTTGATCTGAGGCTAGGAATCTTGCATTATGAAGCTAACTTTTGAGGTAGAGGGTCGAGACCCTGAGGCATACTTCTGAGGCAAAGGGTCGAGACCCTGAGGTAAACTTATGAGACATAGGATTGAGCCCTAAGGAATATTTACGAGGTAAAAGGGGCCATGAAACCTGAGGTTTGTCTCTATGGAAAGGGGTTATGAACCCTAAGAATTGTGTCTAAGAAAAAGGGTCAAGAATCCTTAGTTATGTTTATGAGTAAAGGGGTTGAGAATCCCATGGATAAATTCCGAGGAAAGAGGCTGATCCTGTGGCACAATGCGAGCTCAAGAAGAAAATTTGGAGGATTGTCCGTTGATCTTGTTGGAGGTATGTACATGCATGTTTTGGAGGGTTACTTCTATGGTTTGTACACTAGATTAGGGCTACTTTTGTGTAGGTAAAGTGACCTTAATTTTTGTTTTAAGAGGACTATATTTGCTTCTCTTGTTGTAGCCCTAATAGAACTAACCCTCTACAGTTAGGGTGTTGTTTTTGTGACCTTCAAGGCTTAAACTTATGCAACCTTTATGAGATTTGTTAGGAGACCTCTGCAACCTATTTGAGTATCCCTATATGTGCCCTAAACTTCAGAGGTCAGTAGAAATATATATATATATATATATATATATATATATATATATATATATATATATATATATATATATATATATATATATATATATATATATATATATATATATATATATATATATATATATATATATAGTAGTAATATGTGGATATGTCAATAATATTTGGGATATGATTCTTATCCTTATGTAAGAGATGTTTGGACAAAGATTTTAGTTCATGTGACAATGTTGTTTGAGCAAATATTATAGTTCTTATAATTGTAATGCATGACCATGATACTAGTGCTTATGAATGTGATGTATGTCACAAATGATTATCCTTATGACAATGATGATTGACATTATTACTTGTTTTTGTAATAGTGATGTTTATGACAAATGTGATAGTGTCTCTATGGCATATGTGGCAGTGCCTCTATGACAATGATATGTGAGAATTCCTCTATGACAGATGCGACAGTGCTTCTATGATAAGATGTGTGGTTGTACTTTATGAAAGGGATGTGTATCATCAGTGATGTATGAAAATAAATTCTATGATAGTGTTGTGTGGAAGTGCCTTTATGATAGTGCGATATATGGTGATGTATGGTGGTAACCCTATGACAGTGATACATGTCTCATGACAGTGTTATGTATGGTAGTGTTTCTTGTGCTCTTCTTGCAGACAGAGGTATATGCTACCTACAAAGATCTGAAGGCAGTCTGAATGTCTCCTTGATTGTCTTGACAACTGTCATCTCATGAGGATCCTATATGATACAAGATTGGCACTAGGTCGCCTAATGTGACTGATGATGAAAGACTTATGTCTCATGATATTTGTGCATTGTATCTTAGTTGAACATTTAATGAATATCTAATAAGAAGACTTTGGCTGGGTTTCCCCCCTTGTAGGGTTTGCCTTCGTCTATGACCTAAATTATGGTGCATGTATTCTGTATGTTTTTTTCTATTGTTCGGTATTACTCCTCTACATTTTTGATGTTATTCTCATCCCTACATAACTGTTAATGGTAATATGATGTTATGGGGTGAATGTAATTTTTAAATTGGTGAAAATGTTTAAAAAATGCATTTATCTTTTGCATAAAACAATCCAACCCTAAAAAGTCTTTGGGGTCTTGGTTAAAGGGTGATGAGGTGGGTTGTTATAGCACTCATCACAGATTCAATTCCCTTCTGGGTTAAAGAGAACATGCTACCACATCTAAATTGAAACATTTTACTACGAGATGAATAAAGTTATACAATAAATTTCTTGATTAAAGTATAGATAGGGATAAATTTCTTGATTAATGTAAGGATAGGGTAGTAAAATAATGATTACTATGAATTGGTGGTTCTTAAATTAACTCTTACAATTGGCTCAAGAATTTTATGATACACAATTACAAATTTTTTTTTGGATCCTCTACTTATTCAATGGTTAAGAAAATAAATATTGCTCATAAATTTTACTTTAGAATCACTTTTTGATAATATACATTAATTTGTAGAATCTCTTAATAATATATATCTGCAGCAAATATATATTATTAATTTGCAAAAAAACATTAAATAAAATAAAAGATAGTAAAAAAATTCATGTAGGGTGAAGTGGAATTCTAGGGTTGAACTAAATTAAACAACTCAACTAAGATAAAAACATAACTTCCAAATATATTATTAATTTGTAGAAGACATTAGATAAAATGAAAAGTTATATAAAAAATTAATCTAGGATGAAAAAATGTAAGTTTTTGTAGAGTTAACAAATACTGAGATTCAAATGCTTTTCTTCTTATTTGGCACAGGTTGTGATAAGGATAATGATACCCAAATGATTGTGGTTGTTTCTTTGCTCTTCTTAAGAATAAGCCCAGAAATAAATTAATTTAAAACTCCATTTTATTTTTGACTCAAACATATAAATCTTAAATTTTACAAATATTTACACCTACACATCACTCCTACACTAAATTGTCAATAAGTATAAATTTTTAAACAAAACATTAAATTAAAAAAATTATCTAAAATTCCAAAATAAGAAATACATAAAAACAAAGAACATTTTCTAATGTAAAAGAAATGAGAAGTGGATTTACAAAGTCCAATTAGAATATTTCTGCATAAACTATAGAAAGTGAAAATACAATAAAATGATCTATCTCATGAAAAGTTTGAGCTCTTTAAATCAATAACTTTCATTACCCCTCAAATTAATAACTTTCAAATTAATGATTTTAAATAATCCTACTTTCTTTTTCTTTTTCCCGGTTTAACAAGAGAAGTGAATGAAGAATTGGATGAAGAACTATTGATTGAAGAGGTCATTGATGTTAAGATTGACAATTTTTAATATCAATAATTTTCATTACTCACTTTTAAATCAATAACTTTTATATAATGGAATATTTATTTCAATGTTTGTCTCACAAATAATAGAGAGCTAAAAAAATTTGTTATCCAGAAGTTTTGTAAACAGGGATGAGGAAAAGAGTTGGGTAGAAAGAAGAAGTACTATATTGAAGAATTCAACCCTAGTATGATCTCCATCAAAAAGAGTACATTGGAGTTAACAATTAGTGAAGGGCAAAGGTCCTTATTGCCCAATTAAGAACCAACTCATCAATTTAGGTGTGAAACAGGAAGGTGGAAAAAACCTAAAGAAGAACAGGTTTGTACATTTTGCACGTTTGGGGCTGTGGAATTGGAAAAACATTTCATTTTGAAATATGATGCATTCAAAGAGGTCACATAAAGTTATAAGAATATGTTAGCATCATTTTCTTAGCATTGTATTTTCAGCTATGAGATTGTTGAAAGGCTGGGTAAGCTCATCATCAATTTAATAAGAAAAAAACTGAAATGCAAAAGGCTAAAAACAAGAAACTCATAATACCATAAACTATTTTTAGTTTGATGAACTTTAAAATCTCACTTCATTTCATACTGATAGATTTTATTGAATATTACTTTTACACCTACACTACACAAGATTTACCTAGCAAACCCAACTCAAGAAATTGATAAAAGTAAACAACAACACTAGTAACGATAGTTCAGAATTACCCCTTTTTTTTTCATTTTATTAATTTCATCCCTATTCAGGGATCCCAAAACATTCAAACCGTCTTTCTGTAAACCAGAAATATATCACAACTCTAATCTCTACTATTACAATGCATAAAAAACGTCATTAACCAAAAAAATCAGAAAAGGAACCAATAAATAAAAATGATATATAAAACCACAAAATCGAAACTTAAAATCGTTTTCTTATTACAGAGCAACTTCGAAGACTACACGTTCAATAATCCAACTAGTAACTTTGTCAAAAGAGTGACCTTGTCCATTCATTGAGAATAATACAATTGTCCATTCATTGAGAATAATACAAAGCACATCATGCAGATATTAGTATTTTTATAACACTGAACAAGAAAGATCAAATTCTTCTCATCAGAATTGAAAGATTTTGCATGTTACTGTTTCTTTGATGCACCAAAGCTTTGAAGAAACAAAATGAAATCAAAGCTGAAATTGCAGACTTTTAACTAAACTTACCAAATCTTTTTGCCAGAGCATGCTGTTGAGTCTCGCTACTCTATTCTGCTTTCTCAAGTAAAACTTATCCAGAATGCCCGCAAATCAGATAGGACTTTTACCTAATTGAATTCTTGCAACTGCTTTCTTAAGTAAACCTTACACAGAATGCCCAGAAAATCAGATCGGACTTTTATCTAATTGAATTTTTTCAACTGCTTTATTAAGGAAAGGTTATAAAGAATGGCCTGAAAATCAGATCGAGCCTAACTCCCACCAGTTTACCGCTAGCTTTCTGAATACCTAAAATGCCGGGCCTTAGTGAACAAGAGATCAGTTTATGTTAACGAAAGAATCATTGCCGGTCCATTCCGATTCAGTGCATTACCTTCTGATCATCTGCAAATGAAATCAAACCATAAACTGATAATTCGAGGCAAAATAAACCATAATCTGAGAATTCCAAGCAAAATAAAATGCACGGGAGGTTTAGTCAGAGCGTTGATAAGCATTCATACCAAATAAAAACCCTGATTGAAAACCTACCCTGTCTCGGGTGCCTTCATTAAGATGCCACAGAATGCAACATTCCAAAGGAAGAGTCGAGAAAATGGGTTGGCACTAAAGATAAACTTTAGTTTGGAATCTTCATACAGCGGATGCCAACTGCGCTGAGGGCGATTGAGACAGATGACTCCACCGGATCCCTACAAAACAATTGCAAACAGATCAAACTAAATTAAATACACAATACATGTATTGCCATTGACATTGCCAGCACAAAATTAAATATATTGCAAGATTTTAACATCAAAATTCATGGCTATCCGATCTTTCGGGTTAAAGCAAAGACTCAAAAAATAAAATCCCTCAAACGTTCTTACGAACAGCAAGTGTTGAAGCCGATCCCGAAATGCAGCGTGCATAGTGAGTAGTAACCGGCCTGCGCAGAGGCGACCTACCACCCGGACCACGACTCCCAGTATCGTTATCACTGCCAATACCACACCATTCCAATGGAACCACTAGGTGCAGAACTGTGTGTAGCAGCTTGCTGTGAGTAAATACATAACCGGCGCGAAAGTGCTCACGTTTCAAATTTCAAATTTCTGCGCGTGCGGGAGTGGTGGAGTCCGGTGGCTGATGGGAGACGAGCGGCGCGGAGGGGGTGCGATGGCAGAGGCAGGGGCGTGAGGACTACCGTCGCTTCCGCTGGGTGGGGTCCATCTGAAGCCCGGAAAGCCGGGGGTCGCCGGAGATGGGTGTCTCGGAGCTGTCCCATCACTGCCGTTTCGTCGAACAAAAGACATTTCTATTGAATATTACCTCGGCACCTGTTTTAAGTTTATTGCATTTATTATAAATTAAACACGGAGTTTTCCTCTATATCCGTGTAGAAGATTGCAGAGCAGGTCGGATTACAGCATTATGTGAAGACTTGATACTGATTTCATTTAATTTTAGATCGCGGTAGTTTGCTTTCATTTCTTTGGCTATGGATCGGGGAGGAAACTTTGGCGGAAGAGGTAGAGGTAGGGAGACCAAGGTCAGGGTCAAGGCCAGGGCCACGGAAGAGGCAGAGGTAGGTTCTAATATTCCTGCAAGTGTTCTGTCTTCCCAAATGAGGGATCTTAATATCAGTACTCAGGAGCTTTCTAGGGTACCCCATCCCTACGCAAGTGCCTCCTCCTGCAGCTGAAACCAGCTGTTCGACATCGATGGCTTCTGCGTAGGAGTCTGCCTAGGGATTTAGTAGTGTCCAGATGCCTTCGAGCTCTGTTTAAAGTAGAAAGCAAGTTGGAGAGTGGATATAAATACAAGGTTTAAATAAGCAAGTAACTCCACCCCTGGAAAATCGACAGTGGAACCTTATGAGTAGCCATGTTTTTTATGGGAGGCAGATTGAAAAATGGTGTCTCCTAAGCTTCAACTGGGACAGGCCTTCACCTTCTCTAACCAACATGATTCAGATGTTCACGTCTTCCTTGGTGAGAAGGTGTGGAGACGTTGGAGTGGCCATGAATCCATCTCCCCTCATTTTGTAATATAAGCCCATGTCCCTGTTCAATGATATGAAAGGCCTTCAATAAACTTTGTTGGATGTTTAGGGAAGAGCCAAAGGGCGATTATAGATTTTAATCATCGTTATGGAGGAAAAACATAAGGGTATACAACTCTGAAGCGTATTACCGAAACAGATGTCAGATTGGTGACACAATGTTGTTTGTTCGAGCATGTAAATAGATCAGGCTACCCAATCGCAGGCACCTAAATATTTGGCAAATTTTGCATTGATGATGAATGCCAAAGTGGATGGAAGTAATGATGCTCTTCTTCATAGCCTGTCTTTCCAGTTAACTAGATTTGGCAACGGCCATGTCATGTACATTTGCGCGGATGTCAATCATCCTGGATCGGGGGATAGTACAAGTTCTTCCATTGCTATGGTGGTTGGAAGCATCAACTGGCCCTGGTGAAATTTCTATAATACGAGAGTCAGCTACCAGAGTCACACGGTGTAACACATAGTTACCAAATTCGTCCGAATCAATGCAAAAAATTCGGAAATTCGTTCGTTTGATTCAAGCAATGAATAGGTCGTTGAAGTTCGGTTTGTATGTCGTTTTCTTCGTTTGAGCTAGTTTCTTCTTCGTTTGAGTCATTTTCTTCGTTTGGGCTTGTCTGTAAGAAAACAATTTTAACGTAAGATAATACTTCGTGTCTTTTTAAGGATTTAGAAGGCCAGCAAGTAAGGAGACCAGATATAATACTTCGTGTTTTTTTAAGGAGTTAGAAGGTCAGCAAGTGAGGAGACCAGATATGCTTTGGCATTGTGAAGAGATAGCTTTGCTCAACATTATTGAAAACAGAAACAAGCATTATTGAAAATAGAAACAATGGAGAAATTGGAAAATTTTCTATTGAAAATAGAAAGAACGGAGAAATTGGAAAATTTTCTTTTTTGAATTTCAAAGAGATCTCTTAGGAATTAGAGTAAGTCTCAACATATTGAAATATGTGTGTTTAAAAAAAACAGTTAAGGAAAATAGAAATATTTGAGAAATTGTAAAAAAACCAAAAATTGAATTTCAAAGGGATGGCTGGATTACATAATAAGCCTCAATATATTGAAAATTATGTGTATTTAAAAACAAAAAAGAAAATAGAAACAATTGAGAAATTGGATTTTTTTTTTTTTTAATTTCATTCATGTTTTGTAGGGTTGGAAAGCCAGCTTTTCGAGGGCCTGAAAGCGAAGAAAGCAGGAAAAAATGAATGGGTGAAATACTCATTCTCTCTCTCTCTCTCATACTCATTCTATATATTTTGACAGCTT
Source organism: Pinus albicaulis (assembly GCA_034641835.2). Taxonomy (NCBI): domain Eukaryota; kingdom Viridiplantae; phylum Streptophyta; class Pinopsida; order Pinales; family Pinaceae; genus Pinus; species Pinus albicaulis. Next base: position 1,659,044,559 of record CM076578.1, on the reverse strand, counting down.
CTACATAAATAAATAGATTTAGAATGGTGATTTTCTAAGTATATTTATTTATTAAATAAGAATTTTAAACAAATAAATAAGTTTTGAATACTAAAAAGGTATCTTAGTTTTTTTAGTTTTAAATTTTCGAGGGAAGAGTAAGTTTGGATTTTCATTTCTTTTGGGGTGAATTGTATTTATAAGGTTGTTATATGATATAGATTTATTAGAAATTATTTAAATTTTTAAAATGAATTAGGACAAAAATGAACCGAATATGTAAAAAAAGAAAGTATATATATTCAAATTAAGATGTACACTATCCAATTTTTTCTAAATTAAATTTTTTTCATTCGAATTTTTATCATACCGTATTGAATTTGAATTAAAATTGGTAACTATGATGTAACACATCCAACAACTCGAGGAGATGTCTAAGGAATTACTGGACAATTATTTCAAAGAAAACAACAAGCTTCCTGATAGGATACTCTTCTTCAGAGATGGTGTCAGTGAGAGTCAATTCGATATGGTTCTCAGCTCAGAATTAGATGCCCTCAGAGAAGTAGTGGCCCTCTTCAGAAACTACAATCCTCTTGTTTCCTTCACAGTAGCTCAGAAGATACATCACATCCGACTATTCCTTGGTTATCGAGAACAACAGTCGAGGTCTGGCAATGTTCCTCCTGGCACTGTGGTGGACACAGTGATTATGCATCCAGGACAATGCGATTTCTATCTGTGCAACCATTATGGGCTTATGGGCGGAGTCGAGTAAAATTAAATATAAATATGTCTAGTGATTGGAGAAAACCATTTCCCATGCAATAAATTTGTTGGCCATGACATTGGAAGTGTCGTATGGATGGGGAAATTTTCCAATTGCTAGGGTGGAATAAACTTGAGCTATTATTCACACATTTCCCCCCTTTTCCCAGCAGTCAAACTGACAATTTAGACTAGTTTGGACAAACTTGTAGACCACAGACAATTCACTCCTCTCACAACCTACACAACCACAGAAAATTCACTCCTCTCACAATTGACAATTTACTCCTCTCACAATTACCTGGGCTCTAGTGTAAGAGGAAAACCCATAGCTATTAGCTCTGATATCAACACAATTAATTTTTCTGTTATCAACATTAGTAAATTACATCACAAACACAAATATTTTTTCTATTTCTATTACACATCAACATTAGTCAATTACATCACATATATATATATATGGTACTTATAAGACTCAACAATTTCTACAATGTGAAATTATTGTTCAGAAAATAGGTAAAGAACCCAATCTACTCAACAAACCAATCTTACTTACATATTATTATTGTACATATTATTTACATATATACCTATACCATTATATATCAAATATACCTATATCATTATATATCCTCTCTTATTAGACTTTTCTTTAAAACTCCTCCTTATAATAACATCCTTCATGTCATTATAAAAGCATCCTTCATCTCCTCCTAGTACCATTTGAATCACTCGTATTACCCTACCTCAGTGCAATATGATTCGAATAATATGTGTTTGATCCACACAAAATATACAATGTTCCTTTTCTCATATCTTTATCTTTAATTTTCCCAAACTTCATGATGGGTCAAGAACACAATGTTCTTCTGTTGATTTTGGTATTTCAATGTATATAATTTTAAGGAAGTGGGACTATGCATGCAAAGTATGGCTATTTTAATTGGTATCTTCTGAAAATTGGTTGGTTTTAAAATGGAAAAACATACTTTTCCATAGAGTAGAAAGATAGTTGTAGATAGTAGATGGTATTTTTTTCAAATTATTATTATTATTATTATTATTATTTTCCTGAAAATGGATGTTGTACAATGTGTTTGATATCACATCATATTATGACAGTGCAACATGAAATGTTCCAATTTTTTGAATTTTTCTACATAATTTTAATTCTAAATGTTGTGGTTGAAAAAAAAAGTGATATTGTTAATTCTCGTGATCATTGCATTCGATACATGCCAATGAAAGCCATGCGATACATGAATTCCTATGATTTAATAGTAAATGTTGGAATATGAAATACTTAACTCCCTGATATACTTCTCTCCTTATTTCATTTCTGTGGTTTATGCAGTGAGGGATTTGTTTACTTATCTTATTTTTTGGGTCATATTGAAATACGTTAGATCAGTGAAGGGTTTTTCACTGTTTTCTATACCCCCACCCTCCAATAGTTAGTAACTGCAATAAGAATGTTGCCTTCCCCACAAGAGGTATGTGCTTTCTCCGACCCGTGCATGGAAGGGAGGAGATAAGTAATGAATGAAACCACTTCCCTAACAATATTGTTTGGAAACCTTTCCTTTCAAGTGGTTCAACCCTAAAATACGACTAAGGGATAAGCTCGCCCAAGCGCATAAGAAGATTCGATAGTAATGTATTTGAGGCGGATGATGATAAAGAAGTTGGGCTGAGAGTTTAATATATATTATGTTACCTTTACATCACCACCATCCCAAAATGATCCCACTACTATGACCACATCAGTCTCTCTTCACAAAATCGAACATGCAACTGCTATTTCCCTTGACAAAATTAAAACATTACGTCTCTATTTCGAGCGGTTTAGATAGAAGAAATGCACATTCAATTTTTGCAAGAGATGTTGATATGCTGATAGTTATGGGACCATTTTGGGACGGTGGTGATTTCAAGGAAGCAAGCGATGGAAGTGATAATGTGGAGTAGAAATTTTTTTGGAGATAATAAAATACAATGCACTCAAGTTTTCTATCAGATGTACAAGAAGTCAGAGCAGCAAAGTAAATGTTGAGGGAATTCTTGAACGATTTTTCTTGTGAAGGATTCAAACATTGGCATTCGAGCGAACTAGCTACATAGTTTTTCAATGCCACAGATATTTTGACATATGCTTTATTCTACTATTATTGACAGAAGTTGACCATGTATAACCTTCCTAAAATAGTCCCACAGCTATGAGCATATCAGCATCTCTTGGAAAAATTTAATGTGCGTCTATTCTCTAAACCACTCAAAATAGAGAAGAAAGATGTAACGCCTTAATTTTGTCAAGAGAGAGAGCAGACACATGTTCGATTTCGTGGGATCATTTTGGGACAGTAGTGATGCCAAGGTAGCAAGAGATATATAAGGATGTAATGAAGCTACCCATGTAACCCCTTAAATAGGTATCCCAACCCGGAGTTGGCCTGAGAGTTTAACATTTGATGGTAGAGAATAAAAAGAGGATGAGTTAATCATATTTTCTATCATTCAATTTATAAACTTTTTTCAATCTCAAAATATAGAAATGTTGATACACACTATCCATGTTTTAATTAATATCTGGTTGTTTTTTTAGGATCAAATCTTTCAAAGATTGATTTTGGAGGGTGTTCTTGGACATATGTAGAAAATAAAGATTGGGAAAACCCACTAACCTTTCCAAGTCTTCTATGTCATTCCATCATTGCATTCTCTTATCTTAGCTATAGTACATTGCAATTACAGTCCATTAAGAGGTATGGTGAATTAGTTTATGGATTTGGTAATTTTAGTAGGTTCTCGTAGCTAGTTATGTTAAACTAAAATCTCTATGTTTATCATTGCTACTGAGTTCTCTACATTTAATATATATTTATTTCAATTTACAGTGCAGTCTCTAATGTTAATTTATACATATGGAGGCAAATTAATCACTCTTATTGGCTCCCTTTGACAAAAAGGATTTTGAAGAGTATTGGTTTCAAATCTCGGAAAATTTTAAAGTGGAGGATGAGTTAAACGTATTTTTATCATTCAATTTATAAGCTTTTTTTCAATCTCAAAATAAACAAATGACGATACACACTATTCATGTTCTAATTAATATCTCATTTTTTTTCATGATCAGATGTTTCTCTGGGGAGTAGGTGGCCCTCTGTAGTGAGTCTCTCAAAATGATAGGATGATAGAATACTACTTTTTAGGGCATGACCTGACCCCCCAGAGGGAAAAACCTTATCATATTAGAGCTCCTCATGAAGTACTTGGCTTCGTTCTCATTGGAGGACAAATACCTAAACCTTAAGCTCCCCCCTTTCAATTATAGTCGGTTGGAAAATTTCTCATTCTTTCTTCTCAGACCACGCTGCAACAAACTATATCCACCCACCCTAGGAGTTATTAGTGCATGAAGATACTCACCTTATACCAAGTACCCATTAATTAATCGAGCTCCACATCGAGGACATATACCTCAAACTTCAATTTCTAAATTGTATTGAGTGAGTCAGTAGATAGTGGAACCTTAACGAACAATGTTCCACCTTGTGTTCTTGCATGAACAAATTGGATCTATCTGTCGCTACTCTGATCCAAAGAGGAATATTGGGTGGTGTAGAGGTAATGGTTGGAACATAGGAGGAGTCAATTAAGGGGTGGTTTTATGTTTTGTGGGATCAAGAAACAATAGTTGCGGAGCACCTAGTGAATTGGGTAAAAGCATCATCCTATGACAACCTAGATATTTCAAAACCTATTTCTATGCCTTTCCCACAACTGGTGTTGCTACACCTGTTGGTCCTTCGAATGGATCCACTGCTCTAGCTACTCTTTTCCCATGATCGCAATTGGCCTCGGGTCTAGGTCCTGATCTAGAAAAACCACTAATAGTGGGGTGCTACTAGTGGGGTTTCTAGTACTCAGCCGACTGATTCAACTATGCAATCAATTACTTATTCTCCAATCTCCATGGGTGGGAGGGATATTAAGCGATGTTGCTCCTTCTATTGAATCACTCAAGAAGCTCAATCTATTGAGCCACTAATAGAATCAACAATATAGGTTTCACATACAATTACATCAACAACAGAACCAACTGAAGAATCAACTAGAACTACTACTATTGGTGGGTATCTAACATATGGGGATGTTGGTCATGGATCCATAGGCATTGGGAAACTAATTTCTACTGGTGCATCTCGTCTCAATCTAGAAATGGAACGATTGGATATGAGTCTCTATCTCAAGACTAAGAATCTTCAACTCACTCACAGAAGTGGCTAGATAAACTAGCCATGTTATTTGTAATGCTTGGTCTCGGTATCACTAATGGAACGACTCTACATAGAAAAAATCACTACACTTGGCTCTGCTGCTTATGGTGTTGGATAAGAATTTGAGTAAGCAAACCAACTGATGATCTACCTATTGCTTCATTCTAATTGATCCAAAACCCCTTTTTTAAAAGGTACATCTAATTTTTGTTAGCTCAACTTTACACACAAAAATGTAACATTAATGGGACCCCTACACGTGTAGTACTTATTAGAATCAATATGCATTTTTTTTCTAATGAAAAGATGAATTCTGAAATGACAATGCATTTCTCTCTTAAGATGTGTTTATGTATTTTTTAGATAGATATTTGAGGTATAAGAAGATTGACTGAGGGTATATTCCCAACATTTTTTAATGGATGGTACGATGACACCCCTAACAATACCTTGGTATGTATATCTATCTGCGTTCTCATTTTCACACTCTCTCACCCACACATTGTCCTTGTTTATTATGTTTTTTTTCACATTATTATAACCATATTCATAAAACCCAGAGGCATACTAGCACTCTTTGACAATTATACTCATACTTCCCTTAATTTAGTCTCAAAACAAATAAAATTTTCAAAACAAAAGCAATATACATGATTTCTCATGTTCTCAAAAATACATTACAGTCCATATAAATAAGTCTTTCATAAAAAAAATATTTGAATTTCAACAATTCTAAAACTTAGTAAACCAGAATTTGAACATCCTACTACTCAACACTTAGTAGAAAACTTCAAACTCCGACTATTATCTTCAAGCTTTCTAGCTAGTTGATTCCTTCCTTGACCTCCACTCCAAGAAGTAGTCATTTTGATAAATCATATTCTCTTGTGTTAGGTTCTCTACAAGCATAATGATAGGATATGTTGGAGAATAATGTCTCCATTTTTTTCATTTGAGCTAGCATAATGTGCAAATTGATATTCCCAATTTTGTAGCAGACCCTCATCTAGTGTGTAACCACATTACAGTCACCAAAAATCAACAACTTTGTCACCTCCATGTATGCTACCATTTTCATTAAGATCATTAGATCCATCAAATCAACGTAGTTATTAGTACTGCACCGAAGTTTACATTGAAATTAAGGAGAAGAGAGTCATTTAGAAATAAGGTACTTCCTGCAGTACAAAGAGTATTTTTCTCTTGGCTAGCACCATACAAGTCACCCCAGTTTATCAATTCATGGTTTCTTCTGCATCTTGGGTTTCTGTATCGTTTCATGTCTTTTTATGCTTCCAAAAACTGACCTGATAATATATGCACATTGAAATTGAGGAATGTGTGTCTCCTGAAATATATCAACATTTCAAGCTAATGATATGCTCTAAGAAACCACAATAGGAAAATATCTAAAACCTTTAAGTTATTTATTATGGGTCCAGTTCTTCAAAGCCTCCTCCATAGTCTGCACTTGTCACCCTTCCCTACAAATTTTCAGTTACTTAATCTCTTCCCATACCTTACCTGCATATTTTGAATTGTTAAATAAATGATCAACTAGTTCACTTTCCTTCTTACATAGTGTACACCACCCGGGACCATTCTTGATGCATTTTTGAAGTATTTTCCAATTTTATTCTTTGTTCTAAAGAGCTAATGACATATAAACCTTTGAATTTAGAGGAGAATAAGACTTCTAGGGAATATTTCACCTCTAGGTCTCCTCTTCCTAGGTTGTATCTACAAACTTTGCTTTGTAAAATAACATAGGAGTATATTCCCCTAGGGAAGGGTTCCTTGAGAATAAAAAAACATCCTCCTTGCTTATTCTGATATGAATCTTCTTATGTTGATCCACAAATACCTTCTAGTGACATATTTCCATACTTTTCAAACCAACTCCTTTCCTTTCTTCCATATTTGCTGGAAAATTGAGGCAGATATTGTAACAACTCCTTAACCCATGGTATGAATTCCTTGACTTTGCAAAGTAGCAATCAAATCCAATGGTAATTTTTAGGCTTCTCCATACTAAACCTGTGGATTAGCCCCTATTCTGATCTGATCCCCTTTTCCAACTCTCCATACTAACCCCACACTTACCAAAGTGAAATTCAGTGTCAATGATTTCTAGACTATAGACCCATTTTGGATAGTGTTGTTTTCCTTCCTATCTCATTATTCCATGTTAAGGTGTTCAATGTGATTTGGTATATCACCTGCATCTAGAGTCTCTATTTGGAAATAATATTCCATGGACCCTTGGTAGCTATAAATTTTCCAAAGAAGTGAATGTATTTGAAATCCCAAACTCTAGTTTCTTTTGGTTTAGACAAGGACTAGCATTTGAAATTCTGAACTTTGTAGAGATTGGAGTGGGATAATAGGAAACATTTTTTAATATCGAAAGGTGATAAAAATCAAGTACATTTCATTGACAAGTAATCTAAATATGAGTACTTGTTATGAATGAATAATGGTAAAGTGCACTCTTAGAAAATAAAATAAACAATATACTTGTTAACATGGAAAATTTTAGGGGCTAATATTCACAGGTGGGCTAATTTTCCAGGGTTTTTCCAAAAAAAGGTTTTGCCAATTTCCATTTTTTCTCAAAATGATTCGCCCAAATTTTACAATATAAAATTATTTTACCTTAAAAATCGCCAACATTATATAAATGCTATATATAAAATCATTATAAATTTGAATAATCTTAGAAATATATCAATAAATATTTTATAGTTTTCATATTAGGGATTAGTGACATTCGCCAATGTTTTAAACTTCGAGATAATTTTCCATGCTTAAAATTTTCCCTTCTTGTTAGCACTGGAAAGCTGAACCATGCAAGTTTATTTTAGAAATTAGACCTTTGCCATTTGTTCCAGTACTTCCATGAGATAATGATTAGTTGGGATGTGGCAAGGTTGTTGTTATAGCCTACATACACTAATCTATGGACATTATGGACTTCAAATTTCAATATAGTGTGGCCAACCTTAACACAGGTTCATACCCAATTTCACTATAAATATCACTCCAAATTTTATTGCTCATATTATGTTATTATCTAATTTCCTTAGTGATGTAAACCTACTTCATCAAAGTCAATAGATGTTAGGAGCTTCATTAGTTAGATCCTCTATATTTTAGCAATTAAATATTTGTGGTTGACATTAATTGTGGTCCTTCCATTCCTATATTACCATTATCAGCATGGTGGAGTTTGTTAGTGTTATTTTTTTGAGTGAATTTGAAGGAAGAACTACACAAAAAATCCCCAATGCAAGGATTTCAGGAAGACATAACTTGTACTAAGAAATGATCGAAAGAAGTGACATCTATAGTTTTGGAGTGTTGATCTTGGAGTTGTTGACGGTGTTGAGATTCAACAAGATGATGAGCTTAGTGAAAAGTAAGCACCTTCACTAAGTGGGGCCCGTAGCCTATTTTTAGGTGTATGTATATTTCTAGACATGGTGAGCATATTCTATAAGTTGCAGGATGTTATTTGTAGATGGTTGGTCAAATGTGAAAAATAGATGAAATTATTTTTTTAGAATATTGGGCGAAGTATATTTATAGATCGTTAATCTAAAAATAGATGCAAGTCAATTATTATTAGCCCTTAATAATAATTCGACAATAAATATCAACTTATTCTCTTAGAGCACTTTATTTCAGTGAAAAAATTTGGAAAATCAATAGGTTGAACTAATTATGCAATTCCTAGGGTTATTGGTGGCTCATGCGTGGAGGACTCAGTTAGAATTGAAGTGGAAAAGTTGTGACACAGTTGGAAGAGTAGTTATGGGAGTTATTATTTAGTTTAAGTCAGTTAAGTGAGCTAGACTCAGTTGATCTAGTTGTATCTAGTCTAAATGAAAGATACACTAGTGAGAGTTTAGTGAATTAATTAGTTAATTAAATCACAACTAATAACTCACTAAAAACTGAAAAAATAAATCAGTTAACTACTTGCATGTCAGTTCCAGTGGAGACCCAGTGGAGAGATAGGTGAAAGGGTGAGATGGACTATCTGTTGTGACTATAGTGATGCATTCAATTCATATGACACACATTGGAGATGCCAATGAGGATTGCACAGTAAAGGCAAGTCCAATTCAAATTCATTCAAGGGTCTTCTTCAACAGGGATTGCGCAGTGGAGGCAAGTTGTCAGCAGGTAAGAAATTGGTGCATAGAGATAAAAATTTCTGCATGACAGTGTGTAATGATTGTTGATTGCACTGAGAGCTTGATGTACTAAGCTTTGTATGATATTTTTACATGATCCATTGATATACATAATATATGATAGTTGGGGTTTTTAGCTTTAAGCTTTCCCATTAAACAACTGTGTTTATGTGCGATTGATTTTCTTCATATGTGGTTGCAATTGGTGATTTAATTTCCACAAAGACTTAAGTGGAAGGATTCTGTATTTAACATAAGATTAATTTTTTAGATAAGGAGAATCAGGTAATAGTATCAGCATTAATAAATTTGTATATGGTATCAAACCAGTGTTAATCACTGGAGATTGCAATTGTGAAGAGGTGTTGAGTTTTATGCTGGTGGACTATTCGAATTTTCTGCAGAAATTTATTGGTGCGACAGTTGAGTATTCATTGAAATGTATTTCAATAGGTTTCAATTGGAGTATGCCCTTAAGGGTAGCTCAAATTACATAGCTTGGAAGGATAGGATGGAGGCGATGCTTGAAGATAATGGATTGAAGGAGTTCATCGATAGCAATGTTCCTAACCCTACTTCTAGTGATGTTGCATTACTTGACGCATGGCAAAAGAAGGTAGCAAAGGCAAGAAGAATTCGGTTGGAAGGTGTGAAGGACCATATTGTGTCAAGAATTCATGGGAAAGCCACTCCATTTGCAATGTGGAGGGCTTTCATAGATATTTTCCAAAGCAGCAGCAACCATAGGAAGTTGGCGTTGAAAGATAAGCTCAGAAAAATCAAAATGGAGAAGGGCAACAATATTCCAAAATATCTCACGCAGTTTTTCCAATGTAGGGATGAGCTGGGAAGTGTGGGAATTATAGTTGTGGATTATTAATTGGTGATCTTGGCTCTCCTTGGGCTTCCGAAGAGTTGGCATAGCTACGAAGACTATGTCAATGGACGAGAGAAACTGCCAGATTGGGAGCGACTTTGGTCGAATCTTGTGCAGGAGTAGATAAGGCGGAATACCAGGGATGGCTCTTCATCGAAGAATGATGATGAAGGGAATTGTGATTTGGATGCCAAATCAAGGAAAGGGAAGGGGAAGAAATCCCATCCAAAATCTGAGGCTAAAGGCAAGAGGCTAGATCTGTCCAAGGTGAAGTGTTTTCATTGTCATGAACATGGGCATCTCGCCACTAACTGCCCACTAGAAAAGAAAAAAAAGAAGGCTGCTAGAGTTGCAGTGGGTGAGGCCATAGCCTTGCCATTTGAACTTGATTTCTCTTTGATCGCATGCTTGGTTTCAAGCACAATGGGATCAGTGTGGTATCTTGATAGAGGTGCTTCCTTCCATATGACGGGAGACAAGGAGTTGTTTAGTGACTTGGAGGAGAAGGATCTCCAAATGCATATAGAGATGGGCGATGATGGTAGATACAATGCGACTGACATTGGAACCATTACCTTTGAGAGGGAGTTAGGTAAAACATTTCTGTTGAAAGATTTTATGCATGTTCCAAGTTTGAAGAAGAACTTGGTCTCTGTCGCTTTGTTGGAGGACTAAGGTTATGACGTTGTTTTGAATGAGGGAAAAAACCTTCCTCTGACATAAAAGAATGGGTCAAACCAAGAGGATATGGATTCGAGTTAATAATATTTACAATCTGGAGGTAGATGGCTACGCTGCAATGATGGGTAAAGAAGAAGAAGTGGTGAGCCGGGATGAGGGTGAATTATGGCACAGGAGATTGGGCCATATTCACCATGGTGCCTTGAATATTTTGCAGCATATTTCTACTGGAATTCCCAAGGGTATTCTTGCACAGTTAGATCAGTGCAAAGGATGTACTATGGGTAAGTTTGTGAAGACCAAATTTCATAAGGAGGATGGTGCTTCGGTGATCCTATAGAGAATTCACATAGATGTGTGTGGACCTTTGTCGGTTGCTTCAATAGAAAGACATAGGTATTATGTTATTTTTTCTATGACTATTCTCATAGATGCTAGATCTTCTTTATGTAGAAGAAAATAAAAACATTCTCAAAGTTCTATGAGTTTAAAGCATTGGTGCAGAAGGAGTCGGGGAAGCAAGTGAAGGCTTTGCGGAGTGATGATGGTGGTGAATATTTCTTGAATGAGTTCAAATATTTCTGTAGCAAAGAAGGAATTAGAAGAGAACTCATAGCGTTTCATAACCCATAGCAGAATGGGGTCGTGAAGAGGAAGAATAGAACGATCATGGGTGCTGCATGAGCTATGCTGCATGACCATGGCTTACCGATGAACTTGTGGGCAGAAGCATGCAAAACTGTTGTTTATGTGCAAAACTGTTGTCCTCATAGAGTACTTGGCATGCGTACACATGAGGAAGATTTTACTGGTAAGAAGCCTGATATTTCTCATTTGAAGATTTTTGGCTCATCTGTTTACATTCATGTGACAAAGGACACCAGGAAGAAGGTGGAGCTAACTGTAGAGGTTGGTATATTTGTGTGATAGACAGAAACACCCCATAATTATCATGTGTATTTCCCAAACAGTCGAATGAATGTGGTGCGATGGGATATAAAATTAAATGGGGTGAAAGCCATGAAGTTGTTGCTTGAAAGGGAGCTACACTTGCATGCAAAGGATGAACTTCTTCTTCCCAAATATGAGCCTCTAGATGTGGATCAACCACAGGATGAGATTCATGGAGTGGAGGAGTCCACTCATGCAGAACCAAACATTAGAACAGGAAGAAAGCGTACCACAATAGGTGAGAGACTGAAGCTTGATGTAGCACAGAATGTAGGAGTCCCTACATCACAGTGCAAACAGAGAAAATCACTTGATTGATTTACTGGATACATGGCTCTTATGGGAAAGTGTATCATGAAAGAGCCATATTCTTTTGAAGAAGCAGTGCAAGAGCCCACATGGGTAGATTCCATGGTGGAGGAGTATGAATCCATTGTCAGAAACAATGCTTGGGAGATTATTCCAAGGCTGGTTGGTAAATTAGTGGTAGGTTCAAGATGGATCTACAAGGAAAAATAAGTTACTGATGGGAGCATTGAGAAGTATAAGGCAATATTTGTTTCCCGGGGCTTCTCATAGATTGAGGTGATTGATTAAACCTTTGCACCTATCGCATGGTATTCTTCCATAAGGACCATCCTTGCTCTCTCAATGCAGATGGGCTGGCACATTCATCAGATGGATGTGAATACTGCGTTCCTTAATAAGATCATTGAGGAAGAAGTGTACATTGAGCATCTTGAAGGATTTGAGATCTTCAGCAGCAAGTTGCATGTGTGCAGACTCAAAATAGCGCTATATGGGTTGAAGCAAGCACCATGTGCTTGGTACACATGGATCGACAACTATTTCAACGGACTTGGCTTCATGAAGAGTGATGCGGATGCAAACCTGTACCAAATTGTGGTAGAGGGTAAGCTTTTAGTCATTGTTATTTATGTTGATTACTTAATACTAACACGTGATGAGTATGTGATACACTCATGTAAGGCAAATATTTCAAAGGAGTTTGAGATGAAGGATTTAGGCCTCCTTCATTATTTCCTTGGATTGGAAATATGGTAATGAGAAGGTGAACTGTTTGTGTCTCAAGGAAAGTATGCTTGGGAGATACTTGGTAAGTTTCACATGGAGGACTATAAGCCCATGGATACTCTTCTTCTAGCAAATTGGAGGAAAGAGGATGTTATATCGGTAGAGGTAGTGGATGGTACTGTCTATCGATAGTTGGTGGGTTCGCTCATGTATTTAGTTAATACAAGACCAGACATATGCTATGCAGTGAACCAACTTAGTCAAGCAATGGTTAAGCCTACCAAGCTCTTTTGGAAGGTAGAAAAGCATGTCCTGAGATATCTCAGTGGCACATCTCAGTATGGTTTATGGTACAAACAGATGGATGAGGTGAAGTTGCATGGCTTCATGGATGCAGACTGGGCAGGAAGCCCAATGGACAGAAAGAGGACATCAGAAGGGGTTTTCAGTATCAGATCTACAACAATTTCTTGGTGCAACAGGAAAAAAAGATCTGCGGCACTCAGTTTATTAGAATCAGAATACATGGAAGCAAGTCAAGCTGCATGTGAGGCTATCTGGATGAGGAAGATCCTGGTCAGTTTGTTTGGTTCTCATTTAGATCCTATAGTGATACATTGTAATAATTATATTTGCATTAAAATATTGATTAATCTTGTGTTTTATGATAGACCTAAACATATTGATATCCAGTATCATCATATTAGAGATTGTGTGCTGCAGAAGATCATGTTGCTTCAATACATTCCTACGGAAGATCAGGATGCAGATATTATGACGAAGGCACTCAGCAAGAGTAAATTTTAATACCACAGAGGCAGGATTGGGGCGAAGGATAATCCCTATTTTGTTGAGAGGGAGTGTTGAGATTCAACAAGATGATGAGCTTAGCGAAAAGTAAGCACCTTCACTAAGTGGGGCCCGCAGGCTATTTTTAGGTGTATCTCTATTTCTAGACATGATGAGCATATTCTATAAGTTGTAGGATGTTATTTATAGATGGTTGGTCAAATGTGAAAAACAGATGAAATTATTTTTTTAGAATATTTGGCGAAGTCTATTTATAGATCGTCAATCTAATAATAGATGCATGTTGATTATTATTAGCCCTTAATAATAATCCGACAATAAATATCAACTTATTTTCTTGGAGCGCTTTATTTCAGTGAAAAGATTTGGAAAATCAATGGGATGAAGGAATTACGTAATTCCTAGGGTTATTGGTGGCTCATGCATGGAGGACTCAGTTAGAACTGAAGTGGAAAAGTTGTGACATAGTTGGAAGAGTAGTTATGGGAGTTGTTAGTTAGTTTAACTTAGTTAAGTGAGTTAAACTCAGTTGAGCTAGTTGTATCTAGTCTAACTGAAAGATACAATAATGAGACATTAGTGAATTAACTAGTTAATTAATTCACAACTAATAACTCACTAACAACTAAACAAATACAACAGTTAAGTACTTGCATGTCAGTTCCAGTGGAGACCCAGTGGAGAGATAGGTGAAAGGGTGAGATGGACTATCTGTTGTGACTATAGTGATGCATTGAAAGCATCTGACACACATTGGAGATGCCAATGAGGATTACACAGTCAAGGCAAGGCCAATTCAAATTCATCTGGGGGTCTTCTTCAATAGGGATTGCGCAGTGGAGGTAGGCTGTCAGAAGGCAAGAAATTGGTGCATAGAGATGAAAATTTCTGCATGACAGTGTGTAATAATTGTTGATTGTACTAAGAGCTTGATGTACTATGCTTTGTATGGGATTATTACATGATCCATTGATATACATAATATATGATAGTTGGGATTTTTAGCTTTAAGCTTTCTTGTTAAAAAACTATGTTTATGTGTGATTTATTTTCTTCATATGGTTTTGCAATTGATGATTTAATTTCCAAAAAGAATAAAGTGGAAGGATTCTATATTTCACATAAGATTAATTTTTTAGATTAGGAGAATCCAGTAATGCTATCATTATTAATAAATTTCTACAGATGGGAAAACAACCAAGAGATCGAGAAATTGGAGAGGATGAAGATCTTGTGAAGTGGGTGTGCAATAAAATAAAGAAAAATAATGGATTTCTTGAAGTGTTGTATCTTGAGTTTGTGGACTACTTCAAGGAGGAAATGACCATGGTTTTGAAAGTAGAACTCCTTTTCATAAGAAACTTTCCCATCAACTAGCCAACAACGAAGAGAATCATACATTTGCAGCAGGAAGCCAATACTGAGCACAAGGCAAAGGCAACTGCCAAGGATGAAAAATAGTCTCTTCACTAGTACGTGGGACCCACAATTTTCATTATATAAGCATGATGGTAATTGTATTTGGCCTAGAATTTTCTTCTTTACATGGCTTCCATATTTACTTCCACTTTGTAGCTTCTAAGTTTTTTTAGAGTTTGTTCATGTATAACCTTTTGAATCTAACCTAATACTAATAGCCAAAATAGAAGCTTACCTATGTAACTCTTTGGGCATCATTCCCCACAACGATCCAATGGTTAGAGGCTGCATCTATATACCCAGCCGTGGGCCATTATGTTGTTATGTTTTAGATAAATCTACCATGCAAGTTAATAATTGTGGTGGGCTGGCTAAGACATATAATTTTCTCCCTATTAAACACCATGACGAGAGCACAAATAGATACCATTGCCATCATGATCTATGTTAGCGTCTTATTATTGATCTCATCTTTCTCTACTCTCCTTGGGCACAAGCATTTAATTGTAAACCAAAACACTAAAGATTTCAATGTAATATAGGTGGAAATGAAGATGATTTTAGTGGTAGCTTCCAGAGATTCTCATTATCCTGTTGTAATAAATGGTTATTTCGTAGAAGTTTAATTATGGCCTCTGGCTATTTTAAAATCTTATTGTAACATGAAAATGTTAATTTCTAAAATTTACGTGTTTTTAAACACTTCTTGGATTAAATCCAAATCAGTGTGTATTTAACCATTTTCCATATTAAATCATGAAATGACACGACAACAAAATTGTAACAGGAAAATCATGTTCCTTCTTGAAATTATAAATGTATTTAATCATTAGTAGTTTTGGTAAATAATAGGTATCATAGAGGAAATTAATCAATTGAGTTACTGTATTTTTATTATGTATATTGAATATCATATTTATTCTTATTATCTTTTATTATGTATATTGAACATGTTATTTCTAGCAAATATTGATCTTCCTAGATCTTATATTTATTTGGTGTATCTTTGCACCTTTAGGGGCAATTGCTAGTTTAAAGTCTAGTTCTTTAAAGGGTGCTAGCTCAATGGAAGAGCACCTTCTTTATAAGCAGGAGGTTGGTGTTCGATTCCATCATGCCCTGATATTTGTAGGGAATGGTGGTGATTAATTTTTAGTGACGGATGCTCTTTTGACCATCACCAATGATCTTATGGTGACATTTTTCAACCCTCACTAAAATATGAAATGGTGACGGTCAACGAACGCCACCATATATACGCATCAATAGTGACGACCATGAAAGGTCCGTCACCATAAATCGTTGTTGTTGATATGAAATGGTGAGAGTCATTGTTTGTCATTATAGTCATTATTCGTGACGGACCTTGATGTCACCAATGAGCTTACCATAACGTTTTTTGACCCTCACCAAATATGAAATGGTAATGATCAACAAACGTCGCCATATATATGCACCAATAGTGACGACCATGAAAGGTCCATCACAAAAAATCATTGTTGTTCATATGAGATGGTGACGGTCACTATCTATCATTATAATAAATATTCGTGACGTACTTTGAATGCCACCACAACACATACTTTCGGCGACACCACCTTTGGTGACGTTCAGTTTTTTGGTGACGGAGGCTATTGTCCATCACCATTGCTCATATGAAATGGTGACTGTCAGTACCCATCATTATAAATCATTATTGGTGACGGACCTTGAATGTCATCACAACACCTATACTTTCGGTGACGCCACCTTTGGTGATGTTCAATTTTTGGTGACAAATGCTCTTTTGACCATCACCAGTGAGCTTGTAGTGACATTTTTCACCCCTCACCAATGTCCTTTTCTCTTGTAGTGGAAAATCCCCACAACCATAAAGCATCTGCGAGGATTTCTCGCATTAATAGGGTGTTATCACAATTTTTTTAATAATCATGGGAGAATGAAAACACCTCTAACAAAATTACTGAATAAAGATACATTTTCTTGGACTCCAAAAGAAACTAAGGTCCTTTAACATCTTAAAGAGGCAATGTGTCAGGCACTGGTCTTAGCTACGCCAGACTTCACAAAAACCTTTATTGTGGAATGTGATGCCTTAGGAAATGGAATTGGTGTTGTTTTAATGCAAGAAGGAAGACTTGTTTCTTTTGAAATTCATCCAATCAAATGAAAGTATTTACAAAAACCTATTTATGAGAAGTAAACGTTGGCAATAATACATGCACTAAAGAAATGATGACCTTACCTAATGGGAAGACACTTCAAGATAACAATAGATCATGATAGTCTTAAATAATTTTTGGAACAAATACTATATTCAGAAGAGTAGAAAAAATGGGTCACAAAGATGTTGGGTTATTACTTTGAAATCATCCATATAAAAGGGAATCTAGATGTTGTTGTAGACAAACTCTCAAGAAAGGATGAGGATGTGGAAGCATTTATTTGTGCCATTTCTAATATCCAGCCAGATTGGATAGTCAAAACAAGGTAGGACTGGACAAATGATGAAGAAGTGTGGACACTCATTCAAAAGTTACAGAAAGATCCAAGTACATATGATACATTTCACTGGAAAAATGATTGATTATGGTACAAATATCACTTTTATATTTGTAAAAATTCCCAACTGAAACAAAATATTATTTTTGAATTGCACACCTCTCCCTTAGGAGGACACTCAGTATTTTTAAAAATTTACCATAGGTTCAAGAAAGATTTTATTTGGATAGCCTTAAAACTGATGTTCAAAATATTGTGGCGAAATGTTGGGTCTGCCAACAAAGTAAAGTTCAGACAATTATACAACCTTTATCCAATCCATGTCAACGTTGGGAGGAGGTTTCAATGGATTTTATCATAGCTATACCCAATTCTAAAGGAAAGTGTGTCATCATGGTGGTAGTTGATAGACTTACCAAGTATGCACACTTTTGTGCATTATCTCATCCATTTAAAGACAATAAAATTTCTACCACATTTATGGAAATAATTCAAAAGTTACATGGAAACCCAAAAATTACTATGAGTGACAGAGATCCGATATTGTGTGGAAAGTTTTGGATGGAATTATTTTCTTGTCTGGATACTCATACAGCTCATAGCTCATCTTATCATCCTTAATATGATGGGAAAACTGAGATAATAAATAAATGTTTGTAAGGATATCTTCGTTGCTTTGTATCTAATAAACCAACATAATGGATCTAGTGGTTACCTATAGATGAATGGTGGTATAACACTTCCTTCCATACTGCAACAAAGATGGCCCCATTGATGGCACTTTATCGATATCATCCACCATTCATCACATCAACTTTAAGAGAAAATTCTAAAGTTCAAGCAGTGGAATATCACATCGAGCATCAAAAAAAATTTCTCCAACTCTTAAAGGATAACCTTACTTTGGTGCAAAATCGAATGAAACAACAGGCAGATCAAAATCACAGCGAAAGAAGTTTTGATGTAGGTGATTGGGTATTTTTACAGCTACAACCATACAAACAAATCTCCCTCAAGCAAGATAATAAGGATAATAAATTATCACCAAATTACTGTAGTCCTTACAAGGTGTTGCAAAATATTGGTACTATGGAATACAAATTGGAGCTTCCTGCATCTTCCTGATTGCACCTAGTTTTCCATGTTTCATGCTTAAAAAAGGCTATAATACAATCTCCCAGTTCAAACAATATTAGCATAACTTAACGAGGAAGGAAAAATCATATTTGAACCCGAAGTAGTCACGGAAAAAAGAACTCGATAACTACGAAATCAATCAATTTCAATGTATCTCATCAAGTGGAAGAACTTTCCCACTAAAGATTCCACATGGGAGGATGATAATTTTATATAGAAACATCCAGAACCACTAAAGCGTTAATTAAAACACTTTTTTGAAGGAGAGGGGAATGTTAGGTCCCTATAATACTATTTTAGCCCCTTATTATTATTGTTAGTATAGCCCCCTTATTGTTATTGTTGTTCCCATGTAGTCCACCTATTGTTATTATTGTGCCCCATAGAAGCCCACTCTTGTTTTTAGTGTTCCCTTACATTATTATTGTTATGTAGGATCTAATTATATTATGGCCCCTTAGACTCATATATATAGAAAGTAGATTTTTTCATTTGAATCATCCAATAATTGTTCATTTATGTATTGTGAAGGAGGTTTCCCCCTCAAAGTGGATACTTTTTAATTTTTTGATCTATATTTTCTTTAATTTTGTGTGTAGAAATTATACAAAAAATATGTATATCAATGGATTCAATCCGATCATGTGATATGCTAAAGTAAGATACTGAATCCTTCTACAAATCAATTGTGGAAAATAAACATGTTCTCCAATCACAACAAGTAAAGAAAGAAGCAAATCAAACCACAACACAGATATTTTCTTAGGGACAGCTTGTTGCTCAAAATGCCTCTATCTTCTATTGTATATTCACTAAGGAATCATGAAACAATTACAATGCACTTTTCTCACAAGAGTCTCCTGCACTCTTACAACTATCTCACATTGATCTAGACAGAAGAAGCCAACACTTAGACAATTTTCAGCCTCTGCTCAGCCTTCCTTGCTTGCGCAATTCATGTGGAATGAAATCCCTATTCTTTAGGAAATTTATCCTTCCAAACCTACACAATTCTCATGGGAAATCCTATAGTTGTTTTACTGCATGCGGGCATGCTACTAATAATACAACTGATAGTTAACATCCCTTTAACCTTCATCTCAACTGAGTCTCCACTAGAACTGACATGCATGCAGTTATTGATAGTAAATCATAAGTTGCATGATATATCACTGCATTTGAATTAAATATGATTTAATTCACTTGACCTCTCACTAGTGCAACAAACAGTTACAACTAGTTCAACTGATTTTATCTCAATAAATTGAGTTAACTGATTTGTCATGCTTTAAACTAATGCCCTAATTGCAAATCGAACTCCATAACTAATATAATCACTCTGCATACCTCACCAACCACCCTCAACTCTAAATTCGTGAGCTAACTGAGTTTATCACACTCAGTTAACTATTACAAGTGATTATGAGATAAGATTACATTTTATTGTCCAATTTAATTAAGGGAAAATTAAATTAGACACACATTTCTTTTTGACTTTTCAACATTGTGAGATGGTGGCATACTAGATGGAGAAAAAATCACATGCAAACATTGTTCAAAATAATTCCATGATGAAGAATATTGTTGGAAACTTAATCCTGAGATGAGACCCAAAAATTTTAACAACAAAGGAAAGTAAAATATTGTTTCAACTACACAACATTATTTAGGATTTGATTCTCGTTGGGATTGAAAGATAATGAATCTATTGCAACTACTAGTTCTTCTAGTAACCTTGGTGAAACTCAAAATGATAAAGGAAAAATAGATATTTTCCATATTAGAGTTATCTAAAAACATAACAAAATAGACACTTTATTTGAAAGTGGATCACAAGAAAACCTCATTTCAGAAACCATTGTCAAGAAGCTGAATTTGGAAAGCATTCCGCATCCTATAATTTATCCTTTGGGTTGGGTATGTGACAATGCAAAATTTTAAGTGACAAGAAAATGAAAACTAAAATTCGCCATAACTACAAGATTTATTAACGAAATATAAATTGATTTGTTTCCACGACATATGTGGTATTGGTTTGGGAAGCCCATATATTTATGATATAAAATCCATATTTCATTGCCATGAGAACAAGTATCATTTTTTAAACACGGAATTGAGTACATTGTTAGATCACATCACAAAAAATTAAATTTATCTCTTGTGAATGTTGGAAAAATGAAGAGTCTTGTTAATTCTAGCAAGAATTTTGTACTTTTGATGGTCAAACCCAAAAATGATGTTTAAAATGAAGCCTTCCAAGGTTGTGATGCAAAGTTGAAATCTGATTTAATTGAGGTTGTTAACACCTATGATGATATGTTTCATGAGCCTAGATGATTTCCTCCTAATATAGGAATCCAACATGAGATCCAATTGAAATAAGATTGTCCTCTTCCAAACATTGGCATGTACATGATGTTAGTCATAGAAAACACATAAATAAAGAAACAAATCCAAGAGTTTCTTAACAAAGGGGTCAATAGACGAAGCACGTCGCCATGTGGGTCACCTATTTTTTTAGTTCCAAAGAAGGATGGTACATGGCACATGTGTGTGGAAATTAGAGCCTTAAACAAAATTAAGATAAAGAATCATTACCCTCTTCCTCGAATTCATGATTTAGTTGATCAACTGAAAGTTGTTGTTTATTTCACTAAGTTGGGCTTGAGGAGTGGCTATCATCAGATTAGGATTTTTGAAGAAGACATTTGGAAGGAAACCTTGAAGAAAAAGAGATGTTTGTTAGAGTGGTTGGTTATTCCATTTGGGCTTTATAATGCTCCTTCTACATTCATGAGAGTTATGAATGAGGTTTTAAGGATTTTTTTTTTTGATTTTGTGATAAGATACTTAGATGACATACTGATTTTCAACAAGACTTATGAAGAGCATGTCAATCATGTTAGGTAAGTACTATATGTCTTAAAGAAATAAAATTTGGTTTTAAAGATGTCCAAATGTTAATTTGGAAAATCTTATTTAGTCTACTTGGGTTATATTGTTGGAGGGGGTAAGTTGAAGATAGATCTCTCAAAGTTCGAAGTCATTTTGAATTGGCCAAAACCCAAGACTGTAATAGAGGTTAGAACCTTCTTGGGAGCAACCCAATATTGGAGAAAGTTCATTTCTAACTTTTCTTCCATTGCAGCTCCATTACATGTATTGACAAGTGTGAAACAAGTTTTTTAGTGGGGAGGCAAACAACATAAATCCTTCAACGCATTGAAAGAGAGAATCAATACAACACCAATACTTGCACTTCCAGATATGGGACAACCATTTGAGGTACAAAACGATGTGAGTGACTATGCCATGGGAGCAGTCTTGATGCACCATGGTAAGCCCATATTTTTTCATTGTGAAAATTTTAATGCTGCGGTGATTAACTATGGTAAGGAAACTATCATTCACAATGATCATCAACCGTTGCAATACTTGTGATCACAAATTGAGCTAAAATAATAAAGTCACTTTAGTTTGATGGGTTTCTCACTACAATTCCACTTGGTGATAAGGTATAAAAAAGGTATCTATATCAAGGTTGTTGATATGCTAACTAGGCCAACTGTTACTACATCCATTATTCTAAAGCATAATTCTATCACGCATGACAGCTACATTGAGAAATATGATTTAGATGAGGATTTTAAGGATGCATATGTAGCTTTTTGTCAAGGTAACCAATTAGAGGAATTAGATTATCATGTCCATGATAAATTGTTGTATCATCTTGGCAAGCTATTTATTCCATACGGAGAAAGATTCAACATCATAAGGGAAGCACATACTTCTCTTACTGATGGCCATTTTGGTGTAGGCAATATAATGGCACAATTATAGAGGTATTTTTACTAGTATCATATGATTGAAAGTGTGTGAAGATATGTAATAGGATGTTCTTTATGTGTTTTCAGTAAGCCTAATAATATAAATTTGGAATTGTATACTCCACTTCTTGTTCCTTCCCATCCTTGGGAAATTGTTTCTATGGATTTTGTGGGAGGTATACATATGTTTATAAGAGGTAATGATTACCTTTATGTAGTTGTGGATCGCTTCAGAAAAATATATATTTTTATGCCTTGTAAGAAGCAAGTTACAACTGAACGAACTGCAAAATTTTTCTTTCAAAATTGAAAAAGAGCACAACATTCCATCCACGAACAAATGGCCAAATAGAAGTGGTGAAAAAATTGGTAATACATATTCTTTATGGTTATTGCAACAAGCATCGATTCTCGGGCCAATGGCAGGCTTCCAAGTGGCCTCACCGCATTGGTCAAATTTTGTTGTTATTTGATTGGTTGAATCTACTGGAAGTAATTCTTTCATGACTTCCAAGTTTTCGTAGGTTGTCATCATGAGTCCCTGGGCATAAATCTAGAAGTAGTTATTTCCTTATGTGTCTGAGTTGTCTATGAGTCATAGATCCACCTTATTTGGATCTTATCATCTAGAAGTTGGTGATCTACAACTATTTATGTAATATGTTATTTTTTCAATAATACAATGTGTGATTTGTGTTGAGTGTAAAATATCTCTTCTCTTTCTTCTAGCTTCCTAAGTTGGTATCAGAGCTACATTTGGCTTGACTCCCATAAGGGAGGGACATGAAGATGAGAGAACATTGAGTTTATTTATCTATAATTAGATTATCTTAACAATAGGTTGAATGTGTTTTCTTTTATTTTTCTTTTTCATATTGTTCATGTGAAGGTTTCTCTGCAAAATTTAGAGTCTAAGCGAAAAAGTGAGTTTATCATGTAAATAAATAAATGGGACAAAGCTTGTTTCAATTCATTTTCGAATTTCTAGATCATGCAATATAAGAATGGTGAATTCTCCTATTATTTGGGTGATCGTAAATCATAATGATTATTGTATTATTGTTGGAAATGTATTACCACGATATAAGATTATGGTTTCGTTCAGTCATAATATTTTAAAACCACAAACATGGATATCGATTGTGTTTTAATCAACTGGTTTGTGTGGAAGCACTCATTTGGTGATGGCAGATGTGTTTGAGCTATTGGAAAAGAGATTGCGTGTGATATTTTTTCTATTTGTAGATCTGTATGCAATGAATTTTCATGATCTTCAGTGAGTTTGTAATCACAGACAAGACCAAAATCTCAAATCACATTTGGAAAAGCCCCCTATGTTGCAATGAGCAATGCATGTGGTTAATGTGGGTAGATGTTATAGTGAATCTGCATGAGGTACCAGGAAAAATTCAAATCAAGTTTTTTGTTGTTGTTGTTGCAAGCCTATTGATAGAAAGTAATGGTAAAAGAGGGAAGAATAAAAATAGAATTTAAGTTTGGTTATTCATTCATAAAGCTATGGTGGTTGCGACAGCTACAGTTATTTTTTGCATGACAATAACCCCATCTCATTTTGCATTTAGGTGACTCTAATTTGCAGTTTGAGAGGCATAAGTACCTCCTCAATTACATCGAGTGTATCATTTAATGTGTGGAATATCTTTTTGACTTACAACAAAGTGACAAAAATAATATTGAGGTTGGTCGAGTTCATTAGTGGGAAAAGAAATCGCTTCCTAGTGCGTCAATTATTCTATTTACTAAATGAGAATGGCCAACTCTTAATTGCATGCTTGAATTCGTGGGTAGGAGTTGGATTCAAAATAGGCACAACAGTTGAGGAAGGAGGATGCACGTCGCTTAATGCATTATTTTTTGGTGGACATCAACATATTAGATTATTGTGACTTTTATAGGTTGTTGAAAATTTCATGAAACTATGAGTTTTTTTTAGTGGTTTTGCTGTCAAGAGCTTTGTAGCCTTTATGTTGTGTGTTTGTGTCCAAGTTTGTGGTATTATTTGTGCAATAATCAAATGATACAAAACCACAAATAACAAGACAACTATTTAATATATTAATTTGACCTGTCGTGCTTCGGGAGCATTAGTCACAGGTAGTTCTTAACAAGGTAAAGTTGGTGTGACCTGGGAGTGTCGTGCTCTGGGAAGTGTAAATTTTGCAAAGCATGCCAATGATGGTCTGAAGCGGTTCTTTCTTAAATGGATCAAGTGGGAAGCTTGAAAGTGTGGTGAAGAAAATGGTGGAAACCATGAGAATTCAGAATGGATATGAGTGCTAGTGATGACCAACCCAGAAAAATTTGAAAGAGATTCATTCCTTTTTGTAATTTCTACATTCTAATTTTGTCAAGTAAACATTAAGGGAGGGTATCGGATGTAATTCTTCTGTGACTTCCAAGTTGTCATAGGTTTCCATCATGGGTCCCTAGGCATCAATATAGAAGTAGTTATTTCCATATGTGTCTAAGTTGTCTATGAGTCATAGATCCACCTTCTTCAGATATTATCATCTAGAAGTTGGTGGTCTACAACTATATATGTAATATGTTATTTGTTCAATAATAATATGTGTCATTTTTTTTGAGTTAACAATCTCTCTGCTCTCTCTTCTAGTTTTCTAAAAAAATCTGTGTTGATGTGGTCCAATGGATGGAAGCCATGTGTGCCAATGGAGGGCAGCCACATGGCCTCCCAACAATGCATTAAAATGATGGTATTGCTGAATTGTCACCAGGAAGAGTCGAATGCATGACTTGTGGTCGGGCAACACATCACCTTACCACTAGACTACAGGGTGCAAATTAACCTACAAAGGCAAAAATATGTATTTATGTTTTCATTGGTTGGCAGTTGGGGGATGGGGTTGAGGTTAAGCTCTAGTCCCTGGTCACCTCATACCCACAAGACCGCAGGAAAGGGTGTTGAGGGCTTGGGCTTAACCCTAACCCAAAGCCCCAGTTCAACACATATATACTACGGTTCAATGGCGGTAACATATAACCCAAAGCCACTGGTAAACATAATTACAACCATAGTTAGAGCTTGGGTTATGGTTTTTCACATATATTTGAAATTAACCATGGTAAATATAACCATACAAAATTTTTAACCAACTAGATCCAACAGCGGAGATTAGGGCACGTGGCCCAATATCTCCGCTCATGGGGGATCATTGGTAATTTAAACGAGGCATCAAATTGCACCCAATTTGGCATGAATTCCATCGATGTCGGGTGAAATTTTCGCTTGGTGCTTTCAAAAATGGCGAATTCATAGAATGGTTAGTAGATAAGTGTAGTTTTTAGAACAGTTAGCAGCAAAACTTCTCTAGAAAATAACTTCATTTTTTGGCCAAATTGAGCCCAACAAGAGCCCATATTAGGGTTTTTTTACTATTCTCAAGCCACTGGAGACATAATTTTTGCTTGCTAAGCAATACAAATCCATGTAGTCACATATTGGAGCACTTAATGAAAAGGCCCAACATTGGAAGCTGGACCAAGAGATGTAGCCTAAGAGGGGTGAATTGTTTCATCATTTTATTGTCTTTTTTTTTTATGCTTCAAATTGAGTTAGAAACCATTAATTTATGTGCATTTGTAAATTTCCTAATTTCCTAAAAGACATAAAATTTTACTTGCACATTTCATCAAAACTTCATGTTTTCAAATATATATCAATCCTATTGGTATAAAATTCAATAATATTAATTGCATACACACATAAGGGTAAAAATGCGAAGGTGGGTTACACTTTTGTGAGAATCGGTGGCGGAAAAGTCATTTTCCCAACAATTTGGCCGAACATTTTTAAAAATTCGGCCAAAGTATTTTAGAGTTCGGTCGAACTTTCAAAATTAGTTCGGCCAAACTAATTCTTCTGTTTACATTGATGGCATATTGATAACATGGGCAAAAAAAGTTTTAGCTGGAGATGGGAAAACCAGTAGCCAAACTTCAGCTAAACTAATAGTCTGGCCGAACTATTGGTCCGACCGAACTTTTAAAACAGTGTGGCTGAAATTTTTCTTATAAATATACCAGCCCGCAAACCTTAACAGGTTTTGGGCTTTTTATTGTTGTCTGTTAGATGTATCGCATCTGTCTGTCTCACATTATCTATTTGCAGGGACTTGGTTTTGTGCCGTGGCGATGAGGTGAGGTGTTGCTTTGTTTTTTTGTAATTTTTTTTTGTTGATTTATTTAATTATTTATTTTTATTTTTATTTTTTTTCGTTCGCTGGGAATTTGATTTGCATCCTTCACGATGAGCTTATTACAATTTTCCATTTTTTGTCTCACTTCTGTATGTTTCGTGTCATCTGTGCGCAGGGGTTTGGAGTTGTGTCACGACGACAAGGTGAGGTGTTGCTCTGTTTTTTTGTGATTATTTTTGTTGATTTTTTTTGTTTTATTTTAATTTTAATTATTTTTGTTCACAGTGAATTTGATCTGCGTCCTCTATGACGTCTTCGGCAATCTCTCACCTCGTCTTCTTGTTGCAGCCTCGTCCTCTTGTGATCTGCGAATTTCCAGGTATGTGTTGCCGTAACCTCTATTTTTAGCAAGTTAAAAAAATAAAATTAGTCGTTAAAATTTAAATATGATTATCTTACTAAATTATACACCATAGCCATTACCAACCAATGTAACTCCAATGTAGAGTGTAAAACTCAAAACTGTGATGGCCCCAAACACTTTTCACCTTGGCAGATATGCAAAATATACAAACTAAAGACAAAACCACATGGGAAGGAAAAAGGGACAATCGATTCCAGGACTTGAGAATATTTTTCTACAATATACATATTTCATACTTACGAACTCACATTCCTACAAAAAAAGTAATTATTTAGCTTCTATTCTACAGATATGTCTTTAATTTTTCTTACCTGCCATTTTTGTTTGCATGGTATTTTCTTCATCGAATGCATTCATCCAAACCCATCGATTTCTTCTCCTCGGAAGAACAAAGAGTTGGATTACTTTGATATACATTTTTGTTAACTGGATTTACCCCAATCCATTCACTAAATTTTGAATTTATCATTTTGTTTTAGCTTTGATTGATAATTTCTTTGTTATCAATTTCTTTGTGAAATTCTTAGTGAAATTCCACATTTCTCTCAGATTCAATTTGTTGGAATTGATTTTATTTGTAATTTAGAGTTTAAGAATTATTGAAATTATGTAATATTCTATATAAATGGTTAATTCTTCCTCTTTACACTATTCCAACTATTTCTATTTTGTTTTAAAGGAAATGGGTTATAATGTTTTTACTCCCATCGATTTCAGATCACCTTAATGTTCGTCGAAAGTTTTGTTTAATGGTCAGGTAGTTTCATCAAATTGAATTTTTAGTTTTGTATCTATTTATTTTTCCATAGTCAAAGTTTCATATTTATAGTTTTAATTCCGCAATGGCCTTCCTCGGATGCAAATTGGGAATTTCGTTACATAGTTCCTCTTCTAATTAGAATCGCGTAGTTTAACTAATTTTCGATGAGGCAAATAGAATCAAATTCTTCTCTCTTGGCATAAACTTTATGGTTCCCCAGAATCATTGTAATTTGTACAACTTGATATTTCTCAAAAAGTACCCTCGTACTAATCGTAATGGAAATTATGATATTCTATATGAAATTTTGACTTCTAATAATAATACCAGAGAAGACTTACTTTACCTCATTATTAATGAAATTCGATTTCAATTTCTCTCTTATGTATTTTCGATTTTCGGATCTTTAATTTCTTTATTTTTTTCATTGATTTTCTGTTTCCCCTATTTCAATCCTTCATGTCACTCTTGGAAACTATAGCAAAGATCTAGAAGTTCTTTCTTTTCAAGCTTCTATTGCAGAAATCGATAATTTATATCCAATTCCAGATTTGATAACAAAGGTATGTAATTTCATATATTTCATTCCATTTTACTTTGATTCTTATATATATTTACATCCTAAAATTCCAGGCTTTTTAGAATCACTAGTTTGACTTTCTTAACTCAGTTCAAAGTCTAATTAGATTTATATTTTATTACACAAATCTATTCTTTTATAATTCAAGAAAAACCCTTTTGTACAAATATTCTTATTCTCTTATACTCAGTGTTTTCCCTCCACACATGTACTATATACATATTTGCTTTTTTATAATTACATTAGAAATGTTTCTATGTACATCTCAATTATGATACTTCAATTAATTCAGGTATTTTGTGCAATGTATTTCCATAACACATTTTCTTTCAGTTAGTTTCATTCTAGAACATATATATCCAGTACATACAAAATTTTTCATCAATGCACATAGAAAAGCTACTTTCAGTTGATAGTAAACTAGAAATTACAAAACACGTACCACACATTTTGATTTTATCTTCTAAGAGCTCATGGGAAGGAAAAAGGGACAATCGATTCCAGGACTTGAGAAGATTTTTCTACAATATACATATTTTTGTTTTTTTATTAGATCACTCAATGCTCATCCTCCTTCAACTAGGGAGTCCTGGTCTCTCTATAATTATGTGTTAGTACTACATCAAGGTCTCTGATCTGTCTGCACGCATCTCTTTACTTCTAGTTGTCTCGTTATGTATGTGTATTCCTTTTGATGTACATGGAAGATATTTCATGATCAATACCTGATAAGTGTTCATTCTTTGAATTGTTATCACTGTTAGGGTCCCTTCGGTACCTCATGACCGTATAATTATGTGTTAGTACTACATCGAGGTCTCTGATCTGTCTGCACGCATCTCTTTACATATGGTTGTCTGGCTATGTATGTGTATGCCTTTCAATGTATAGGGAAGATATTTCATGATCAGTACCTGATATGCATTCATTTTTGAATTGTTATCACTATTAGGGTCCCTTCGGTACCTCTTGGACACTTCTAAGAGCCCTAGAGAATAGTCTCCATTCTTGTAATTTGAAAGAGAAATAAAAGATACTTTCTGTGAGTCTCCATTCTTGTAATTTGAAAGTAGTTATTCGGAACATAAAAAGTCTTGCTCAACATCTAGATGCCATTATAGCATATGAATAAATACTTATTAGTCTTAGAAATAATATATGTTTTCTTTTCTTATCTACCCAAGTATTCTTAGTATTCAACAAACTATAAAACAAAAGAGCAAAGCACCTCAAAGAAATTCTCATATAATTCAGCAATAGAATGAACATAAAGTCACATAGAATTAACAAAATTAAACACTACAAAGAAATTCACACATAGAATTCAATAACTCATAATTCTTGTAATATTTAAATCAGCCTAATGTATTTTATTAATGTACCTAAATTTACACTCTATGATGCTTCTAATCTTGTAAAGTGTTAAAAGTGGAGTCTTTTATGATGTAATGGATATTAATAATCTAGATTATGTACAGTGATCTGCTGATAGTGTAGGTTGATGTTCAAGTTGTAAAATTCTTGTACATATCAAGGATTAATGATAGTACAAGCCAAAAATGACATTATCATAAACTATTAAACAATCTATTAGGTGCTAAATCATACTTCTTATTAAGGACATAACAAATGCAAGTTGAAAATTATTTTTTAATGTTATTAGCCTATTTATAGATGTCGAGGTAAAGGTTTCTAGATGTGATTTATCCCATGAACTTCAAGGAAAACTAAATTTTAAGGCAAACCATGTACATGTCATTTCTCCCACAAACTCATCAAGGTGTGACTTTTGACATAACTTCATCAACCACTACTAGTAGTTGTTTTAGTAATTGCATAAAATAATTTTGCAAACCATGTACATGTCATTTCTCCCACAAACTCATAAAGGTGTAACTTTTGACATAACTTAATCAACCACTACCACTAGTTGTTTAAGTAAGTGCAAACCACTACCAATTTAAGGCAAATGTTTAAGTAAGTGCAAACCACTACCACTTTAAGGAAAACCGTGTACATGTGTCATTTCTCCTATACACGTGTCATTTCTCCCATAAAATGTTAGGCAAAATTTAAGGTATGTGTCATTTCTATCTTAAACTCTAGGCACTTGGGAAAACTTTAAGGCATGCCATTTCTAGATGTGATTTCTCTTTCTATGTCATTTCTATCTTAAACTCTAGGCACTTCAGCAAACTTTAAGGCATGTCATTTCTAGATGTGATTTCTCCCATAAAATTTAAGGAAAAATTTAAGGAAAACCATGCACATGCCATTTCTCCCACAAACTAAAGGCTTTCTCCCATTAATTCAAGGAAAACTTTAAGGCATAAAAACTGAACCTAAAGTGGTTGAACTCTCATAAGATTTTGAACTTCCATTGGATTTTAGTCTATCTGTTGAGTGTTAAATTCTACAAGTTCTAAAGGCAGAGTCTATAAAGAGCTAGGTAGCCTTTGCATCTCATCTTTTCTCAAACATGACGTATCCAGTAAATTCCCCTACAGTCAATCTCTGGAACAGAAATAGAAGTTCTTCATTTTAATATCCATAAACCACTACCACTTTAAGGCAAACATTTTACATGTGTCATTTCTCCCTTCTCCCATAAAATGTTAGGAAACATTTAAGGCATGTGTCATTTATATTTCATTTCTCCCATAAACTATAAGGCAATTTGTCATTTCTCCCAGAAACTCATAAAGGTGTGACTTTTAACATAGCTTCATCAACCACTACCACTAGTTGTTTTATTAGGTGCATAAAATAATTTCGCAAACCATGTAAATGTCATTTCCCCCACAAACTAAAGGCTTTATTTCATTAATTCGTGGAAAACTTTGAGTCCTAAAAATTCAACCTAAAGTGGCTAAACCCTCATAGGATTTTAAACTTCCATAGAATTTTAGTTTGTCTATTGAATGTTAACTTCTACAAATTCTAAAGGTAGAGTCTGTAAAGGGCTAGGTAGCCTCTAGATCTCATATTTTCTCAAATGTAACATATACAGTAAATATCCCTATAGTTAATCTCCGGAACAGATCTAAATAGAAGTTAATCATTTTTTATCCATAAACCACTACCACTTTAAGGCAAACAATGTACATGTGTCATTTCTCCCATAAAATTTTAGGAAAAATTTAAGGCATGTCTCATTTCTATGTCATTTCTTTGTCATTTTTATGTCATTTCTCCCATAAAATTTTAGGAAAAATTTAAGGCATGTCTCATTTCTATGTCATTTCTTTTTCATTTTTATGTCATTTCTCCCATAAACTATAAGGCAATGTCATTTCTCCCATATACTATAAGGAAAAATTTAACGCAAACCATGTACATGTCATTTATCTCTTAAAATCTATGCAAGACAAAATTTAAGGCATGTCATTTATAGATGTGATTTCTTCCATAAAATTATGGCAAACTTTAAGGCAAACCATGCATAAGCCATTTCTCCTAGGAAAACTTTAAGGCCTAAAAATTGAACCTAAAGTGGCTGAACTTCCATAGGATTTTGAACTTCCATAGGATTTTAGTCTGTCTGTTGAGTGTTAACTTATACAAGTTCCAAGGGCAAAGTTTATAAAGGGCCAGGTAGCCTCTAGATCTCATCTTTTCTCAAAGGTGACATATCTAGTAAATACCCCTATAGTCAATCTTTGGAACAAAAATATAATTTCTTCATTTTAATATACATAAAACACTACCACTTGAAGGCAAAACTTGTACATGTGTCATTTATCCTTTCTCCCATACACTTTTAGGAAAAATTTAAGGAATGTGTAATTTCTATTTCATTTCTCCCACAAACTAATAAAGGTGTGACTTTTGACATAACTTCATCAACCACTACCACTATTTGTTTTATTAAGTGCATAAAATAATTTTGAAAACCATGTAAATGTCATTTCTCCCACAAAATAAAGTCTTTCTCCCATTAATTCAAGGAAAAATTTAAGGCCTAAAAATTGAAACTAAAGTGTCTAAAATCTCATAGGGTTTTGAACTTCCATAGGATTTTATTATGTCTGTTCGGTGTGAACTTCTACAAGTTCAAAAGGTAGAGTCTATAAAGGACTAGGTAGCCTTTGGATCTCATCTTTTCTCAAATGTGACATATCCAGTAAATGTCCCTATAGTCAATCTCTGGAACATATCTAAATATAAGTTCTTCATTTTAATATCCATAAACGACTATCACTTTAAGGCGAGTAGTGTACATGTGTCATTTATCCCATAAAATTTTAGGGAAAATCTAAGGCATGTCTCATTTATATGTCATTTATTTGTCATTTTTATGTCATTTCTCCCATAAAATATAAGGCAGTGTTTTTTCTCCCATATACTATAAGGAAAACTTTAAGTTAAACCATGTACATGTCATTTCTCTGTTGAAATGTACGCAAGGAAAACTTTAAGGCATGTCATTTCTACATGTGATTTCTCCCATAAAAGTAAGGCAAAATTTAAGGCAAACCATGCACATGCCATTTCTCCTGGGAAAATTTCAAAGCCTAAAAATTGAACCTAAAGTGGCTGAAATCTCATAGGATTTTGAACTTCCATAGGATTTTAGTCTATCTATTGAGTGTTAATTTCTACAAGTTCTAAAGGTAGAGTATGTAAAGGGCCAGGTATCCTCTATATCTCATCTTTTCTCAAAGGTGACATATTCAATAGATTCCCCTACAGTCAATCTCTGGAATAGATCTAAATAGAACTTCTTCATTTTAATATCCATAAACCACTACCACTATAAGGAAAACTATGTACATGTGTCATTTCTCCCATAAAATCTCAGGCAAACCTTAAAGCATGTGTCATTTCTCAAGGCTTTCTCCCATTAACTTTAAAGCATGTGTCATTTCTCAAGGCTTTATCCCATTAATTGAAGGCAAACTTTAAGGCCTAAAAACTGAACCTAAAGTAGCTGAACTTCCATAGGATAGGATCCCCCAAACTAAAGGTTTTATCCCTTTAATTGAAGGAAAACTTTAAGGCCTAAAAACTGAACCTAAAGTAGATGAAATTCCATAGGATAGGATCCCCCAAACCAAATTCTTTCTACCATTAATTTCAGGCAAACTTTAAGGCCTAAAAATTGAGCCTAAAGAGAATGAACTTACATAGGATTTTAATTTGTCTGTTTAGTGTTAATTTCTACAAGTTATAAAGGCAGAGTCTGTAAAGGGAGTGTTAACTTCTACAAGTTTTGAAGGTAGAGTCTGTAAAGGGCCATGTAGCCTTTGGATCTCATCCTTTCTTAAAGGTGACATATCCAGTAAACTCATGCAACCATGTACATGCCATTTCTCCCTTAAGCTATAGGAAAGCCAATATTTAAGGCATGCCATTTCTAGATGTGATTTATCCCATAAAATTTAAGGCAAGTTTTAAGGAAAACCATGCACGAACCACGTACATGTCATTTCTCCCTTTAACTCTAGGCAAGGCAATCTTTAAGGCATATCATTTCTAGATGTTATAATCTTTAAGGCATGTCATTTTTAGATGTGATTTCTGCCATAAAATTTAAGGAAAACTTTAAGGCAAACCATGCACGAACCATGTACATGTCATAAATCACCCTTAAACTCTAGGGAATGCAATATTTAAGGCATCTCATTTATAGATGTGAATTCTCCCATAAAATTTAAGTCAAACTTTAAGGTAAACCATGCACATGTCATTTATCCCATGCATTTACAATAAATGTTAATTTAATATATTTTATTGAATTTGTTTTTTTGAGGGATAAATAAAACCCACTAAATATGGTTGAAAAATGGACATTATGCATATATTTTTCTTGCTATCCCAATCCAGGGAAAGCAGTGATTACATATGTTCTTTGCAATATTGCAACTACCAAGGTCCTCCAAAGGAAAATGACTATACTGAGAAGAACAACAAAGAATGAGGCATATTATATTGCATTGATAGAAGGCTTGGGAACAACTAGGGAGTATGGATCAAATGGAATTGTAGTTTTCACCAATTATGAACTTGTGTGAAACAATGTGAAAGCATGTGCCAAGTTAAGAAGGGGAGGATAAAACAACTACATGGAAAAGAAAACAATATTATTAGCCAATTTAAATTTTTTAGTATAAGACATTATATAAATTTTAGTAAGATGTTTGTTCATCTATTGCATGTGGAAATGCCAATTCAAGATTCATATATCAAATATGAATTAATGGATGAATTAGTATTATACGGGGCAATGCCAATTCAAGATTCATCTCTAAAAGATGAATTAGTTTTGAGACGCTCTTCTTCAAAAATTCAATATTCATCTCTCAAAAATGAGTTAGTGTTGAGACCCTCTCGTTCAAAATTTATTGATGGAAATTGTAACATATCTTTGATATGTGTGTGCTTTGTACTTATAAATTCATATTTTTTAATGACCATGTGTTTTTTTCAATTATATACCAAGTGTTCTCCCACCATGTAAAGCGCAACTTGGTGAACTTCACATTTTTATAAAATTAAAATTTGAGGACTTCAAAAAAAGTTTGTACCAAGTGTGCTCCCACCATGTAAAGCACAATTTGGTGAACTTAACATTTTTATAATTTTTTTTCTTAAATTGAGTTTCACACATCAATTAGTGCTTTAAAAGTTGTGTTTTACATAATTTGTGTACACTAAATTACAGTATTTTTTTGAAATTTATTTTGAATTTATTTTAAATAGTAATTTAAAAATAATTGTAAATTTCCACTATAGATATATCTACATATATATATCATGGAGGATGAAACGTGAAGACCAACAAAATCCCTTATCTCTACAAGAGAGGGGGATCAGGGATTGAGGTATGTTCATAGTATTTAAATATAATATTATCTCCATACATATACATACATGTGTGTACATATGGAATTGATTTTTTTATCAATTTTGTGAGTTAAATTAGTTGTTAATAAGTATCATTTTTTATTTTTTAGGAGGTAGGAGGACAATGGTGTCTACTCCATCAATGGAACATGGCCATGGTTCACGTGTCCATGGTTCACACAATTTAATAAATGAATATGTAAATGTATTTATATGTATCTGGGATGGCGACACCTTCTTCATTTTTGTGAATAAATAATTGACATCATATTTTTAAAATAAATAATTGCACACATTTTTAAATGATGTATATTTATGCTTATGTTTTCTGATTTTAGGCTAGTTATGAAGTTCTAGGACTGTTGTTTTGTTTGGTTGATTAATTTATTGTGTGACTAATTGATTGAGTGTTTTAGTGGAATAAACAGACTATGAGAAGCATTAATCCATTGGGCTATGGAGTCATAAAAGGATTTAATTGTTCATAAAATCTGCAAGGGTTTTCATAGGGCAAGATTACTATATCAAGTGGATCTCTTAGATTAGATGAAATATGAAATGACAGTAAGTTTTCAAATCAGTAAAAATAAAGGGCAACCAAGAATCCTTTAACCATACTTTAACAAGAAAAGTCTTTTAGGTAATTGTTTAAGAAGGACCAAAGGATAGGGAGAACCATAGACTTCTTTGGGCAGACTGTAATAAGTAAACCTTTAGGACAACAATCCAGCAATCCTAGAGAGTAGGACACCCATCAATTCTCTAGCTACTACTTCCAGACAAAGAAAACATTCAAGATAACAAGGAGTGAAAATAAAGAGGAAGATACAACTAACTTCTATAATCAAACTTCTAAAAAGACCTTCAAATAAATAGTTTAAGATAAACCAAAGGACAGGGAAAACCATTGACTTATTTGGCTGAATTTTACTAAGTAAGCTTCAAAGAAGGCCTTAAAAATTACATTTCAAGAAGAACTGAAGGACAAAAAACCATAGAATTCTTTCGCTGGATTTACTGAGTAAATTTTAAGGCAACAAGCTTGGTGGAACTAAAGAGCAGGATGACCCTGAATTCTTTAATCAGACCTTGCAGAAGAAAACATTAAGATGAAAGAATGCGGACATAATTAAGGTGCCAATACAACATATGTTAATCTAAATTTTATGTTATTTTATCAGGGAAATGATGGAAAATATCGAAAATAGAAGAGAAACATTGACAAAGAAGGGTAACATCACCATTAACATAGCTCAAGAATCCAATGAACGTGCTTGTATTACTGATTTCCAAAACAGTTACAATACTCCAATACAATAATCTCTGCAACTCGGAATCTGATCTAATGCAGCCTGGCAGTCAATCCAACAACCAACAACTTATCAACCAACCGACCAACCAACCAACCAACCAACACTAAAATTGAATAATACATGTAGTATTTATTTGAAAAATGAGGAGGTTTCCCTAAGATAGGGTTTCAGATTTGTATTTATTACAGATTTAATGTAACCTTAACCTTTGAGACCATGCAAGGCCCAAGGAAAAATATCTATGACTGACTCACTGTAATAATAACTTCTAACTTAACTCCTGAGCTAATTTTAGGATATTTTTTACTTTTAAGGATTTTCATTAACTCTTTCAATAACTTTTTAGTAGCTGAGAAATATATCTGACTGTTTCAATAAATGTAGTTTCTTTTATTAAAGTAAAATGAGGCTATAGGTGTCCAAAGTGATTATGAGAAGTAATTTTTGTTTTACTTTAGCATTCAGATCAACCTTCTGTGTTAATTTGCCTTAGATTTGTCTTTAAACAACTGATTTGGCTTTTAACTCAGATTTCTCCTTGTTGTCCGTCTTACTATTTTCTCTTTTATTCTGCCTTTTATCTCTGATCTCTCTTTCACTGTCTTTATTTTAATCTTTCGGCATTTGCTTTTAATTCTTGATTTAACCCTTTAGCCCTTCCTCTGACCGTGTTTCTTCATTTTCTTGTGCTCCAAATCTTTTTAATGAAACAAGATACTTTGGATCATCATCCAAAATATCTATTCAAACCATTTTTGAATTTTAAGAATGCATATTATGCATTCTTTGCCATGATAATCACCTGCACACTAAAAAAATTGTTAATTAAATAAATGCGTTTGTGGATAGAGTCCGAAAAATTAGGCTTTTTGGCTTTTGTCATCCGTCTATGGCTTATCGGGTCTTCAACGTAGTGACAAGGGTTAGCACGGAGGACCGAGAGCTTGCATACGTTTGAATGGGGGGGGGGGGGTCAATGGTTTCACAATAGGAGTGGAGGATGTAAAGTAGTTTATCGCATGAGGTGAAGGTTCTAAATGGTAATGGCGGGGGGCATGCGATGCTATAGGATGAGTGCCGTGTTGTAGGAGGTACGAGCAGTAATACCGCCCATTTTGCGAGGTTTGGAGGTTTTAACCCTAGCACACTTATGTTTGTGATAACGATCGTGGGCTATTGGATCATGAGGAATTGATCCAACGATGGTCGGGGAAATGATGAAGTGGTGTGTTATAAAAATGTGGGGCCCGGGAGGATACGTGGAAAAGGGTTTAAAAATAGCGCGGAGGCCTATTTAAATAAGGCGCAAGGTGTTTTTGAATAATGCGGGGCCCAGGGTTAAATAATAGGCGGAGGCACTTAATATTTGCAGTGGGCCATGGTTATATGGCTGTGGGGGGGGGGGGGGGGGGGTGCAGGTAAAAGCTTTAGAGCGAGGTTAAGGGCTCTAAAGAGACGGCTTAAAGCATAGAGGAGGTGGGGTTTTAGCATATAGAAGGGGTTGGGTAGATTAATATAATGGGGTTAGGTAGGTTGAATAAAAACAAAGTTTTAGTTAAAATAATGGTACCCGAATGATAAAATATTTATTAAAAAACAATGAAAAAATGATTTTTTCATTGTTTTGAAGGGAAAGAGTGGGATGAGTGAAAAGGAGAGGTTAAAAGGGGTTTTAAGCAATGTAAGTGGGCCTTTAGGTAGGGGAAGGGAAAAAATGGAGATCTCAAGGGCAAAGCATGGAACTTCAGAGAGAGAGGGTGATTGAGAGAGGCAAAATGAGAGATAGTGAATCAGGAAAAATAAATCTAGGAATATCCGATAATCAAGGATTTTTATTTTCAACATATTGTAGAAAATCCATAGTCACCTACTGATATTGTGAATACATGAGACTAACAATGGCTCCGGCTGGGAAGGGCAACTCCTTTAGGAGGTGTCAAGAACCTTAGAGTTCAGATATCTGGAATTTGTGGATTAGTGCCTTGTTTGTACTCAACATATTTTTCATTTTGCAATTGCTGATATATTGCAATCCTTATAACTGTGACCTTTAAATATCGAAAATCATGCTTGCTGCAACTCAGTTTTACCTACCCATCATCTTATTCTAACATTTTTTCTTCATTTGGGTGCATTTAGATTGGCAAACCCTTGGCATCATTTTCCTTTTGAAAGAAAAAAATATCTATTTCTACACTTATATCATCCAAAAGCTCAGATTAGACCAATCAGATCTTTTATTCTCTACATGGTCTACTTTTCTATCAAGTTTAAACAGTTTGACATATTTTCATTCTCTATATATCAACATAAAATTTAAAGCATGGATGAATCAAGATTAAGCAGTTTGATTGTCATGATTTGTGGCATTTTAGACAAACTAAACACAATATTTATTTTTCAAAAAGTACATTTGAAACTGAGGGATTTGATCTGGAATTTTTCATTCATCATTCATCCCTTACTTTTCTCTTTGGTTCATATTTAGACTTTGGAACCAATGTCTTCTTTAATCTACTGATAAGCGAAGTTTAAACAGTTTGGAAAATCTTCATTTTCTATCCTATCAGCAGAAATTCAAAATTTGTTCAATCATGATTAGGATATATGATTTGAACAAGATTTTTTTCGAAAAGCAGTGGCATTTGGACTTGCACACTTTTAGGTTTTTTTTTTTTTGGTATGGGGATTTACCTTTTCTTTTATCTGCCCTCTTTTCTTCTTATCTTTCTTTTCCTTTTGTATCATTTTTTCTGAGATTTTTGTTCCAACAAAGTTATACATAATGAAAAACTTAAAACTAAGAAGACACTCATAGTACTGAGCTTATTTTCACACTTACCTATCCTAGTCTAACTTTGAGATTATATATACACTAGGTGAAATATTTCCTCCAATGCAACCAATCAAGTAAATGACTAGATGGTTGATATTTGTTCAACCTTTTGGGTATGCTAAAAGGCCACTTCTATTTTTCCTTCTCCTGAACAGTAGTGCTCCAAATTTTCCTTAAGCTATGCAACAAAATGTTCTTGCCATATTTTACTCCCTTTTTAAATGTCTTTAAGAAAGCAACAAATGGACCTTTGAATAATATATGGCCCTGAGGTTTTAAATAGTAAGTTCCATCTAGGATTATTCCTTGCCCCACTTTGGTGTACTCGGAATTCTTTTGAGAAAGAAAATCCATCTCTCTTTCATGATGATCTGCTTTGGCAACTTCATAATGTACTTCTATGTTGTCTTTAAGAAAACTTGATATGTCTTGATTGAGTGGACTGGATTCTATCTGAAAGACATCATTAGGAGCATTCTGTGGCAATAGATCCTATTGAGAAGGTAGCACAGCATTAGTATCAATCTTTTCTATACTTTCTATATGCGAAAATGCATCAGTGGATAAGTCAGCAGTAGAACAAATAGACATATCTTCTTTACATAAAAATTTGGATGATGGTTGTATGTTTGGGATCTGATTGATTTCTACTTCAGTTAAAAGAGGAGGTATTTTTCTCTTTCTTTGGACATAACTATGATGTTTCTTTTCCTTTTGTGACTGATCATAAGGCTGAATGTTTTCTTGAGACTCACACAAAAGAGATGAAGAATCATTAGTTGTCCCTTTAGAGAGATCTTGTGGGTCTTCCTTGATTTCCTGATCAATTTCATGCTCAACCAACTCCTTTTGGTTGTTATGAAAGTTAAATTGAGTATGAAATGTATGAATTTCTTCTAGTATATCCTCGGGATGCCAATTTCCCAAGTCTTCATCAATATTTACCAGTTATTGTATGAGATCCTCAGATTGATCACAACAATTTTCAGCTAATGATAAAGACAGAAAAGTTTCTTTATAATGCTCATAAAATACCTTGTGGAAATCCTTTAAAGAAAAGAAACTACCACGGTCTAGGCCTTCATACCATTCCCTTGCTTTACCTTCTAATGTCACCATGAACATTTTCATGAGGCACTCCTGATGCCATTCAACTTTTAACCTCCATGTATGTATATGAAATTTGATGAGATGTAACAAGGGGTCATCAAACTTTTCATCTTAAAACATAGACAGGT
The DNA here is from genome assembly GCA_034641835.2 of Pinus albicaulis. Lineage (NCBI taxonomy): Eukaryota > Viridiplantae > Streptophyta > Pinopsida > Pinales > Pinaceae > Pinus > Pinus albicaulis. The sequence goes on along the minus strand of CM076578.1, from coordinate 1,659,003,919 downwards.
TTGTGTCCCAATTTATCTAAGGAATTTTGTGTGGGAATCCTAGTATGTGATCTATGGTCATTGGAGTATACCTGCGTATATCCTGGAATCCATCTTTGTTAATTAAAAAGGGTCACTACATATTTTCAACCAGTCTGGAGTCTTATACTAGTGCAGTATTTTAGGCCTTCTAAGCGTTGTGGAGTTGTCAGCTAGAAGGTTTCAACTTTCTTGAAGCAGGCTATTGTCCACCATCAACAACCAGATATTCTGCAAGTCTTTAAGGTTTGAGGTAGGGAACTTTCTTTGTGAATTGGTCTACTAATAGTTGAATTTTTAGATCTAGGAGATTTCCTAAGGAGGCTTTAAGGATTTTTAACTATTGCAGGAGGGTTTGGGTCAGGATGGGATCTAGTACAGGTTCTTTAGGAGCCAGAATTTAGACCCAAAATTCAGAGATGTTGAGAGTTTGTAATAATTTTTGAAAAAGAAACCAATCTGTGAAAGAAATACTTAAACCATAAAGTATTATTTACTGGGTTCTGTTGAGGTTTAATGATATCAAGATTTCTCAATAATTTTCCCAGTGGAGTCCGTAGAAAACCACTGGAGTCAGAAGGCCTACTAAAAACCAGTGGAGTCACCAAGTGGAGGATTTTAACAATCTTAAGGCTGGCTGTTGTCCACCATCAACAACCAGATACCATTCTTGGCTAACACTTGATTCATCTAGGTTTAACTGAGGTTTTATGAGTTCTTGAGATAATATTTAGTTGTTTAATAACTCAGTTCCCCAGTATGGTTGCCACTATGTTGGCTCCCTGAGATTCGCAAGATTGGCAAGAATAACTCTGCAGGGAAACACATCAAACCGCTTTGGAGTCTAAGGGCCTTGCCTTTGTGGACTCAGAGAGGTTTCTCTCTATGTTTTTGTTTGTAAATGATGTATGTTTACGCTCGTGTTTTCTCATTTTAGGCTAGTTATCAAGTTCTAGGGCTGTTTGTTTTTTTTGGTTGATTAATTGATTGTGTGACTAATTGACTGAGTTTTTTAGTGGAATAGATAGACTGTGAGAAGAATTAATCCATTGGGCTATGGAGTCATAAAAGGATTTAAGTTTTCATCAACTCTGCAAGGGTTTTCATAGGGCAAGCTAACTATATCAAGTGGATCTCTTAGATTAGATGAAATATGAAATGACAGTAAGTTGTGAAATATGTAAAACTAAAGGGCAATTCAAAATATTTTAACCATACTTTAACAAGAAAATCCTTTTAGGTAACTGTTTAAGAAGAACCAAAGGACATGGGAAACCAAGACTTCTTTGGCTAGAATCTAGTAAATAAACTTTTAGGACAACAATCTAGCAGTCCTAGAGAGCAGGATGCCCTTGAATTCTCTAGCTACTACTTTCAGACAAAGAAAACATTCAAGATAACAATGAATGAAACTAAAGAGAAAGAAACCCCTGACTTCTTTAATAAAACTTCTAAAAAAGACCTTCAAAGCAATAGTTTAATACAAACCAAAGGACAGGGCAAACCATATACTTCTATGGTTGAACTTTACTAAGTAAACTTAAAATAAGGCCCTAAAAATTACATTTCAAGAAAAACCAAAGGACACGGCAAACCATAGACTTCTTTGGCTAGACTCTACTAAGTAAATTTCAAGGTAACAAGCTAGGTGGAACTAAAGAGCAGGACAAACCTGAATTCTCTAATGAGACCTTGCAAAATAAAACATTAAGATGGAAGAAAGAAAACATAATTAAGGTGCCAAGAAAACATATCTTAATCTAAATTTTTTGTTCTTTTACCATGGAAATGATGGACAATATGGAAAAAAGAATGGAAACATTAACAAAGAAGGATAACAACACCATTAACATAGCTCAGGAATCCTGTGAACGTGCTTGTATTAATGATGTCCAAAACAGTTACAATACTCCAATACAATAATCTCTGCAAATTAGAATCTCATCTAATCCAGCCTTGTAGTCAATCTAGCAACCAACAACTTATCAACCAACCAACCAACCAACCAACACTAAAAATGAATAACACATGAAGTATTTATTTGCAAAATGAGGAGGTTTCCCTAAGCTAGGCTTTCATATTTGTATTTATTACAGAGTTAATGTAATATTGACCTTTGAGACCATGCAAGGCCCAAGGAAAAATATCTGTGACTGACTCATTATAATAATAACTTCAAACTTAACTGTTGAGCTAAATTTAGGATATTTTTTACTTTTAAGGCTTTTCATTAACTTTTTCAATAAATTTTGAGTAGCTGACAGATATCTTTGTCTGTTTCAATAACTGTAGTAACTTTTATTAAATTAAAATGAGGTTGTAGGTGTCCAAAGTGTTTATGAGAAGTAGTTGTTGTTTTGCTTTAGCATTCAGGTTTGCCTTATGTGTTAATTTTTCTTAGATTTGTCTTTAAACAGTTGATTTGGATTTTAACTTGGATTTTTCCTTGTTGTTTGTCTTACTCTTTTATTTTTTATTATGCCTTTTATCTCTGATCTCTCTTTCATTGTCTTTCTTTTAATCTTTCTGCGTTTGCCTTTAATTCTTGATTTAACCCTTTAACCCTTCCTCTAACTGTGTTTCTTCATTTTCTTATGCTCCAAATCCTTTTAATGAAACAAGATACTCAAGATAATCACCCAAAATATTTTTTCAAACAATTTTTGGATTTTAAGAATGAAAATTGTGCATTATCCGCCATGATAATCACCTACACTATTATGAAACCAGCTCCAGAAATAGAAGAAAAGAGAGATCAACACCTTAGAAATCAGCCACTTCGAGGGGGCAAACTACAATACATTACATAAATGAGAAATTCTTGGTTTATACAAATGACCAGAACCTCCTTCTATATATAGGATTCCATGGGGCCACAATATAATCCTATCCAACCTAACAATAATAATTAAGGGAACAATCATAACAATATTGGGGTTATAGGGGTACAACAATAAAAATAAGAGGGATACACTAATAACAATAAGGGACTAAACTAGTAATATAGGGAGCTAACATGCCCCTCTCCTTCAAAAAAGTGTTGTCCTCAATGCTTGAGTAGCTCTGGGTGCTTCTGTATAAAATTCTTAGCTTCCCATGTAGAGTCTTCAGTGGGTAAGTTCTTCCACTTGATGAGATACTCTAAAAATGATCGATTTCATAGGTGTCAATTTCTTATTTCTATGACTGCTTCAGGTTCCAATATGATTTGTCCTTCCTCCTCAAGTCTTGGCAATATTTTTTAAACTGGAATATTTTCACCTATAACCTTCTTTAAGCATGAAACATGGAAAACTGGATGCACTCGTGAAGAAGCAGGAAGCTCCAATTTTTATGCCATAGTACCAATATTTTGCAACACCTTGTAAGGACCATAGTACTTTGGAGAAAATTTATTATCCTTCTTAGCTTGCTTGAGGGAAATTTTTTTGTATGGTTGTAATCGTAAAAATACCCAGTATCCTACATCAAACTTCTCTCACTGCGATGTTGATCTGCCTATTGTTTCATTCGATTTTTTGCCAAATTTAGGTTATTGTTTAAGAGTTGGAGGACTTCTTGTTGATGCTCGATGTGATATTCCACTGCTTGAACCTTATGATTTTCTCTTAAAGATGAAGTGATGGATAGTGACTGATATCCATAAAGTGCCATAAATAGGTTCATTTTTGCTGCAATATGGAAGGAAGTGTTATACCACCATTCAATGAGAGGTAACCACTTGACACATTGTGTTTGTTTATCAGATAGAAAAAAACGAAGATATACTTCCAAACATTTATTCACTATCTCAGTTTGACCATCGGATTGAGGATAATAAGATGAGCTATGAGCTAATTGAGTACCCAAACAAGAAAATAACTTTGTCCAAAAATTTCCAATAAAAATGGAATCTCTGTTGCTCACAATAATATTTGAGTTTCCATGTAGCTTTTGAATTGTGTCCATAAATGTAGTAGCAACTATACTTGCTTTAAATGGATGAGATAATGCACAAAAGTGTGCATACTTCGTAAGTCTATCAGCTACCACCATGATGGCACTTTTTCCTTCAGACATAGGTAAACTTGTGATAAAATCCATTGAAATATCCTCCCAACATTGACTTGGAATGAATAAAGGTTGTACAAGACCCGGTGTCTTAGTTGTCTCAACTTTATTTTGCTAGCAAACCAAAAATTCCGCCACAAAATTTTGAATAATAGATTTAAGGCCATCCCCAAAAAATCTTTCTTCACCCTATGGTAAGTTTTTAAAAGTCCCGAGTGTCCTCATAAAGAAGAAGTGTGGAATTCCAAAAGAATATTTTGTTTTAGTTGGGAATTCTTACAAAGATATAAGCGATCTTTGTACCATAGGGAATCATTTTTCCAACTAAATGTATCATATGTACTAGGATCTTGCTGCAATTTTTGAATGAATGTCCACACTTCTTTGTCCTTCTTCCATTCATCCCTTGCTTCGATTATCCAATCTAGTTGGATAATAGAAATGGCACAAAGCAATGCTTCCACCTCTTCATTCTTTCTTGAGAGTGCATCTGCAACAACATTTAGCCTCCATTTTTTGTAGATTATTTCAAAGTCATAACCAAACATCTTAGTACCCCATTTTTTCTGCTCTTCTGAATATCATAGTCTCTATTCCAAAAAGTGTTTAATACTATCATGATCAATTTTTACCTTGAAGTGTATTCCCATTATGTAAGGTCGCCATTTCCTTAGTGCATGTAGTATTGCTAACAATTCCTTCTCATAAAGAGATTTACGTAAATACTTTCCTTTGATTGGACATCTTTCAAAAGAAATGGGTCTTCCTTCTTGCATTAAAACAGGACCAATTCCATTTCCTGAGGCATCAGATTCCACAATAAAGGTTTTTGTGAAGTTGGGCGTAGCTAAGACCGGTGCTAGGCACATTGCCTCTTTAATATGTTCAAAGGCCTTAGTTGCTTCAGGAGTCCATGAAAATGCATCTTTCTTCAATAATGTTGTTAGAGGTGCTGCTATTCTCCCATAATTCTTAACAAAATTGCGATAATACCTTGTTAACCTAAGAAATGATCGCAATTTCTTTATGGTTGTCGGGACTTTCGATTCCTTAATGGCTTTAATTCTGTTAGGGTCTACCTTAACACCCTAATGAGATACAATATGACCCAGCTATTCCAACTCTTGTACTCCAAAGAAACATTTGGATGTTTTTGCATATAATTGTTTCTCCTTCCAAGACCTGTTGTAGATTAGTATATCATCAAAAAATACTAGCACAAATTTTCTATGGAATGGTTTGAAAATGGAATTCATCTACCCTTGAAATGTAGAAGGTGCATTGGAAATGCCAAAAGGCATGACCAAAAATTAATAATGAGCCTCATGAGTTCGAAAGGTTGTTTTCGAAATATCTTCAGTCTTCATTCTAATTTGATGATATCTTAAACGAAGATCCAACTTGGTAAAATAAATTGCTCCATGTAATTCATCCAATAATTCATCAATCATAGGAATGGGAAATTTAACTTTAATGGTGAGCTTATTGAGCTCCCTATAATCCAGACACATGCCCCATGATCCATCCTTCTTGTGCACCAATACTACTGGAGCAGAGAAAGAACTTTGACTTGGTTGAATTATACCAGCCTCTAACATTTCTACAATCATACGTTCAATTTCGCTCTTTTGGACATAACGATATCTATAAGGCCTGATGTTTGAAGGAACACTTCTTGGAATCAAATGAATATCCATTAGGGGAATTTTGAGGTCTAAAATGGGCCTCCTAAGGAAAATGTACAATCAAAATTCACTTTATGAGAACCAATCACATTTTAAGGGATGACATCATCCCTAATGGTGGAGGTGGCATTGCTTGAGTTAAAGGTACTTGCTTGTCACATTCTCAATGGTGGATAAAAACTCATGGTTAACCATGGTATTTCTCTAAGTACATTTAAAGTCAAAGTAAAGTACTCATAATAAATGTCATTTCACACTTTTTGAATAAAAATATATTATTGTCATTTCATATTTTTTTAAAGAAACAATGCATATCCCTATACGTTTATTATATTATATTATATTATATTATTTTTATATAATATATTAATTAAATGTTATTATACAAATTAAATAATATGAATTTTAATTAATGGCATATAATATAATTAAGAATTTATAAAATTATATTTATATTTTATTTCAATTTATTTAAGTACAAAGGACAAATGCATTAGTTCTTCAATGATAATGAATTTTTCTTGAAAAGCTCATTCTTATTTATAGTCACATCAATACAATTTTTTTATTAATTTTATTTTGGTACAACTTTTGAATTTAATTTAACTATGGTTAAATGAATTGTGGTGCAAAAAGTGAATTGCAAATTCATAAATATTATTTTATTGGTTTAGAAATTATTTTATTATTTCCTTAGAAGGCCCATTTTAGACCTCAAAATTCCCCTAATGATGATCATGATCATAGAAAGGTGGGATTCCTTTCGGAGTTTCAAACACTTTGGAATGATTTTCTAGGACTTTTTGGAGATCTGTAGAAATAGATGGGTTTGATGTTGGAACTTATAGTGAGCATAATTGTGCAATTACGCCTCGTTGTTCTTTCTTCAAAATCTTTGTCATGACATTAGAGCTTATTATCTTTCCTGGCTTCCTTGTGATACCCCATAATTCGACTTCCTTTCCTTCTGAAAAAAAATTCAAGAAAAGTTCTTGAAAGTTAAAAGCTACCACCCCTAAATATTGTAACCATTGTACTCCTAGTACAACATCAGCACCTCCCATTGGAATGGAAAGTATTGGAATATTCAATACATATTCCCCCATGGTTAGCTTGATATTATGGAATTTTCCAGAGCATTTATAGTTCCTCCATTTTCAACCATCACTTGACATTCTGGTGTTGTGTATAGGAAACAATTAAATTCCTTGGCTACCTTAAAATGAATAAAATAATGGGTACTACCTGAATAAATCAACACTATTACCTTTTTCTTCTTAATATGTCCTTCTATCTTGAGATTTTTTGGAGTGATAATTACTACCAATGCATTACATGATATGGTCAGACCCATTTATTCCTCTTCTAGGGTTGGTTCCTGGTATATATCCTCTTCTTTTGAATATTCTTTTTCATTTTCTTCTTCCTCTTCACAATCTATGTAAAATAATTTATTCTCAGCACACTTATGACCTTTAGTGTATTTACTATCACAACTATAGCAAAGCCCTTTTTCTCTTTTTTCTTCCAATTGTTGTGGTGTCAACCTTGCAGGTTGTGGAAGTCTAGGAGTAGCAACACTTCCATCTCTATATATGTGAGTGGTAGGCTTCCTTGTCACCATAATTTTACATTTAATTTTTTTGGTAACCCGAATGCCTTTCCAATGAATCAGGTTTCCAAACACAAACTTCATGTTGGATGTTATCCTTTAAAGTCCCTATGAAGACAACAATCCTATGTTCCTCTGGAATATTAGTTACCCTTACATTCAATTTTTGGAAGTCCTCAATGTGCTCCACCACTGCACCCTTTCGTTTGAGATTTATCAACTGGCTAAAGAAGGTGTTGCTATTTTTATCCTCATAATGTCCCATCATTTCCTCGATATAAATTGACCAAGTGAAATTTTTTTTACGGGAGCAAAGCCATTGATACCATACAAATGTATTTTTTTATAAATGTAAAGATGCAATGCATACCTTTTGTGCGTTTTGGACATTATTGAGATCAAAATATTGCTCCATCTATAGTATCCATGTTACGGGATCCTTGCCATCAAACTTCCCCATATCGATCTTTTGAATATGGTGGTTCTTCCATCCAACATTAGAGTTTATGAAATCACAAGTAAAATTTATTTTGTTCTCATCATGAGTTTCCTCTACTATCATTTTTTCATTAGGAAACATTTCTTGTATCAACTTTGCCAAACCTTCAATGTCTACTTTTAGATCATGCTTCATGTTTTCCATTTTTTCATCGATCTTAGCCTCCATGTCATCCATATTAGCTTCCATGCCCACTTACATACCATCCATATTAGCTTCCAAACCATTGATCTTAGCTTCCACGCCTTTCTTCAAACCATCCATCTTAGTTTCCACGCCTTTCTTAAAAACTTCCATTTCGTTTTTTGTTGCTCTTTGCAATAGGTGCACTTGCTCTTGTAATTTTGATTTCTCATGTTGCATTTCTTCATCTTCATGAGTCATAGCAGAGCCTTTTGAAGGCTTAATGGGTGTTGAATTATTTTTATGGGGAATTTTAGAACCCAATACTGATATCTATTCTTCAATATGCCGTTGGAATAAATTTGAACTATTTTTTTCAAACGCGACTTATGTACTGCAAAAAAAAAATACACACCCTTTTCTTGCTTTTGAGGATCTCTATATTGAAACTGAATTATCTCTATGATTTCGTATTGTCAATATCTAAAATTGGGCCTTGTAGTAGCCCTCTAAATCTTCTTTCAAATCCCTGAGGTCTAACCTGATTTGGATTCTTCATGTCAAAGTTATGCCAAATCTCCCATAATGACCTAATTATGCACTAGTTTAGTAGAGTGACCTTGTTCAGTATGTCATTTTGATGTATGTTGTTTCTTACAATGTGGCATCATAACCAATGATTTTGTCATAAATTTCATGGGAGCTCGAACATACAACTCCATGATTATTAGACACTCATAGAATATACAACTCCATTCTTATTACACACTCATCTCTTTTTGTTTGAAACATTAGCTGCTATTTATTTATTCACTTCATGGAATTCCCTAGATTTCAAGAAAAAATATTCTTTGTCAATTTCAACACAATTTTCTCAATCCCTTGTAGTTAGTGTTTATGATTCCCTAATATCAAATCAGTTTGATTTCATCCACTTTGATGTTATTCTCTCTTTCTTTATCAGGAACTATAGAATAAATACTTTTGTGTAGTCCTATGTTGTATTGATTTTATAGAGATCTGTCTTGGAAGAAGCTTATCCCCATATTGTAGCTTTCAAAGGCATAAGGACTCCCAAAGGGATTGTTTCCCCCAGAAGGATTGCCCCTAGGGACGAAAAAACTCCCAAAGGCATTACTTCCCCCAGGACCATGAGTACCCCCAAGGACATAGGCACTCCTAAAAGCATTATTTCCCCCAAGATTATGGATAACTATAAAAGTATTGCTATTCCAAGAGACATTATATGCCCCAAAGCATTGCTTCCCCCAACATTACTAGGAGTAACTGGTTTTGGTTAAATGTGGCAATAATTTTAAATGTTATTTTTTTATGTCTATAATATTCATAGTTGTTTGTGACTCTTGAAATTCCTTCATGAATCACTAAACACATTAATTTTTTCCATATCATCATCTCTAGTCACTTCAAAAGGCTTGTTATATTTTCTTTGTGTTAGTGTAACACTCTCTTCCCACATCTACCCAAGTGACCAGCTAACCGGGGTAAACATGTGACGAGAGGATACAAATATGATATTCAACCTCCTAGATGACCTTAAGGAACTGGAACTAATGAAAAAACTAAAAACACACCTTACATTGCATCATTGACATCCCTAGGGCGTAACCCAACCTCCTAGGGCCTTGTTCCCTAAGGGGGGACTGATTTTTAGCCCCTTTAACAATGATTCGCGGGCTTGTAAGGGCAAGGGAGTAGCTATAGGCCCTAGAGATGCGGGTTAGTCTTAGCTAGGTAGCAGCTCAAGCCCACTCCAACAAATTTTCCACCTATAGCTTCGAGATTTATGCCACATTATCAACCCCTGAGACCATGTCACTGCCCAAAACTTCATGTAACTTCAGGAGATTGTAAATAACATTGAAACAAATATATGAAAGTGATCACATGATTAGGAACACATCTGAACCCACCGAACCATGACAAACATTTTTATAAACATGTAACACAAATAAAATCTACAAGTATAAACAATATATTTAAACAAAGGAGTCCCTTTCTTATCTGAGAATGGTAAGAAGTATTTATCCCCTACATTATAAGCTATAATTTAATCAATTTAACCATCGATACATTATGCATTCATTTACATGTAAAAACATGGAGATATCCACACCTCATCACTATCACAATACATGATTATAACCAAAATAATACCAAAAAAAGTACCATGGATACATCAAAAATATAATCCATATATATACACCAGTGCATATACACATCAAATACCAAGGAAATGAACCTTTCATTAATGAATGTAAAAACCAACCTACTGAGAATGGGACTTCTACGTTCCACACGACCATAGTCATGGCTGAGCTAAATCCCACTTCAACGAGTCACCCCCATGTCATATTCCAAGCATGAATGTGGGACTTTATCAAACACATCAATCAACACAAAACCAGGGGTCCAAAAACCACATCTTGTTAACCCCAAACCAGTGATTCCACCTCACAATAGACATCACTAATCATCATGGATTGGTATCTATCCAACTTGTTAGAGAGCTCTAAAGTGTTTTTTCCAACCAGGGCTTCTAGGATTAGTAACTCAAGCCCAAATTTTATAGGGATTCCAAAGAATTTGTCCAACCAAGGCTTCCAGGACTAGTAACTTAACCCACCTAGAGCTTCTAGAGAATTTGTCCAACCAAGGCTTCTAGGACTAGTAACTCAACCCACAATTGCATGACAAGCTTCTAAAGTGTTTATCCAACCAAGGTTTCCAGGAACTAATAACTCAACCCTACAACTAAAGGAATAATTAGAACGAACGAGAAAACAATCAATGGAAATAAACCCACAGTCACCATGGCTATCGAGGAAATGGCAAGGTTAGGAAAATCCACATACCCATGCATTCCAAAACTAGTGTGGAAAACATATATGCAACTTAGCACCTAAACTCAAAACCTAATGTAGAAGCTGATCTCGATGCCCTCTTCTACCTTCCTTCCTTTCCTTTGCTTTCTTGATCCAAATCTCCAAGTATGCAACACTCTACAAGAGTGCTCCAAGAATACACTAAGTGCTAAAGATTATGAGAGAGAGAGATAGAGATAGAATAATGATAAGTTCAAAACTAAACCGACTAAGCCTTTCTCACTGATCCTCATAAACCTTTTTATTAATGGGGCATCCAATTTCTTCATTTTCCATTATTTTCCTTCAATTTACTCCTTACATGAAATCTGTTACCTTTCAGCTTGCTTTTCTCCTAATTTCCATTATTTTCATAAATAAAGTGCCAATTAATTCCACATGCCTTTCCAAACCCTTTGCATTTTTCTTTTCCAATTTCCTTAGCCATAATAACTGAAATGAACATCCGCTAGGATGTTTTTCCCACCATTCAACTTGGAATAGGTGTCCCATCACTGTAATATTCCAAAACAAGAAAAACAAGAATATTGAACATAAAACTGGAAAATGCTGTAAAGATCAACACATCAAATACATGAGCATATCACTAAGCCATTTTATTATATGTAATAGTAGAAATGAAGTACAAGAAATTGAGGAAGAGACACTCAAGCTAGGAAACACAAGCCTGAAATGACCCTAAACATCAAGACATGAAACATTGATGTTATGTCAACTGTAGGGAGGCTATGAATGCGCAACACTACTGGAAATAACCATTGTTGAACACTAGGAATACGTATATCTGCTGATTGGTTGCTCAAAAAATGCTGGGATCAGGGATCTGGGCTTTCTAGCACAATTCCAAGATAACCCAAAAAGGGTTTCCGGAAATGACAATGATGAAAAATGCAGCCCTAGGTATGAAATACGCCCTGCAGCTGGGTAAATACCAGGAGGTGGTTTATTTGATGAGAAAATGGTTGATACTCCTCCCCACTGAATTTCTGGATGAAGGGTTTCTCCCCTCACTGGATGACAAGCTCAAAAACTTGAGTTATTAACCCTCCACTAAATCTACCCTCCTAGATTGTGCAATTCCTGAAGGAGACTGTGTTGCTAAAGGTGGTTGAATATTGGACTGAAGTAAGATGATGGAATGTATCTCAAATAACCTCTCCTGACTGGGCACTCGAAGTCCCCTAGGGATGAGGGTGGGATTTCCACTCGGAAACACCCTTGTGCTAAACAACACATCACACTCCGCTAAACAGCTGAAGCGTGCAAAAAGTCATAAAAGAAAATACATAAAAAGATTCAGAATGCCCTCTATGGCTTCCATCCTATTCCTTATATGATGTGTGAGTATCCACCCCCTAGCCCCACTCAATAAGATGCTACTCTCATGAACACTTCATCCCGTTATGACTGCGCTGTCTTCCACTATCTCATCTACCTCCATGACTGCGCTGTTGATTTGCTCCAATTGACCCCATCCACATGTATTGACCCACACTCACACCAAGGATTGGTTTATTCATCTTTATCCTATCTAGATGCACTGATACAAATTCACATTAGAAGTGGTTTTATTCCTACTAAAGATATTTATGGGTCCCTCTATCCTCTTATTCACCTATCTTATTAACAAAAAAAAATTTAATATTCTAACTAGTTGAAAGCTAATTATGAATATTACAATCCTCCCCTCCCAAATGTTGCTTTTCCTCAAGCAACTGCAAGGATGGATGCTACAAAATATTCTCTCCTTCGCAAGTAACATCCTCATCTGGAATATTCCTCCATCGATCCAAACATTCTTTAATCCCCTAGTTCCTTAACTGCCTCTCCCGAGTATCCAAGATAGCTTCTGGTTGTAAAGATAGATGGTCTCATCATCAATATGTGGGGGATCCATAGTGGCAACTGCATTCTATCCATTGGCCTTCCTAAGGCATGAGACATAAAAAATGTTGGGGATCTCACTCCCAATGGGGAGCTCCAAATCATATGCTATTTCCCCAACTCGACAGATCACCCTGTATGACCAATAGAAATGGGTCTTAAGCTTCTTAGTCCCCTTATCCTCCAGTGTAGATTGTTTTCAAGGCTAAATATGGAGATATACCAAATAATTTACCTCAAACTGTCCCTCCATCCAACCATGATTTGCATATAACTTATGTTGATTTTGGGATGTAGCATTGTTGTCCATAAGAGTACGGAATATATCTTGACTCTCTTGGATGAAATCTTTGGCTCTAGGAGCATTTCTTGCTCCAAACATCATATCAACAAATGATAGAGAATAATAACCATATAAAACCCAAAATGGAGACATACTGATCAACATATGAAATTTTGGATTGTAACAAGATTATCCCAAGTGGAAGCAGTGCAACCATGCTCTTTGCTACCCAGAACATATTTTTTCAAGTAGCTTCCCAACCAATTTTTTACTACCGTTGTTTTCCCCTCTATTTGGGGGTGATAAATGGTACTCAGTGTCCACTTGGTACCCTCCAAATAGAAAAATTCTTGCCCAAATCCATCCATGAAGTGGCTATCTCTTTCACTGACTATGGTCTTAGGAAGACCATGAAATCTGGAAACATCTCTAAGGAAAATCTTTCCTACTTGTGAAGCAGTGTACTGTGAAGAAATGACAAATAAATGTGAATACTTTGTCAATCAACCAATGACCACAAAGATACAATCCTTACCCTATACTTCTGGAAAACTGGTAATGAAGTCCATAGAAACGCTCTCCCATTTCCCTCCAAGAAAATAAAGTGAATGTAACAACCATGCATGATGGTTGTTTTATTCTTCATTCTTATGGAAAACTACACACTCCCGAATATGATGGAACACATCGTCTTTGATATCCTTCCATGAGAATATCTCCCTAATGGCCTGATATGTCTTTGTAATACCTTAGCGGCTTTAGGGGGGTGAATCATGTGTTGAATGAAAATTTTTCTCCTTGAGATTAGAATCTCTAGTCAAGAATATCTAGCCCCAATATTATATGAGCTCATCCATCACTCTATACCTCTTATCAGTCACTTGCCCATCTAGTATCTCACATGTGAATCGGTCCTTGGAATACTCCACCAACAGCTGGGACTCCCAATCTTAATCCACACTCATCAATGACAGTGCTATAGGTCTCTGTGATAATGCATCCGCTACCACATTTCCTTTCCCTTTGACATATTCAGTGTCAGAGTCATATGTCGAGATTCTGCTAACCCATTTTTGTTGCCTCTCTTGCAGCTACTTTTGCTCAAGAAAATACCAAGGATTTTGGTGGTCAATATTCATTTGGAAATTTCTTCCTACCCAATATTTCCTGAAATTGGTCAATGCCTTCATGATTCCCAACAACTCCTTCTCATATGTAGAATACACCTCGTCATGTGGCAGTATCTTCTGATGTGCAAAGGCTATGGGATGGCCTCCCTACATCAAGGTTGTGCTAGCACCCTCCCCTGAAGCATGACATTCCATCACAAAGGGCTAGGTGAAATCTGACAATACCAACACTGGACAAATGCTCATCACCTCCTTCAGCCTATCAAAGGCCCTCTGCACAACTTTTTTCAAACGAAAGGCTCCCCTCTTGCTCATAACTATGAGTGGTGCTGCTAGTTGTGAGAACCCTTCAACAAAGTTCCGGTGCAGTGGCCTCCCTGGTGGAATTCCTCCAACTACTGTAAAATAATGGTCTAGAATAGACTTCATATCTCAGTAGACTGATTTATCCTTGCCTCCTCTACACAAATCAGCCTCCATCTTATGTGTGTAGACTTCATGATGTGGTTAGGTGTGCATGCCCCTAATCATTTGGTGCTTACTTCTCTTCTTATATGTCCATTCCATCTTCAAGGCCTCCCAATCCGTGGTGACCTTCACCATTTTGATAACCCACTGTACACCTAATATCACATTGGTGTTAGGAATATAGACCATAAAGAAGTGATTTGTCAATGTGTATGTCCCCAAAGTTACAGTCAATGCAGGAACATAGTTCACACACTACATGGTTCTAGCTCCTGGAACCAAAACTGAGAATTCTTCAAAATCATTTGTGGGTATGTATCTCTTATGTACTAGCTGGGCATCAATAAAATTGTGGGTAGCCGCACCGTCTATCAATACTAACACCCATTGCCACTAAAATGTGCCTCAAATCTCAATATCAAATACTGGGGTACTCCTCACAAAGATGCAAGGGCTCCTCCAATTGGAGGAAATGCTCTATTTCCACCCTCTAGTGGTGGTGGATCGTCTCCTGGTTCCACATCACTCATTTCTCCTTTCGACTCCTCTTCTTACTCCTCTTCACTATTAGAGAATATTTCAATATAGTGTACCTTTCTCACAACACAACAATGCCTGGTGCCCATGGTTCTCGGCAAGTGAAGCAAAGCTTCCTCCTCCTCAAATCTCTTCAAACATCATCACTAAGAGGTCATTTTCCCTGGTTCTCCTTTGGGGAAGGAACCTTCAAATCTTTCCCCTTTGACTAAAAAGTAGGTTTTTTCTGGAAAGGAGCTATTTCCCTTGGAAAATCAACTTGTAAGTACCTAGCCCTCTCAATGGCATCTTGGAGCCTATTTGGTCTAATGGAATTTACCAACCCATGCAAAGGATCTGCTAGCCCATAAATGAACATGTATACTCTCCTAGCCATAGAT
Source organism: Pinus albicaulis (assembly GCA_034641835.2). Taxonomy (NCBI): domain Eukaryota; kingdom Viridiplantae; phylum Streptophyta; class Pinopsida; order Pinales; family Pinaceae; genus Pinus; species Pinus albicaulis. Next base: position 1,658,988,344 of record CM076578.1, on the reverse strand, counting down.
CATAAATATGGCACCATGACGGAAAGTTTCAAGAATTCAGAGATATAGGTCTTCGAATTTCTTGATTGCTTGAGCTTAGCTAGCTCAACAAAGCGTGCCTTTGGATCCCTTTAGTCAAATCTCTCTACCAACCTCTAAATGAATTATGCACATGCAGTCACACCTCCATGCCCCAATGTAGATAGACCATGAAACCACCATTCATGTGCTTCACCTTCAAGGTGCAGTGCTGCTATATTAATGGCTTCAATCTATGATACTTGGTTTAGCTGTAAATAGATGTCTAATTTTTCCACCCAAGCCTTGGTTGTGCACTTGGATGACCCATCAAAAGCAGGCGGAAAGAATCTACCCATAGTATGTTGTGGATCATTGTTCTGCATGTACCCTCCACTTCTATTGTTATTATAAGGTCTCCTATTATCCTTGATCTGACAGAACTCTTGGAAGTTTAGATTCTCTTTGAAGCTTTGAGATTCAAAATCATATTCTAGAAAGTAATCACCAAGAGCCTCCAGCTCTTGAGGTCCTCCAGCCCTATTTCTCACTGCTAGGAATGTAGGCATGGTGGAGCATTGTGAAACTTACTGAAATGTCGGTTGCTCACACCAATGATGTGAAGTGCTAGAACTTTCTCCATGTTGAAACCCTCTTGTAGTTTCCCTTTGTCTTTTCACCCTCATCTCCTTGATTTCTTTAGCAATATCTTTCATAGTTTGGATACGAAGCTTTGGAAACTCTTTTTCATCGATTTCTCTTGATATTGGAGACTTTCCTTTGTCTTCTTCATTGTTTTTGTAATAAAACCTCCGACCTCTTAAAATATATCACTTCTCTTGGTCTTTAAGAGGTTCTTATTCTTCATAAGACATAGATGTATTGCCTCTACAGGTTGAGCCAAGATTATGCTCTGATACCACAATAATATTCCAAAATAGGAAAAATAGGAATATTGAACATGAAATTGGAAAATGCAGTAAACATCAACACATAAAACACATGAGCAGATCACTGAGCCATTTTGATTATATGTAATAGCAGAAATGAAGTACAAGAACTGGAGGAAGAGTCAGTCAAGCTAGAAGAAACAAGCTTGATGTGACCCTAAATATCAAGACATGAAACATTGCTACTGCATCAACTGCTGGGAGGCTATGAATGTGCAATAATGCTGAAAATAACTACTACTAGAAATTAGGAATTTGTACATCTATTGATTGGGTGCTCAAAAAATGCCGGGATAAAAGATATGTGCACAATTCCAAGATAACCCAGAGAGGGTTTTTGGAAATGAAAATGATGAAAAATGCAACCCTAGGGCTAAATTATGCTCTGCACCTTGGTAACTACTGGGAGGTGGCTGATATGATGAGAAAATAGCTGATACTACTCCCCGCTAACTTTTTGGATGAAGGGTTTCTTCCCTCACTGGATGATAAGCTCAAAAACTTGGGTTATTAACCCTCCACTGAATCTACCCTCCTAGATTGCACAATTCCTAAAGGATATTACGTTGCTGAAGGTGGCTGAATATTGGCTTGATGAGAGATGATGGAATGTAGCTCAAAGAAATGACACTCGAAGTCCCTCGAGGATGAGGGTGGGATTTCTTCTCGGAAAAACTCTTGTGCTAGACAACACAACAGACTCTGCTAAATCATTGAAGCATGCAGAAAGTCATAAAAGACAATACATAAAAAATATTCAGAATTCTCTCTATGGCTTCCATCCCCTTACTTATATGATTTGTGAGCCTCCACCCCCTTGGCCCCACTCAATAATTATGCTACTCTCATGAGGACTTCCTCCCATTATGACTGCGTTGTCCTCCACTATCTCCACTACCTCCATGACTCCACTGTTGATTTGGTAAAATTGACCCCATCCACATGCAATGACCCACATTCACAGCAAGGAGTGATTTATTCATCTTTATGCTATATAGATGCACTGATCCACATTCACATTAGAAGTGGTTTTATTCCTACTAAAGAGATTTATGTGTCCCTCTACCCTCTTATTCACCTATCTTATTGACAAAAACAAAATTTAATATTCTAACTAGCTGAAAGATAATTAGGAATATTACATCCCATGGTATATATATATATATATATATATATATATATTTACTTGGATTCTTACCAGGGCTATTATAGAACCCTCCCCCTTGGGGGAGCATCATCCTCGGTTTTCAATGACACCAAGAAACTAGAAAAATGATAAAAACAAAATATACTTCCTATGGAGCTTTATAACATAACTCATTACAATAATTAGAATCAATAACCTGCTAGAACATGATAATCGTACCATTTACTGGAGCTTTATAACACAACTCATTACGGTATTTACACAACCACATATACTTATGAACATTTTCTTCAACCCACAAATAACCATATTGTTTGTGGATCTTTATAAACCAATTCAATACACTATATACAATAATATACGTATACACAGATATACACATTTTCTCAACCAAAAAATATAAGGATACGATGCTTGTATCAACAACAAGGGAATCTAGAGTCTCGCACCTCCACCCTCAAAGCAGTACTAGGATTCACGTCCTTCCTAGGAAGTCTGGAATCCATTGTCAAAGTCAAATCTACATCCAATGTCCATCACTACAATCCTGCACCACTTTTCCACTTAGTGAACAATTACGAGCTCATTATTCAAGGGCACACTCTCAATGTGCATTTGATTCCATCCGGCAATGCTAATGACCCAAAACAATTCATCTCGACCTTCCCTTCTCTTCTACATAGTCCCTCAGGAAATATAATCACCCCTTCGGTGAGGTCACTCACCTTCCAAGTTCCGTTGGTACCCCAATCCTAGGTATTCCATCCCTTGGCAAGGCTTCCTTGCATCGGAAGTTTGAAAAAATAAGGCATATAGCTACCTCAAAACCATCATACTAATCATAGCATGCTCATGGAAGTAAATTGACACTGTTGGGCACCAGTGTCCCATAATGGCCCTTCTCTTGAAGTGATTTACCAAAAACATCTCTTGCTTGTTTCAATTCCTTTTGCTGATGCTACTAGTTCTTGCAGTAGGTTTCAACCACCCAACCAGGAATATCCATGCTTCCTGTACCAATCACATAAATTCCATGTGATTAAGAAAAAATTGAAATAAATTCACATCATACCTCATTTTTAGCTTGTCAATAAGGTACACTTGAACTCACATCCCACTGAATGACTACTCACAATGAGTGCTAAGTGGACTATTAAAAAATCATGAGAAATTAGTAAGTTACGACTACCTATCATGGAAATGGTCATAGATTAATGACTTAATTAACACATTTGAATCCAAAAATGAATGAAATTAATCTATTATGACTACCTCTCATGGAAATGGTCATAGATGAATGACTTACTTATCGCAGTTGAATCCCAAAAAATGATATCTAATATAATGCACTGCGAAAACCCCTCAATACTTAAATACAAAGATTAAAAGGGGCTCTACTTGAATGGTTCATGAGGCACAAAAATTGCTAAGGTTTTGAAATATGGGTAGAAAGCTAAGTGGGCTTGATTGTGGGGAAACGTCCATAGTTAAGCATGATTGAGATGGAGGTGATCTGGGATGTGTGACCTCCCAGGATGTCCTGGTTACCAGGTGCAAGTTCCAAAAGTGATGATTGGTGCTATGTGATTCATTTCACTAGTTTCAATCCCACTTCTTCACCCCTGTGAGCATCACTTGATGCAATGAGTGATAATTGGAATATTCAAAAATCATGAGGAATTAGCCAGTTAAAGCTACCTCTCATGGAATCACTTAGTTAACAAAGTTGAATCCCAACAAATGATATCTAATATAATGCACTGTGAAAACCCCTCAATACTTAAATAAAAAGAGTAAAGGGAGCTCTACTTGAATGGTTCATGAGGCACAATGCTTACTAAGTTTTTGCAAAGAGGGTAGCGAGCTAAGGGGGCTTGATTGTGGGGAAAAATCCATAGTAAAGCACGCTTGAGCCAAAGGAGACCTGGGATGGGTTACCTCTCGAGAAGTCTTGGTTACAGGGTGCAAGTCATGGAAGTGATGATTGACGCTATGTGATTCATTTCACTAGTTTCAATCCCACCTCTTCATCCTCGTGAGAATCAACTGATGCAATGAGTGATAAGTGGACTATTCAAAAAATAATGAGAAATAAGTCAATTATGACTACCTCTCACGGAAATGGTCATGGATGAATGACTTACTTAAGACAATTGAATCTTAAAAAGTGATATGTAATATAATGTACTCTGAAAACCCCTAAATACTTAAATACAAAGAGTAAAGGGAGCTCTACTTGAATGGTTAATAAGGAAAAATACTTGCTAAGTTTTTTGCAAATGGGGTAGCAAGCTAAGTGGGCTTGATTGTGGGGAAAACTCTACAATTAAGTGTGCTTGAGCTAGATGCGATCTGGGATGGGTGACCTCCCGGGAAGTCCTCATTACTGCGTGTAAGTATCGGAACTGATTATTGATGCTATGTGACTCATTTCACTAGTTTCAATCCCACTTCTTCACCCCTTTGAGCATCACCTGATGCAATGAGTGCTAAGTGGACTATTAAAAAATCATGAGAAATTAGTCAGTTAAAACTACCTCTCATGTTAATGGTCATAGATGAATGACCTACTTAACACAGTTGAATCCAAAAAAATGATATCTAATACAACACACTATGAAAACCCTTCAATACTTAAATATTAAGAGTAAAGGGAGCTCTATTTGAACGATTCATGAGACACAATACTTGCTAAGTTTTTTCAAATGTGGTAGCACGCTAAGCGAGCTTGATTGTGGGGAAAAATCCACAGTTAAGCGCACTTGAGATAGAGGCGATCTAGGATGGGTGACCTGCTAGCAAGTCTTGGTTACCGCGTGAAAGTATCGGAAGTGATTATTGTTGATATGTGATTCATTTCACTAGTTTCAATCCCACTTATTCACCCTTGTGAGCATCACCCGATGCAACGAGTTCTTAGTCGACTAATAAAAAATCATGAAAAATTAGCCAGTTATGACTAGCTCTCATGGAAATGGTCATAGATGAATGACATACTTAACAAAGTTGAATCCCAAAAAATGATATCTAATATAATGCACTAAGAAAACCCCTCAATAATTAAATACAAAGAGTAAAGAGAGCTATACTTGAATGGTTCATGAGGCACAATACTTGCTAAGGTTTTGCAAATGGGGTAGAAAGCTAAGTGGGCTTGATTGTGGGGAAAATTCCACAGTTAAGCGCGCTTGAGCCAGAGGCGATCTGGGATGGGTGACCTCTTGGGAAGTCCTGGTTATAGGATGCAAGTCTCTAAAGTGATGATTGATGCTATGTGATTCATTTCACTAGTTTCAATCCCACTTCTTCACCCCTGTCAGCATCACCCGTTGAAATGAGTGTTAAGTTGACTATTCAAAAATCATGAGAAATTAGTTAGTTACGACTACCTCTCATGGAAAGGGTCATAAATGAATGATTTACTTAATTCTATTCAATCCAAAAAATGATATCTAATATAATGCACTGCGAAAACCCATCAATACTTAAATACAAAGAGTAAAGGGAGCTCTACTTGAATGGTTCATGAGGCACAATACTTGCTACGATTTTGAAAATGGGGTATCAAGCTAAGTGGGATTTATTGTGGGGAAAACTCCATAGTTAAGCTTGCTTGAGCCAAAAGCAATCTGGGATTGGTGAACTCATGGGAAATCCTGGTTACCAGGTGCAAGTCCTAGAAGTGATGATTGACGTTATGTGATTCATTTCACTAGTTTCAATCCCACTTCTTCACTCTTGTGAGCATCACTCGACGCAATGAGTGCTAAGTGGACTATTCAAAAATCATGATAAATTAGTCAATTATGACTACCTCTCATGGAAATGGTCATAGATAAATGACTTTCTTAACATAGTTGAATCCCACAAAATGATATCTAGTATAATGCATTGAGAAAACCCCTCAATAATTAAATACAAATACTAAAGGGAGCTCTACCTGAATGTGTCATGAGGCACAATACTTTCTAAGGTTTTGAAAATAGGGTAGCAAGCTAAGTGGGCTTGAGTGTGGGGAAAAATCCACAGATAAGTGTGCTTGAGCTAGATGCGATCTGGGATGGGTGACCTCTCGGGAGGACCTGGTTACAAGGTGCAAGCCCCAGAAGTGATGATTGACGTTATGTGATTCAATTCACTAGTTTCAATCAAAATTATTCACCATTGTGAGCATCACCCTGTGCAATGAGTGCTAAGTGGTCTATTAAAAAATCATGGAAAATTAATCAGTTACAACAACCTCTCATGGAAATGGTCATAGATGAATGACTTACTTAACGAAGTTGAATATAAAAACATGATATCTAGTATAATGGAGTGCGAAGACCCCTTAATATTTAAATACAAAGAGTAAAGGGATCTCTACCTGAATGGTTGATGAGGCACAATACTTGATAAGGTATTGAAAATGGGGTAGCAAGCTAATTGGGCTTGATTGTGAGGAAAACTCCACAGTTGAACACACTGAGGCAGAGGCGATCTAGGATGGGTGATCTCTTGGGAAGTCTTGGTTGTCGGGGTCAAGTCCCAGAAGTGATGATTGATGCTATGTGATTCATTTCACTAGTTTCAATCCCACTTCTTTACCCCTGTGAGCATCACCCAATGCAATGAGTGCTAAGTGGACTATTTAAAAATCATAATAAATTAGTCAATTACGACTACCTCTCATGGAAATGGTCATAGATGAATGACTTAATTAACACAGTTGAATCCAAAAAGATGATATCTAATATAATACACTGCGAAAAACTCTCAATACTTAAATAAAAAGAGTTAATGGAGCTCTACTTGAATGGTTCATGAGGCACAATACTTGCTAAGATTTCGCAAATGGGTTAGCAATTTAAGTGGGTTTGATTGTCAGTAAAATGCCACAGTTAAGCATGCTTGAGCTAGAGGCAATTTGGGATGGGTGACCTCCCTGGTAGTCTTGGTTACCGAGGGTAAGTCCCAGAAGTGATGATTGATGCTATCTGATTCATTTCACTAGTTTCAATCCCACTTTTCCATCCCTATGAGCATCACCCGTTGCAATGAGTCCTAACTAGACTATTCAAAAGTCATGACAAATTAGTCAGTTACAACTACCTCTCATGGAAATGGTCATAGCTGAATGACTTACTTAACACATTTGAATCCCAAAAAATGATATCTCATATAATGCACTACGAAAACCCCTCAATCCTTAAATACAAATAGTAAAGGGAGTTCTACTTGAATTGTTCATGAGGCACAATACTTGATAAGGTTTTGAAAATGGGGTAGAAATCTAAGTTGGTTTGATTGTGGGGAAAAAACCATAGTTAAGTGCATTTGAGCCAGAGGCGATATGGGATCAGTGACCGCTCGAGAAGTCCTGGTTACCAGGTGCATGTCCCAAATGTGATAATTGACACTATTTGACTCATTTCACTAGTTTCAATCCAACTTCTTCACCCCTTTGAGCATCACTCGATGCAATGAGTTGTAAGTGGACTATTCAAAAATCATGATAAATTAGCGAGTTAAAACTACCTCTCATGGAAATAGTCATAGATGAATGACTTAATTAACGGAGTTGAATCCTAAAAAATGATATCTAATATAATGCACTACAAAAACTCCTCAATATTTTTTTGTTTATTATTTTAAAATGAATTTTTAGGCAGTCAAAAATATATAAAATAAAACGCTTTCACACCAGGGGAATTATGTCCTATCAAAGCTCTATCCACCAATACAAAATTAAAAATAAGATTTCCAAAAAATTAAAAAATTACTTTTAAATTTATGGGAAAATAGAAATTTTAAACGTTTTCCCAAAGCTTTGATTAAAATTCTGAAAAACACAACAAAAACATGCAAAGTCAACACACTTTAACCCATGCAAATGTTATAGTCCTTGGAAAGGAAATGAATAATAAAATTTCCCTATCATAAAACTAATAATCATTATTTAAATTGTTGTGAATTCAATATAAAATTTGTTTATAATACGATGAGCAATGCGACTTTTTTCATATACTCACACGGATAAGTAATTAACGTTGAACTATTATAATAATTCAATATAGAAATTAATGTGATTTTAAGTATAATGGAATATTTTATTATAATATTATAGAATATTTATATAATATAAGGTTTTAAAAATTAATTAAATTAATGTTATATCTAATTTTACGTATGTGATTAAAATAATATGTTATTAAAAAGGATATGGATATTAGAGAACTTTCGTTGTTTTCATGAAAGTGGATTTATCTTTCCTATGATATCAATGCTCCATTGGTTAAAGGTGATACTAATTATGACATGTATTATGACATGTTATAGTGGTATTGATGCTTAATTCTCTCTTCCCATAATTAATTGAAAATTTTTACATCTTCTCAAATAATCATGAGCATCTCAAAAGAGTAGTAAATAGGATCCAACTCTCAAGACTTTTTGGGTTGTATTTTATTCGACAAAATGAACTTTAGTTGGCCCATCGTGAATATATTTCAAGACTCTTTTATCATTTTCCTTTTCTAGGCATTTCATTGAAATTTTTCATTTTTCTCAAAGAGAATAATTCAATACTTGATATGTGTAATATTTCACAATAGTGTAAGTGTTGTTGAATGCTCTAAAATATGTAGATGTACAACTTTCAATATTACTAGTAGTGATATTCTTGATTTAAGAATAGTAGTGGTCTTCTTGATTCAATGGAAAGACACTTGGGATTCGGTCTTTATCACAATGTTTGTCTAGTTGTTTAATAGAACCAACTCGTTTGTGTTAAAGGGTAGCTTCCTTAGTAAGTTTGTGTGACAAGTTACATGTTTCCTTTATAGGTAGAAATGGGTAGAAACAATGGTTTTCACGAGGCTTTTGATATTAAATTTAAGTTCATCAGGGAGCTATGGCTCATGAGAAGACTTTGGTCATGAATATGGAAAAATCAATATTTGCAAGAGTTATTAATTACATTAACTACCAAGTTGTGTCTTAATAATTTTCTATTATGCCTCAAATATTTGTTCAAGGGTGTAGTTAAGAATAACTAAACTAGATCTCTCTAGGATACTTCCAAATACATTTATGAGGTAGTGTTCAGTATAATTTTGATATTGAAGCAACAAAAATGCATGATTACCTCGATTACAATCATATCACACAAGATCTTCAGATGCAGGAAATTTTTTTGAAGGAACCTTTTATCTACATTGTTTAGTTGTTCCCTTTTATATATAATTAAAACCTTTATAAATTAATACTGTTCATGGAGTTTCCTTGGAATATAAGAATGAATGACAAGTGATTAGAACTTGTAAATGCACACTTTATCTCTTGAGTTTGTTCATGGACTTTCCTTGAAATATAGGAATGAACAAGAAATGATTCAAGTTCACACTCACTCTGAATCTTTGTTTTCCAATTTCTCATTATCAAATAAATTCCTAGGGTTATACACCAAAATATTTGTTAAATTGTAGATAAATACTAAAGATATTAGTTTTGAGATAGGAGAAGAATAAATTCAATAATTTTATAGACAAAAGCTCGGATGAGGAGCCGATAGAGGTTTCAGAAGCATGCAAACCATATATACATAATTGTGTAGAGAAATAACTCTTGTAATTCATTATGTAAGTAATGATTTAAAATTTTGAGGACAATTGTAACTATTACAATACCTTTAAAATCCATCCCATTGGAAAACTAATATTGGGATAATCTAAGCAAGGAGGACACATTTTCTTTCTAGTATGATTTGTATGGTGGTTGGGTTTGCATAAAATATCAAGAATGAAGATGCATGACAATCTATTTCACTCTCGATGAATAATCTATGCCTCTTAATAATTGTTTCATTTCAATGCCCGGGTGAATGTGTTCACAAGGTATATGGTATAAGTGCTTCACTTTAGCACATGTAATATTTTTTTTGGAAATAGTTATATCTCTTTGTATTCTTAGCATTCTAATGATGGTTTTGGTGGTTAACAACATCTTAATTCCTCCTAAACATTGGCGTGTAGTCTTGTGATTTTCATGAAGAGTATTATTTTCGTGAATGGTAAGATATTGAGAAGTGATCCAAAATTAAAGAATTGAAGGTTTCATGAAAATATTTGCAAGCTAGTTTATGTCTTTTAGGAAATGGATCATGATTGCAAAATCACATAAACTAAAGTAACATTTGCTGAATTTTAATAGTTAAAATGGACAACATGCAACATCGTAACACAATAAATTGATGACATATTTCACCCCTCCTGGGCTACGTCTCTGGGTCCAAATTCCAATGCTGGCATTTTTTATTATATTCTCAAATGCTCAAATAAATCAACATACAAGTCACAATTTTAAAAAATAACGTTTCCATTATGTCCTGAATACCCAAAAACTCTTGTCTAAGCTCTTCTTGGGATCAAAAAGTTTGAAAAATTGCAAAGATAGGCCTCCTTCTTTACACTGCCTACAAATAACTCTAAAAATTGTCTCTCTCTGTAACTTGGGAAACAAATTGGTCCTGTCGTGTATTGGTTTGGTACTCAATTAAAAACCCAAAGGTCTTGGGTTTGATCCACAAAGTGTAACACCCCCAAATTATGTGTTTTTAAAATTTCAAAGTTAGACATTGAACTTAAATCCTAAGGGGAGTGGACCCCAAGGGATGAATGAAGTGTGAATGTAATTAAATATTCCATTTGAAGAAATGAATAAAATGTTGGTATGCATATTGTTTAGTGAGGTGAGATCACTTGCTAAGTCCATGAGGATGGATAAGGCAATTATTCCCCATGATTCTTCCAAAAAATCATGGAAAGGTGTACTAATTTAGATTTTGAGGGAAAATCTAAATTTCCCTGATGATGAGGAAAGTAGTTTGGAAGAGGTACTTAGAAATTTGGAAAAATTTGAGGAAAGCATAAAACGACTTTAAAGAATCCCAAAATGGGAAGCCTAGGCAAGCAGGAATAAAAGCATCTGCTGTACGGGACGCGGAAATTAGAAACGAGCTTTGGGAACTATTAGCTTAAATAAGCTGCTCCTAAATAGATCAGAGGTTGATCTGTGGTGGAGGTGGTCTCAGCTCGGGGGTGAGTTATGGGAGAGAAATAGAACTCTACGGTTGGGAGGTTGGTCTACTGCATGATTGGTATGTGTTTAAACCACCTATGGATTTTATTTTCTACAGTATGAATTGGCTACATATAATTAACTACCTTATATTAGAAGTGAAAATATTGCATGCTGGACAATGATAGTATAAAGTTTATTTGTAACTTTAATCTGCTTCAATAAGCAAGAGAGGAACAGTAGGAATGGGTTTTTCAACCCATATGACAGAGAAAGGAGAAATTATTGGAGTCTGTGATGTTCTTGCTTTTAACAGAAGTAACTGGCAGAAGCAAATCTTCCACCTTCTCTATGGTAGCAAGAACAAGAGCCCAAGATAGTATCCACCAGAATGTCTAAACCCAATTTGGGTCTAAATCTGGGGATGCTGTACAAAGGGGGATTCAAGAAACATAATTAGAAAAACTTAAGTAATTGTTAAAATGGAATACTCCAGATTCTCAGAAAAACAATTATAGAATTAAACCAATGTTACTGACTGTACACATTAATGATGCTGAGATACCCTGTACAGATTCTTCCCTGGACATAAATTCAGAAAATCCATCATGGATATAATTAAAATAGATAATGGTGGTACAAATAAACATTGAGTATAGACATGACAGAGTATAGCAATCATATAAATTACTCTAAATCTTATTATTAAAGCTGTAAGGAAATTAGTGGAAAACTTATTCAGTTCCGAAAAATAGTTCATACATGTACTGTAAGACAGAGAGCATATCTTCCAGGAGATATGGGACTGTCACTTTAAATACTGATTATATTTGAGAGTAAGAGATTAGTATGTCTAGTATTTAATTCCCAATCATAAAACATTATGGAATATCATATGCTTGAGTCATAAATCGCTACCCACTAAGGGCAATACACTATTCTGAACGCATATAAATAAAACATGGCAAGAATATGAAAATCACAACCACAAGCCTATCACAGATAGGGAACACATCTATTTTGCAGACCTTCTATAAATGCGATAAATTCGTATACTATATCCACATGAGTCAAACATTATAGGAGTAAACCAAGTCTGAAATGAAAAACGATCAGCATATTAAGGGTTTTCGTATATCCTATCATCACTCTTCTATATCAAAACCAAATCAAATATTGAATGCCAAACATTCAATCAAAACCGCAGTGACGAAAATATATAATAGCCATATATTATAAATCCGACATTGTTATTCCCTGTCCCAGGTTAAAAACCAGCATCATATGGTGGGAGAGTCTCGGCATAAACGCCGAACAAAACCTAACGTCACTGAAAATGCAGACGGCCATAAACACAGTCCTTCATACAAGTTGGCATCAAAGTTTATCCATTATATGTGTGCAAAATTACAAAATTAAAAATCTATAGAAATCAACGATGGCATCCTTCCCTCATAAAAAGTTCAGGAATCGTTGGTTGCCCTCAGGCATTCATCGGTAAGCCATCGCAAGAGTAGCATGATATGAGTACCGACTTGTAGGTATGAGGAGAGGTTCAATTAGTACATGGGGTAGAAAGGCGAGAAACCCGCGTTGCAGAAACTAAATTCTACATAAGGAGCAAAAGATTCACCTCAGTAAAGGGAATCTGACACCTGCATATAACCAAGGAGAGGCGTTAGATACTCCTAGAAAACGCAAAGGCTGTAAGAGTCAATACGTATGGAAATTCCAACCAATGAATACTGAGGTAGAATATTCAGGTATCGCTATGGTGAATCCCATAAACGGTAAGGCTACAGCCGTGGTACGCAACAAAACAAACAAATGCATGACCAGAAACGATGGGACGAGAGACTGTTACCTGGAAGCCGAACGATGGGGAAGAAGAAATTCCTCTGCGTAAAGCCCAGGTACCCAGCGAAAACCACAAATGGGATACGAAGTTGGTTAACCTGCAAACCAAAGTTGTTGAGACGTAAAAATTCATAACCACTGCAATAAACGTGTGGTGAAAAAGATTGGAACGAGTTAGAAATGTAAATAGGACTCTGGTTATTGGATACCAACCAAAAAGAAAACAAAAACCCCAAATCACATGTTACCTATGCGAAGGTCTAACGTGCTCGCAAGTTAGAGCTTCAGTCGACTGGAAACCAAGACCTCAACAGGCCGAGTCGTGGCGTAGGGAGAACCGAAGGGAAGCACCCTCGCTGCAAGAAAATGTTAGTTATGCATCGGTGTGCCAAGCTGTGGAATGACCGCAATACACTTCGATGCGAGAGAAAAGAACATAGTTAAGAAATGGCGAATTAAATATCAACCGGAATCCAGATTTTGAAACCCTAAACCGTCTTACACCATACACCTGTCTTCATCACCACAACTAGCATGGGGATGAGAAACTCAGCGGAGTGGGCACCATTAAATTCAGAGGTAGGTAGAGTACTACGACCTCGGTTAATAACCATAGCCTCGAACCAGTAAATAGCGTAGTTCAAACGATCAAGGCACGTGAAGTAATCCGAGGTGGCACCGCCTGTAACCAGTGCGTACACCCGACTTAAATATCCAAGGATCAGACCAAATCAATGCACGCAGTGCTCAATGATGCCTCAAAATCTCGACCAGAGTTCAGAACAAAATATATAAAAATTTCTATGGTTACAAAGCGAAATAACTTCGGTGTGAAATTATGGTTCCATAGTAATTAATTTCGATTAAATATGGTTGCATTCATTCGACTCGTCCTCATAACCATATATTATATACATAAACCCATAGTGTTGAACTTGGCATCGTAGTGCGTTATGCATATGTCAAAGTTTAGTCACTACCATTATTAAGGCCTATGGAAGCCTTTGATGAGAGCGTGGTATGAGAGGAGTGCTTCGAGGCATATAAATCAAATATATATATGGTGACCTACATATATGTAAATTCTATGGAAGTGGCATTTAACCTATGTGGAAAATTATGTTCAATGGGCATAATGTAGGGATATATAAATATATAATATATATATATAATATATATATGGCCACACTCATGTGTAGAGTTGGGGAAAGACGATCTAACCTTATTATGAGAATCCTAACCGGATGCAATGCATAAGTTTAACCAATACATACTAGGGTGTAAACTGAAAAAAAAATTTTGTTGTTGTGGTGATAGAGGTACATTACAAATGGTATCAGAGCCCAAGTTATAAAACTGGGTTGTTATGATTGTGCTCACTGAATTCCGAATGTTATTTTTATAAATGAATATTGCAGAGATTTTTTTTTTTCAATATTACTGATCAATATTCTGAGTGTATACAGTGGTGCTAAAATGGCTGAAGGTGGAGAAATTTATGTGGATCTGCGGGATGAGTTTGGTTCACCAGATCCCAATGCCCCGGTAATGGCTATGTTGCACAGGTTGCAACGAGAATTGGCTGAATTGAAGAGCCAGAATGACATACTGTCATCAGCCAGTAAGGGGCAAGAAAAGCTCATCAGAGGACTCACTTCCCGGAACAGCCAAGAAGGCGAAGGTTCTAGAAAGAGGAAGATGGATGAATCTGATGATGATGATGCTGGTAGACATCAATCTAAACAGAAAAGAGAATTGCAGGGGGAATTCAGAAAGATCAAACCTCCTTCCTATGATGGGGAGAAGGAGGAAGATGTTGAAGCTTGGTTGCTGAACATGATTAAGTATTTCCAAGTTTATGAGTATGAGAGCAATCTAAAAGCCAGATTAGCTGTTTACCAGCTACAAGGTAAAGCTACCTTGTGGTGGGAAGAGACAAAAATGGTGCATGCCCTTGATGAAAAGACAGTTACTTGGGAGGATTTCCAGGCTAAGTTCAAAAATCGTTATTTGAATGAGCGATATTATGATGATAAAGCAAAAGAATTCCATGAACTTAGACTAGGACAGCTCACTATTGATGAGTTTGTTACTAAGTTTACAAACCTGTTGAGATATGTACCCTACATTAGGGAAGAAAAGGAAAAAGTACAAAGGTTTCTGAACTGTTTGCCTACAGTATACAAAGAGAAAATTGAATTTGACAATCCAAAAACAATGGACGAAGCTGTTAGAAAAGCCCGATTATGCTATCAGCAGTTTAAAGGAAAGGCTGAACAAGGAAAAAGCTGGTTAAACAAGGGGGATTTTAAAGGAAAAAGACAGAAACCAGCCTATTTAAAGAATTTTGGCAGAGATCATCTGCGAAAGAAGTTTAACAAGCCCAAGGAGAGCTAAACTGCTCAATCCCAGGTGGCTTCAAAACAAATAGAGGGGGAAAATAAAAAGGAAGGACCAGTCAGAATGAAGGAACCTTTGAAATGTTGGGGCTGTGGAGAACCCCATATGATGAGGGATTGCCCCCATCGAAATATTCACATGATCAGCAGAGAGCGAGAGGCAACAACAGTAAATGACATAGCCAGAAATATACCAACTATCAGTGCAGCCTTGGAAAATCGGCAAGCGGAACAGCAAGCAACTATGGTGGAAATGGAGGGTAAGATTTCTGACCTACCTGTTACTGTTTTGATTGATCCAGGTGCTTCTTTAAGTTACATTAGTCCTGGAATTGTAGAAAAATGTAAAATCAAACCTGAAAAATTTCAGCAGTCATGGTTGGTAAAGCTGGCCACTGGGACTAAGAGAAAAGTAACCCATAAGTTGCCCAAAACAACCATTCAATTAAATGGTTTTGCAACAGAAGTGACTCTGAACATACTGCCGTTAGGATCCTATGACTTGCTGATAGGAATGGATTGGCTGGAAAAGCAGAAAGCCCTGATGAATTGCTGGGATAAAACCCTGCATTGTGTGGATGAAGAAGGGAAACCTTTTACTCTAAAAGGAAAACCAAAATCCATTTCAGTAAGACAAATATCAGCCTTACAATTAAAATGAACAGCTAGAAAAGGATACCAAGTTTATGCAGTGCATGTAGAAGAAGTAGAACAGAAAACTGGAGAAGATCTGTTGAATGAGTTGCCGGTGGTAAGGGAATTTAAGGAAGTTTTTCCAGATGAGATTCCTCATCTTCCCCCTAAAAGAGAAATTGATTTTTCCATAGATTTGGTGCCGGGAGCAACACCTGTTTCCCGAGCTCCCTACATAATGAGCCTCCTGAAATGATGGAGCTGAAGATGCAATTGCAAGAATTATTAGACAAAGGTTACATTAGACCAAGTGTGTCTCCTTGGGGAGCACCAGTCTTATTCGTGAAAAAGAAAGATGGAAATTTCAGGATGTGCATTGATTATCGTCAACTAAACAAGTTGACCATTAAAAATAGATATCCGCTCCCTAGAATTGATGATCTTTTTGACCAAGTGAGAGGGGCCTCAGTATTTTCGAAGATTGACTTAAGAACTGGATATCACCAGCTCAGAATCAAGGAAGAAGACATCAGCAAAACAACTTTTCGAACCCGGTATGGACACTACGAATTTGTGGTTTTACCTTTTGGATTGACAAATGCCCCGCCACATTTATGTGTCTGATGAACAGTGTGTTAAATAAGTATCTGGATAAATTTGTTCTTGTGTTCATAGATGATATCTTAGTCTACTCCAAAAATGAAGATGAACATCAAGAACACTTGAGAATAGTATTGCAGACCTTAAAAGAAAACCAGTTATATGCCAAGTTCAGCAAATGTGAATTTTATAAAGATAAAATTCAATATCTCGGTCATATTATATCTGAAAAAGGCCTTGCAGTTGATCTTGAAAAGATAAAAGCCATTAAAGAATGGCCAGTCCCAACTGATGTTTCAGCAGTAAGTTCATTCATGGGGATGGCAGGCTACTATCGCAGATTTGTGGAGAGATTTTCTGCTATAGCACATCCCATCACGTCACTGCAGAGGAAGGGAGTTAAGTTCGTATGGACTGAAAAATGTCAAGTCAGTTTCGAGCAATTAAAACAAAGACTTACATCAGCCCCTATACTGAAGATTGCAGATCCTGATAAGGAATTTTTGGTGTGTACTGATGCTTGCAGAGAGGGATTGGGAGGAGTCCTGTTGTAGGAAAACTCCGTTATTGCCTATGAATCTCGAAAACTGAAAATACATGAACAGAATTATAGTGCCTACGATCTGGAATTAGCAGCTGTTATCCATGCTTTGAAGATGTGGCGACACTATCTCCTTGGAAAAAAGTTTATTTTAATGACTGACCACATTAGTCTCAAGTACTTCTTTTCCCAAACTGATCTGAATGCAAGGCAAGCCAGATGGTTGTCCTTTTTAAGTGAATTTGATATGGACATTAAACATATCAAGGGAAAAGAGAATAAAGTTGCTGATGCATTAAGCAGGAATGCGTGTCAGACTATAAACCGCCTTGGGAGTAGTGCGCAGATCGAAGTAGAAGAATTGGTGAGAAAAACAGCAAATCAAGACCCAAACTATGAAACACTCTTGGTGAAACTGCAGAAAAAGGAGAAAATTGATTTCACTCAAAACCAACAAGGCTGCTATATTATAAAAAACGAAGGACTAATCAAATTTTGGAGGATATGCTGAGAATGTATGTGATGGACAGACCATCAAAGTGGGAGGAGTATTTGCACTTAGCTGAATTTTCTTATAACAACAGCTACCAATCCTCAATCAAAATGAGTCTGTTTGAGGCACTGTATGGAAGGAAGTGTCGTACTCCTTTGAGCTGGAGTCAACCAGAGGATAAACTAATGTTGGGACCTGATGCGTTACAAGAGATGGAGAAAATTGTAAAACAGATACAAAGAAACATTAAGACAGCACAAGATCGACAGAAAAGCTATGCTGATAAGAAGAGAGTGCATCGCGAATTCAAAGTGGGAGATCATGTGTATTTGCGTATTAAACCCAAAAAGAGCACACTTTATGCTGGAAGTTGTGCCAAATTGGCTCCCAGATACTGTGCTCCTTTTGAAGTCTTAGAAAGGGTGGGACCAGTGGCTTACAAACTGGCCTTACCACCCCATGTTAGAGTTCATGATGTGTTTCATGTTTCATTATTAAAAAGATATGTGCATGATGCTTCTCACATAGTTGATTGGAATGTTGTACAGGTGGAACCAGAAGGGGAATTTTTGCCAGAACCGCTTCAAATATTGGAGCCGGAAGAAATTGAATTGCGAAACAGAACAGTAGCCAGAGTAAAAGTG
Source organism: Pinus albicaulis (assembly GCA_034641835.2). Taxonomy (NCBI): domain Eukaryota; kingdom Viridiplantae; phylum Streptophyta; class Pinopsida; order Pinales; family Pinaceae; genus Pinus; species Pinus albicaulis. The sequence continues at coordinate 1,658,970,026 of CM076578.1, read as the reverse complement.
CAGTGGAAACACTTTACTGCTGAAGAAGCTACTTGGGAAAGAGAAGCTGAAATGATGGAGAGATATCCATTTTTGTTTAAGAAATGAACTCTAGTAGTTAAATAATAACACCGAGGACGGTGTTTATTTTTAGAGGGGGAATATGTAACACCCCCAAAGTATGTGTTGAAAATTTCAAAGTTAGACATTGAACTTAAATCCTAAGGAGAGTGGACCCCAAAGGATGAATGAATTATGAATGTAATTTAATATTCAATTTGAAGAAATGAATAAAGTACTGGTATGCATGTTGACCAAAAATGAGAATTGAGATCACTTGCTAAGTCCATGAGGATGGATAAGGCAACTATTCCCCACAATCCTTCAAAAATCCTTGGACGGAATTAATGCTAATTTAGATTTTGAGGAAAAATCTAAATTTCCCCAATGATGAGGAAAGTAGTTGGGAAGAGGTAACAAGCTGGAAAAAGCTGAGGGAAAGCATAAAGCAGCTTTAAAGAATCCCAAAATGGGAAGCCTAGGCAAACAGGAAGAAAAGCATCCTGATATTCTGGACGCAGAATTAGAAACAGGCTTTGGGGAACTATTAGCTTAAATAAGCTGCTCCTAAACAGATCAGAGGTTGATCTGTGGTGGAGGTGGTCTCATCTCGGGGGTGAGTTCTGGGAGAGAAATATAACTCTACGGTTGGGAGGTTGGTCTACTACATGATTGGTATGTGTTTAAACCACCTATGGATTTTATTTTCTACAGTATGAATTTGCTACATATAATTAACTATTTTATATTAGAAGTGAAAATATTGCATGCTGGATAATGATAGTATAAATTTTATTTGTAACTTTAATCTGCTTCAATAAGTAAGAGAGGAACAGTAGGAATGGGTTTTTCAACCCATATGACAGAGAAAGGAGAAATTATTGGAGTCTGTGATGTTCTTGCTTTTAACAGAAGTAACTGGCAGAAGCAAATCTTCCACCTTCTGTATGGTAGCAAGAACAAGAGCCCAAGATAGTATCCACCAGAATGTCTAAACCCAATTTGGGTCTAAATCTGGGGATGCTGTACAAAGGGGGATTCAAGAAACATAATTAGAAAAACTTAAGTAATTGTTAAAATGGAATACTCCAGATTCTCAGAAAAACAATTATAGAATTAAACCAATGTTACTGACTGTACACATTAATGATGCTGAGATACCCTGTACAGATTCTTCCCTGGACATAAATTCAGAAAATCCATCATGGATATAATTAAAATAGATAATGGTGGTACAAATAAACATTGAGTATAGACATGACAGAGTATAGCAATCATATAAATTACTCTAAATCTTATTATTAAAGCTGTAAGGAAATTAGTGGAAAACTTATTCAGTTCCGAAAAATAGTTCATACATGTACTGTAAGACAGAGAGCATATCTTCCAGGAGATATGGGACTGTCACTTAAAATACTGATTATATTTGAGAGTAAGAGATTAGTATGTCTAGTATTTAATTCCCAATCGTAAAACATTATGGAATATCATATGCTTGAGTCATAAATCGCTACCCACTAAGGGCAATACACTATTCTGAATGCATATAAATAAAACATGGCAACAATATGAAAATCACAACCACAAGCCTATCGCAGATAGGGAACACATCTATTTTGCAGACCTTCTGTAAATGCGATAAATTCATATACTATATCCACATGAGTCAAACATTATAGGAGTAAACCAAGTCTGAAATGAAAAACGATCAGCATATTAAGGGTTTTCGTATATCCTATCATCACTCTTCTATATCAAAACCAAATCAAATATTGAATGCCAAACATTCAATCAAAACCGCAGTGACGAAAATATATAATAGCCATATATTATAAATCCGACATTGTTATTCCCTGTCCCAGGTTAAAAACCAGCATCATATGGTGGGAGAGTCTCGGCATAAACGCCGAACAAAACCTAACGTCACTGAAAATGCAGACGGCCATAAACACAGTCCTTCATACAAGTTGGCATCAAATTTTATCCATTATATGTGTGCAAAATTACAAAATTAAAAATCTATAGAAATCAACGATGGCATCCTTCCCTCATAAAAAGTTCAGGAATCGTTGGTTGCCCTCAGGCATTCATCGGTAAGCCATCGCAAGAGTAGCATGATATGAGTACCGACCTGTAGGTATGAGGAGAGGTTCAATTAGTACATGGGGTAGAAAGGCGAGAAACCCGCGTTGCAGAAACTAAATTCTACATAAGGAGCAAAAACTTCACCTCAGTAAAGGGAATCTGACACCTGCATATAACCAAGGAGAGGTGTTAGATACTCCTAGAAAACCCAAAGGCTGTAAGAGTCAATACGTATGGAAATATCAACCAATGAATACTGAGGTAGAATATTCAGGTATCGCTATGGTGAATCCCATAAACGGTAAGGCTATAGCCGTGGTACGCAACAAAACAAACAAATGCATGACCAGAAACGATGGGACGAGAGACTGTTACCTGGAAGCCGAACAATGGGGAAGAAGAAATTCCTCTGCGTAAAGCCTAGGTACCCAGCGAAAACCACAAATGGGATACGAAGTTGGTTAACCTGCAAACCAAAGTTGTTGAGACGTAAAAATTAATAACCACTGCAATAAATGCGTGGTGAAAAATATTGGAACGAGTTAGAAATGTAAATATGACTCTGGTTAATGGATACAAACCAAAAAGGAAATAAAAACCCCAAATCACATGTTACCTGCGTGAAGGTCTAATGTGCTCGCAAGTTAGAGCTTCAGTCGACTGGAAACCAAGACCTCAACAGGCCGAGTCGTGGCGTAGGGAGATCCAAAGGGAAGCACCCTCGCTGCAAGAAAACGTGAGTTATGCATCGGTGTGCCAAGCTGTGGAATGACCGCGATACACATCGGTGCGAGAGAAAAGAACACAGTTAAGCCATGGCGAATTAAATATCAACCGGAATCCAGATTTTGAAACCCAAAACCGCCTTACACCATACACCTGTCTTCATCACCACAACTGGCATGGGGATGAGCAACTCGGCGGAGTGGGCACCATTAAATTCAGAGGTAGATAAAGTACTACGACCTCAGTTAATAACCATAGCCTCGAACCAGTAAATAGCGTAGTTCAAACGATCAAGTCACGTGAAGTAATCCGAGGTGGCACCGCCTGTAACCAGTGCGTACACCCGACTTAAATATCCAAGGATCAGACCAAATCAACGCACGCAGCACTCAATGATGCCTCGAAATCTCGAGCAGAGTTCAGAACAAAATATATAAAAATTTCTATGGTTACAAAGCGAAATAACGTCGGTGTGAAATTATGGTTCCATAGTAATTAATTTCGATTAAATACGGGTGCATTCATTCGACTCGTCCTCATAACCATATATTATATACATAAACCCATAGTGTTGAACTTGGCATCGTAGTGCGTTATGCATATGTCAAATTTTAGTCACTACCATTATTAAGGCCTATGGAAGCCTTTGATGAGAGTGTGGGATGAGAGGAGTGCTTCGAGGCATATAAATCAAAAATATATATGGTGAACTACATATATGTAAATTCTATGGACGTGGCATTTAACCTATGTGGGAAATTATGTTCAATGGGCATAATGTAGGAATATATAAATATATAATATATATATATAATATATATATGGCCACATTCATGGTGAAAGGTTGAGAAGGAACTATTTAACCTTATTATGATCATCTTTAACTTGGGATGCAAGGCATAGTTGTCAATGCGTACTAGGGTGTAAACTGAAAAAAAAAAAAATTTGTTGTTGGCATTGATAGGTACATGCAAAAAAATGAATTTGGTGGTTGTGTTTTTTCCTTGTGGTTTTAAATATTAAACAAAATTTTATTTAATGGCCTTTCAGCCTCGCCAAGTCTTATGCCTCCGATTCATGTACTCTTCACATTCCCTAGGCCTTGGGCAGGGTGGGGTGCTACACACCCATAAACCTGTTTACTCCATCGTCAATCATTTTAAATTTGATATGGCCAGGGGCGTGGGTGGTTAAGACCACATTCCTGACGCCACATCTCTATCTCCATCAGTCACGTTTGACACCTTAGAACCTAGGCTGGGTCGGTTGGGTGCATTTACCGGCTTGACCCATTCCCCCAACCATAATTTTTTTTTATATTAAATATAACCACCCACCTATGTTAACAAGAACCATCGTGTATCCTGATTGGTCGGGCATTTGTTGTGCATTTGGAAGGTTATGGGGTCGAAATCTGTAGAGTTGGTCAATTGACTTACCAAAATTTTGGCGTCATTCCTGAGCCCACATGGCGGCCTCTCATTTGGCCACATGGCACCATTTTATTAGCCCACGTAGTGGCGTATGATTGGTCCACCACACCATCCGTACACCCAATCACCGTACAGTATGTGCCCTCATGCTATTAATCAACTTGATATCAATACAACCCAACAAGCTAATGACATTAGAATTACATCATCGTAAAAACTTCCATGTGCAATTTTTCCCCTGCATAATCAACCCTACAAGTTGAATTTTTAGTTGTTTAACAAAAAATCAAAATTTGATAACTTCCTCATACAGTGTCAGATTGAAGCGGTTCAAGCATCATTGGAATTATAATGATGAGGTATACGATTTGCGACTAGTTTTAGGATATTTTGAGCACTTTCATTTTTGAGCATATTTTTGATCCCCTAGATCGCTCCTCTCCACTGGAAGATTTTGGACCAGAAAAATTTTGTTTATACTCAACAAGTAAGTGATGGTAATCTTCTCCAATATTTTGAAAATACCATATCTAATTGGCTTGATATTTTTACCTTCACCTTATAGTCTTTCATTGCTAATGTACATCCAAACTTGATCTCCCAAATGGAAATCATGATAAAGATGATGCTTATCATGTCTTTCTTTGTACTTACCTTGGATTTTCTCCAATTTTTCTTGTACCCTTTAATGCACTAGCTGAATTTGTTCAATTAAATTCTTGACTTTGTCCACGTCACTATGTCTATCTACTGCAATATCTTTACCAAAGCTGAAATTTAGAGGAGACTTTGGAAAATAACCTAAACAAGCTTCAAATGGAGATACTTGTGTATATGAATGCTTTGCACGGTTGTAGGCATGATGGATGTAATGAAAAATCTCATCCTAAAGTTTAGGATTCTTAATAGAATATCCTTGAAGGAGATGCACTACTGTTATGTTCACTAATTCTGTTTTTCCATTGGTTTGTGGATGAAATGACGCATTTTTCTTCAACTTTGTCTCCATGACTTCTCATAACATTGATCAAAAGTTTTCGATAAATCGAGAATCTCAATTATAAATAATCAAACAGGTAACCCAAAATGAACCCATACATTTTGGAATAACATATTTGTAGTTTGTTCAGCTGTAACTAGTCTCTTACATGGCATCAACACACACATTTTTCTGAAATGTTCTACTAAAAAATATATATAATCATGACCCTTTCTAGGCATTGGTAGTCCCCCCAAAAAATCCATAGAAATACTTTCTAGAGGATGAGAAGGGATAGGAAGTGGAGTGCACAAACCCAACTTTCTATTGCTTGGCTTGCTAGTAGTGCACATAGAACACCCTTTTACATATCTTGAAAAAATTTCATTCATGCGAGGCCAATAAAAATACCTCTGTAATTGAGCAATTATTTTTCCTACACCAAAATTAACAGCAATAAGAGAAGAATGTGCTTCCCTTATGACATTGAATCTTTCACATTATGGAGCACATTGACTCTTTTTCTATATATAAAGGGTTGGAAAGTGAAAAAATTTATTGTTACACCAAAAAATAAACAACTTACTATGAGTGAGATGCATCATTCCTTTTGTATTCAACATGGAATTGATAGAAGGTATTTAAAAATAGTAATAGTAAATAATATTTGAATATCCCCATAAATAAATATTATGTCAATGTCCAACTTAAGTTATATATATAAATCCACTTTACACACATGTCGAGCAAGTGAAAATTAAAATTTTCTTTGGATAAAACATTTTAATAGTGAGTTATCAAGTATAAGATCTATGTGTAATACACGTATATAAAGAGCTAACATAAATCCAATTTAATTTCATGTGGAGATGGATCAAATCCTTCACAGTGAAAAGAAAGAAAGAAAAAAAAAAACCAAAATATGTGCACCTTTATAAATTTTATCTCTCTAAATACAAAGAGATATTAATATAAAATTGTAATTAACAGTCTCATAGACACATCTAAATTCAAATTCACAAAAAGTTATTTTCATAAATAGAGTCCACCAATTTTAGAACAGATGAACAAATATAATATTTATAAGATCTAAACTAAGACCATGCAATTATTGTCATCATGTTTTTATTTCACGTTAAGCATTAAAATTATTATGGTTAAAAAATATATGTTTAATAAAATCAGTTTTCATACAATTATATTTTTCATATACAATTATTAATATTTTTTAATTTATTATTATAATGTTTTTTTAATTTTTTTTAATTTTAATTTTTTTTATTAATATTCTCCTCAACATGTTTGGACTTTCATATCTATTTGATTTGTTTTCAATTTTCCATTATTAATATTTTTTTATTAAATTTCCTTAACTTTCTTTATATTTCTTAAAATGATAGTTTGAAAAAATTTATCAAATATTAACCTTTTTTAAAAAAATTATCGATATTAACATTAATTTACTCATAAAAAAAATAAACATACCCCTTTCTTTTCCTTACTTTCCTCCAAAGCCATTCTTCTTCTTACTTACCCAAATAATAATTTCATTAAAAACTATGAAATAACTGTATATATACTTAAAGCATTAAAAATGAATTAAAAATATAAAGCAGCTACTATGTTTATGACACTAATTACCCAACTAAAATATCATGTTATTGTCATAAAATATAAAATATAATTTTACATATACACCTTGGAGTATCTCATACTTCATGGAACGTTCATGTGTTCAATTCGTAGAACCCTCTTGTACTAGCATCTAGTCAAAATGAGGTTTGTCCCCTCTGGCCCTCTATTCTCACATGTCAGAATCGTCATCGACTTCCTCGTCACCCCATCCCTTTGCCCACTAGCTAAGGCAGGCAATGACATCTAAATGGGCCCTTCACCTTTGATTTCACATATGTATCGACTCTAGTTTCTTGCCCTTTATAGGGAGGAATAGAGTACACACCCTCACAGGGCACAACTTGTTTCGGAGATGATGTAATTTTCTTGTTATGGGTTTTTGGTTTATATGAGAGATGTAGTAATTTTCTCGTTATATTAGGTGTTTTTAGTTTGTTAGGTGTTTTTAGTTTAGCATATTATAGTGGTTGCAATTTTATGTTTATTTATTTTGTTTTAGTTTTATTTATGTTGAAGTGATAACTTTACATCAAGGAGTGTCTTAACAGAGCACTCTTTACTTCAAGCAATGTCTTAACAGAACACTTGATCACCTGTTTACTTCAAGCAGTCTCTTAACATTTGCACTTGATCACCACGTACTAGTAGACATATTTATAAGTATAATCACCTCTTTACTTCAAACAATTTCTTAACATAGCACTTGATCAATGTCTACTAGTAGACATATTTATAAGTATAATCACCGTCTACCAATAGACATATTTATAAGTATAATTAATAATTAAATTAATTTAAATTTATCTTTTATGAATTTAAATTTATTTAAAAGGTTATCAATTTTTTTGAAATGCAAATTCTATTTTATAATGAAAATAAATTTAATCCTTCTCATAGCTTACTACATCTAGAATTAAGATAAATTTAAACTTATAATACTTTATAAATACGATACAAAACTCCCTTCAAAATATCTTATAATTAAAAAAAATTAATATTTAAATTATCACAAAATTTATATTAAGAAACCATATTTATAATAATTTATATTAATAAATAATAAGCTTAAGTATTTAAAATATATTGGTTAAACTTTTATTTGTTATAATTTATTTTAATAATTAAAAATTAAAACACTACTTATTATTATTAATAATTAAGAGTGGAATATGTTTATGATTGTTTTCTCACTCATTCTATATTTTCATTGAATATGAAAACATAGCATTATCTGTCTCGTTTCATTCCATTTTCATTTTATTTTTTTTTATAAAAAAACAGAATCTATATTTTCATTAAATATGCAAACAGAGCCTTACCTCCCTGCTTTCATTCATTTATTCATGTTTATCTTTAAAATGCACAAATATTATTTAACATATTTTTAATTAAACATTTAAATACGATATTATTTTTTTTTAAATTACATAAACATTTTGAAAGAAATATATTGTGACTACGAGAAAGAAAAATTCTCGAGAATTACTTACATGGTCCATTTTCCTTCTACTTAGAAACCACCAACGTGAATAATTTGGAGAAAGCTTGGTCGAACTATCTAGAGTGGGGCAACGGATTTATCGGTCGCTTGACTTCGGGGAAGCGAGGGTCATTATTATCCATTAATCAATCTTATTGAGGGGTGGGGATAGGCTCTTTCTATTAACTTTCGAATAATAAGAGCGATTACTTTCTCTATTGATTCGTAGCTTGAGCAGGCAGCACCTCGTCTACAATGTAACATTGGTGTTTTTTAATTAAAAAAAAATTAATATTTAAAAAAATTAGTTTTCATTTTTTCTTAAATCGTCAATTTTTTTTCAATTTATGTATTTATATATAAAATTTTTGTTCATATTACTAAAATAAAACTTTTAAAATATAGATTTGTTTATTATATTATTAATAAACATGTGATATACATTATTTAATGCTGATTGTGTGATAGTTTTATGAAAGTTAACTAATGTAAACTAGTTAAAAGTCAATTTGTTTATTTTATCTGGTAGGAAAAACTCAGATAATTACTGTTGATTAAGCAAGTTATTTAATTTGCTGATTTATTAATTCGAAGAAATTAATTAATGGTAGGAAACATCTTTTAATATAAAAACTTACATAAAGATGTTGGCAAAAATGTTTCCAAGAATAGGAGGTTGTTGGGGACAGTTGGAAAAATAGTTACCTACTCCTTTGAGGATAAAGCTGGACCCCACGGGAGGAGTAGGGGTTCTGTACTATTTTTGTAAAGGGTGGTATTTTCTAGAACTGGTTATGATCAGTAGAAAATAACTCACAGCAACCCTTGTGAAACTACATTTTCTGAGTTTCACTGGATTGGCCATCCAGAGGTCATAGAAAAAAGAGAATCTATTCCACTGTTAACTCGTGGCACCATTCAGATTCTGGAGCTAGGGGGCATGTGGAGGACGTCATAGCCTCCCTTGATGGTTGGGAGACCCACAACTTGAAATATTAAAACCAAATAAGTATAGAGATATTTTAGTTTGCTGTGTTATTGGTATTAATGTGGAAAAATTAATTGTATTAGATTAACACTATAAAAAATACAGAAGATTTGAAACTGAGACTCTGATATTCTTTTTATGTAAATGAAATGAGAAAGATACTGGAAGAAAGATGATATTTATTTTATGTAAATGACAAGAGTAAGAATACTGTTGAAGTTGTAGTTAAATTGTTTTAAACTGCAGAAAAATTAAAAATAAAAATAAAAATTATGCATTAAACCCTATGAGGAATTACGGTGGCTCTGTTTTAAAGAAAAACAAATAATATTCTATAGTAAGAAAATAAAACTTTTGCAAATACAGAGAAGTAACTGTGATATTAAATAGCTGGACACATGATGCATTGTATTATAGAGTAAAGAATTCTTAACATATAGAACAAGTATAAACCCTGAAAACAATACGAGAATTCGAACTTGTAGTCCGAGGTTGGGGTTAAAACCTACCCTAGACAAAATGCTATATATAAAAATTGCTATTCTTGGACATTTGTAAAGATGGTCCGGTCACCATTTAAATAAACTATCACAGAACATTAGAAATAGAGAAAGGAAGCTTCGGCAAAATTTTAAACAACTACATGTAACTATGTTTATAGAATAATGAGAAAACCTTACGAAGAAAATATGGTGGGACCCTTGCATGCTCTGTTGTGTCATAAAATAATTTTGATAACATCTATTTCTATATTTAACAATATATATATATATATATATATATATATATATATATATAGAAGAGTGAGGGTGCAAATTTGATGCCATTCATAGGAAATATAAAACTTCTATTGATGTTATCATTGCAGAGAAAATGCGAGTAATTTAAAATCTGGTTGATTATACAAAAGTAAAGTAGCAATAGAAATATATTAAATTAACTTTGAATGCGAACTGTAAAGTTCTTAAAATAATCTCAGTAAAGTTACTTAAAAAACCTTTGTCTCTATAAAATGTTGAGCAATAAATTCTGGTGTTTAACCCTTTAGTTAACTCTCAGAGTAGAGTTCAAGTCGTATAATAACCAAAGAAAATAACTATTACATAGAGTCCATAGACTTCTAAACCCATTATCAAGAAGCTTGAAATGAAAATAACCCAGCTCTTGAAATTTGGGAAAATCTAAGACCGGAACTAAGGGTTTCTGCTCCCATTGGGAGCAGAGTACCTATGCATCATAGAATGTGAAGAAGTAAGCCACAATTTTGATGCATGTTAACAAAATCCAAAACTGCAATCGCTTGCAACCATACCTGTAGAGATTAAATGAAACACAAGAAGAAGGGTAAAAATTCGTGAAGTTTATCAAAGCACAAAAGCATAAAAACCCTCTTAAACCCAAATGAAGAAAACAATTGGTTAGGGTGTAGACTTGTAGTAAAAGGGCTTCAATCATTCATGCCCTGTTAACACCATAGAAAGAATAAAAATTAAAACCTCACAGATTTGTGTTTCAATAACCTTCTATACTCCTTAACAGGTAGAAATTACCATAATTCTCTATAATCTTGTGGATTTATTTTATGTGTATAATGTACAAACAGTGATAAATGGCTACAGTAAATATAAGGAAAGAAGTTGGTGTGAATGTGCCATACCTGATATGTTGCTTGAAGAAGGTTTCATGCCCGTGAAGTAGACTATTTCCACACTGGAAAGACACTAAAACAATTGACATCTGGGTGCTATCTCGAGACCAGATCAAAGAAATAAACCCGGAGGCATCTTTCCATGCTTAAGAAGAGACGAATCGAACCCTAGGCAAGATCAAACCCCTTGAGAAAGGCCATGCAGCAATGCAAGTGTTTTTAAGTGAACAGGGACGGAGATAACGAAGAAGTTTAGGCGAAAAAGGAGGCAGAACCAAAGTTCCTTCCCCGTCGAATGCAACAATGGACTACCAACTGAGACTCAAGAGAACTAATGCACTCCAGTAACCAGATCCCAAAGAAATTCAGGGAATCATGGCAGCTATCCCGGAATGTCAAATGCACAGTACAGTGGACCACACGAAGTTGACATCTAGCTCACAGAGTTAGCGTTCATTCGCCAAGTGGATGTATTTAACGCTAGGTTTAACTATAGAAAAAAGATTGTTATCGTAATTCGTAACATGTGTTGAGAATATAGATAAGAGAAACATCATAACACCATGCAATATATATATAAACTCGACCATGTAAATCATATGAATGCCATGCGAATATTTAGTACAGGGGTTGCAATTAATAGATGTGTCATCAAAGTTTTATTCACAAGTAATAAATCACCCTTTTAATAAAGAGTACTTGTTTTGGTTATGATAAGAATTTGAGAATTCACCCATTATTCATATATATATGTTTGTAAGGTAAAGGAAATTAATTTTTTTTTACTGTAGTAATTGTATTTAGTTTTGGAATGTGACAAGTGGTATCAGAGCAAGTTACTATGCTGGGACCCTAAAGGGTCGACTAACGATGAAGCTGTGTATGTGAATAGTACATAGAGAGAAAGAGAGAGAGATAATGAAAAGAGTTGTAGCATCACAATCGCAACAAGAGGAAACTCCAGCACCAACAGTCATGAACCCAGAAATGTGGGTTCAATTAAGCATAGAACAACATCAAAAGACCAGTCAGTTACTTGAAGAACAACAACATCAAACTAGTTTCTTGTTGAACACAGTACAAAAATTACAAAAGGAAATGCTAAGAGTCTGGAAGGACAATGAGCGATTGTTATAAGATCAGGAGAAAATATTAAAGAGTTTATCAGACAAACAAAATCAGTAGTTGGATCATCCCAGTGCTGAAAGAGGCTTACCAGCAGATGAATATCAACAAACAAGAATTAATATTACAGACAAAATTGAAAAGAGTCCCTCTCAGAGAAGTAAAAATAAGAATTATAATGAGGCAGAATCGGCAATCTATTCGACCAGCAAGAAATTAAGAGACAGAAAGTAGAACTGCAGGGAGAATTCCGCAAAATTAAACCACCAACGTTTGATGGTGAGGTAGAAAGGGTGGATGAAGCCTGGTTAATTAATATAAATAAGTACTTTTAGGTATATGAATATAGCAGCAATCTGAAGGCCAGATTGGCTATATACCAGTTACGAGAAAAGACCACCCTATGGTGGGAAGAAGTGAAAAATGTATGCAACATTGATGAATAGGACATTACTTGGGAATTGTTTCAACATTATTTTAAAGAAAAGTACTTGACAAAAAGATTTTATGATGAAAAAGCTATGGAATTTCATGATGTAAGGTTGGGACAAATGACCATGAATGATTATGTCACTAAATTCACTTCCCTGTTACGTTACGTCCCTTATCTCTAAGAGGAAAAGGCCAAAGTGCAGAGGTTCCTAGGTAACCTACCAACTCATATGAGAGAACGAACAAAATTTATTAATCCTCAGACCATGGATGAAGCCATTCGTTAATCACAAATGTGCTATCAGCAGTCCAAGGCCAAGGGTGAAGGAGGAAAAAGCTAGAAGGCAAAGAAAAGTCAGAAAAGTAATTCCAATTTCAAAAGTAGTAAAAGTGGCAACTTTAAAGGCACAGAACGAAATTCTATTATTAAGCAATTTGATAGAAATCACCAAAGAACCAAATGGCTAGTGGAAGAAAAACCCACAAAAGCATCTAGTAAGCCAGAGCAAGGACATATTACTAAACCTCCTTTACAGTGCTGGGGCTGTGGGAAGGCTCATTATTATTAAAACTGTCCACAACGAACCAGAAATGAAACTGTAACAAATTTCCAGGAAGCATCTACAGTGGGGGACATGGTGCGTAACATACCCCGTATCAATGCAGCTTTGGAAGACCAGCAGGCTGATTATCAACCCACAATGATTGAATTAGAAGGTATTTTACTAACTAAACCTCTTTCTATTTTGGTAGATCCTAGAGCAAGTTTGAGTTATGTAAGTCCCAAATTAGTGGAAATGTGCAAATTGAAAGAATAGAAATTTAAGAATTCCTGGTTAGTACAGCTAGCTAGCGGGGCAAAATGAAAGGTAACTGCAAAGGTTCCAAACTATACATTGGAAGTGGAAAAACAACAGTTACAAGTGGATTTAAACATTTTACCATTAGGATCTTATGATGTGTAATTGGGCATGGACTGGTTAGAAAAAAACTGGAATTTAGTAGATTGTAAAGAAAAGATCATTTACTATAAAATGCAAGATTGCACGCAAAAAGGGATTCAAGGAATTAAAAAGCCAGTGAAATTACATCCAATCAAAACATCTCAAATGGGTAAGTGTATCAGAAAATAATGCCAACTATATGCAATTCAAGTGGGGTACTCAGACTCCAAGGAAAAGTCACCAATAATGGAGGATATCCCTGTAGTACAGGAATTTCTAGATGTTTTTCTAGAAAACATTCCTGGTTTACCACCTAAGAGGGATATTGACTTCACCATAGAGTTGTTGCTTGGAGCCTCCCCGGTGTCAAGATATCCTTATAGAATGAGCGTGCCAGAACTGACTGAACTGAAAATGCAGCTACAAGAACTGTTGGACAAAGGCTATATCCATCCAAGTGTGTCCCCATGGGGTGCACTAGTCCTATTTGTTAAAAATAAAGATGGAACCTTGCATATGTGCATGGATTACAGGCAGCTTAATAAGCTAACTGTTAAGAATAAATATCCCCTACCAAGAATTGATGACTTATTCGATCAAGTAAGGGGCTAAGGTGTTTTCTAAGATAGACTTAAGATCTGGATATCATCAAACTTGAATTAAAGATGAAGAAATTTGTAAGACAAAATTTCTCACTCAATATGGGCACTATGAATTCGTGGTGTTACCCTTTGGATTGACGAATGCACCAGCAACCTTTATGAGGTTAATATAGGGCATCTCTCATCCATTCTTGGATAACTTTGTACTTATTTTCATGGATGATATTCTGATATATTCTAAAAGTTTGGAGGAGCATAAAGAGCATTTGAGAATAGTCTTAGAGATGCTAAAAAAGCATTAGCTATATGATAAGTTTAGTAAATGCGATTTATTTAAAACAGAAATCTAATATCTGGGACATGTCATATCAGCTGAAGGAATCATTGTTGATCCGGAAAGGATCAAAACTATTATGGAATGGCGAGTACCCCAGAATGTGGCTGACATTAGACCGTTTATGGGATTAGCTTGTTATTATAGAAGATTTATAGAAGGATTTTATAACATTTCTTTTCCCACTACATATTTGCAGAAGAAGGGAAATCTCTTCAAATGTACAATAGAGTGTCAGAATAGCTTTGAAAAGCTGAAAAAAATTCTGACTACAACATCATTTTTGATGGTATTTCACCCTGATAAAGATTATGAATATTGTACTGATGCAAGTAAAGAAGGTGTTGGAGCAATCTTAACCCAGGAAAGTAAAGTGGTAGCATATGATCTGGAAAATTGAGGGACCATGAATAAAAATATTCTACTTAACATTTGGAGCTTATAGCAGTGGTACATTCTCTCCGGGTGTGGAGGCATTACCTGCTGGGTAAGAGGTTTCTACTTAAGATAGACCATAGTAGCTTGACGAATTATTTTAAGCAAGCAGATTTAAACTCTAGGCAAGCAAGATGGAATGCCTTTCTAAGTGAATTTGATATGGACATTCAGCATGTAAAGGGAAAGGAAAATCGAGTAGCAGATGCGTTGAGCAAAAAATTACATGGTAGTTATGCGTTATACTATAATCAGCCAGAAAACCAATTTTTGGAGCAGTTAACGGAAGAGGCACAGAAAGATCCAGAATAAAAATTTCTATGGCAAGAAATGGAAGAAAATAGGAGGAAAGGAAAAACATTTAAGTATGGAAAGAATGAAGATCAGATGCTGACCTTCTGAGGAAGAATATATGTGCATAATCGCATAACTCTAAAGGAGTTAATATTGAACGAATTTCATCGCAACAATTACGCTGGTTATCCAAGATATCAAAAAATGCTTACTGCAATAAGAAAGGTGTATTATTGGCTAGGCATGCATAAAAATATTTCTGAATATCTCAGCAAATATTTGGAATGTCAGTAGGTAAAGGTGGAGCACCAGCATCACGTGGGACTATTGCAGCCCATACCCATACCTGAATGGAAGTGGGAGGTTATCTCCTTAGACTTCATGACAGGTCTACCATGAACAAAAAGACGGAATGACTCGATCATGTTAGTGGTAGACAGATTAAAAAAATATGCACATTTTATACCTGTACAGTCTATTTACAAGATAGTACAGATTGCTGATATATTTATGAAGGAAATTTTCAGGTTGTATGGGATTCCAAAAAATGTGATTTCAGACTAGAATGTTAAGTTCACATCCGCGTTTTGGAAAAAAATGTTTTTAGGTCTGGGAACTCAGATAAATTTTAGCACCGCTTATCATCCCCATACTAATGGATAAACAGAGCAGGTAAACCAAATATTGGAAGGCATACTGCGCATGTATGTGATTCAGCAGCCAATCAAGTGGGAGGATTATTTTCATCTTGTTGAACTTTCTTATAATAATGGTTATCAGGAATCTCTAAAAATGAATCCCTTCGAGACATTATATGCTAGGCAGTGTCGTACACCTATAAATTGGAGCAGCCCTGAGACAAAATTAATGTTAGGACTTGAAATGTTGGTAGAAATGGAAGGTGAGGTAAAAAGAATAAGACAGAATTGGAAGGTTGCGCAAGACCGACAAAATATTTATGCAAATAAGAAAAGGTCTTATCATGAATTCACAGTGGCAGATCATGATTACGTGAGAATTAAACCTAAGAGGAGTACCATGAGCTGGACCTCTTGTGCCAAATTATCTCCCAGATACTATGGACCTTTCCAAGTACTGGAAAGGGTAGGACCAGTAGCTTATCGTTTGGCCTTACCCAGCCACATTCAAGTCCACAATGTGTTCCATGTGTCCCTGTTGAAGCGATATGTTCATGATGAAAAACATGTGATTCGTTGGAAAAATATTCAGGTAGAATAGGAATAAAAATCCTAACTTGAGTTCAAAACACAAACTTGATGTATATTGACTTCAAAACATTTTTTCCTGTTTTTTAGGTAGAACTGGACGAAGAGTTTCTAGTCGAGCTGCAACGCATACTTGACCAAAGAGAAATCGAACTCTGCAAACTAGTAGTTATCTAGGTAAAAGTGCAATGGAAGCACTTCAGACCAGATGAAGGTACTTGGGAGGATAAGAATTTTATACAGGAAGCTTACTCAGAGTTCTTTTCAGAGCTGGGTTGAAAAACCGAGGATGGTGTTACTTCCAGGGGGGAAGTTGTGACAACTTCATTAAAGTTAACTAGTGTTAACTAGTTAAAAGACAATTTGTTTATTTTATTTGGAAGGAAAAACTCAGATAATTACTGTTGATTAAGAAATTTATTTAATTTTCTGATTTATTAATTAGAAGAAATTAGTTAA
Source organism: Pinus albicaulis (assembly GCA_034641835.2). Lineage (NCBI taxonomy): Eukaryota > Viridiplantae > Streptophyta > Pinopsida > Pinales > Pinaceae > Pinus > Pinus albicaulis. The sequence continues at coordinate 1,658,953,162 of CM076578.1, read as the reverse complement.
CGGTACGAAATATCTTTTAATATAACAACTTACATAAAGCCGTTGGCAAAAATAAGCTTCCATGAATAGGAGGTGGTTGGGGATAGTTGGAAAGATAGTTACCCCTTAATCCTCTCGAGGATAAAGTCGGATCTCAGGAGTATTTTCAGAGTCATGGTGGACTGAAAATAACCCCGCTTAAACCTCAGAAACCAGACTTTCTGAGTTTGACTAGATTGGCCACCCAGAGGTCATAGCAGAAAGAGAGTCTATTCCACTGTTAACCCAACACACCTTCCAAATTCTAGAGCTAAGGGGCAAGTGGAGGACATCATAGCCTCCCATGATGGTTGGGAGGACCACAGTTTGAAAGATTAAAACAAGATAAGTACAAAGATTGTTTAGTTTGCTGTGTTATTGGTATTAATGTGGAAAAATTGACTGTATTAGATTAACGCTATAAAAAATACAGAAGAGTTGAAACTGAGACTCTGATATTCTTTTTATGTAAATGAAATGAGAAATATACTAGAAGAAAGATGATATTTATTTTATGTAAATGACAAGAGTAATAATACCATTGAAGTTGTATTTGAATTGTTTTAAACTGAAAAAAAAAACAATTTATGCATTAAAACCTATGAGGAATTACCGTGGTTCTGTTTTAAAGAAAAAAAAATAATATTCTATAGTAAGAAAATGAAAATTTTTCAAATACAGAGAAGTAACTGTGATATTAGACAGTTGGACGCATGATGCATCGTATTATACAGTAAAGAGTTCTTAACATATAGAACAAGTATAAACCCTGAAAACAATACGAGAATTCAAACTTGTAGTCTGGGGTTGGGGTGAAACCCTACCCCAGAAAAACTGCTCTGTATAAAAATTTATATTCTCAGACATTCACAAAGGTGGTACGGTCACCATTTAAATAAGCTATCGCAGAACATTAGAAACAAAGAAGGGAAGCGTCAGTGAAATTTTAAACAACTACATGTAACTATGTTTACATAATAATAAGAAAATCTTACGAATAAAATACAGTGGGACCCTTACATGCTCTTCTGAGTCATAAAGTAAGTCTGATAACATCTATTTCTATCTTTAACGAAAATATATATATAGAAGAGTGAGGGCACGAATTTGATGTCATTCATAGGAAATATAAAACTTCTACTCATGTTATCATTGCAAAGAAAATGCGAGTAATTTGAAATATGGTTGATTATACAAAAGTAAAGTAGCAATAGGAATATATGAAATTAACTTTGAATCTAAATTGTAAAGTGCTTAAAATAATCTCAGTAAAGTTACTTAAAAAACCTTTGTCTCTATAAAATGTTGAGCAATAAATTCTGGGGTTTAACCCTTTAGTTAACTCTCAGAGCAGAGTTCCGGTCATATAGTAACCAAAGAAAACTACTATTACAGAGAGTCCACAGAATTCTAAACCCATTATCAGGAAGCTCGAAATTAAAATAACCCAGCTCTTGAAATTTGGGAAAATCTAAGACCAGAACCAAGGGTTTCGGCTCCCATTGGGAGCGGAGTACCTATGCATCATAGAATACGAAGAAGTAAGCCATGACACTGATGCATGTTAAAAAAATCCAAAACTGCAATCACTTGCAACCATACCTGCAGAGATTAAATCAAACACAAGAAGAAGTGTAAAAATTCGTGAAGTTTATCAAAGCACAAAAGCATAAAAACCCTCTTAAACCAAAATGAAGCAAACAATTGGTTAGGGTGTATACCTGTAGTAGAAGGGCTTCAATCATTCACGCCCTGTAAACACCATATAAAGAATAAATATTAAAACCTCACAGATTTGTGTTTCAATAACCTTCTATACTCTGTAACAGGTAGAAATTACCATAATTCTCTATAATCTTGCGGATTTATTTTATGTGTATAATGCACAAATAGTGATAAGTGGCTACAGTAAATATAAGGAAAGGATTGTGTGTGAATGTGCCATACTTGGTATGTTGCTCGAAGAAGGTTTCATGTCGGTGAAGTAGACTATTTCCACACTGGAAAGACACTAAAATCCTCGGCATCTAGGCACAATCTCGAGACCTGATCAGAGAAATAAACCCGCAAGAATCTTTCCAAACTTAAGAAGAGACGAATCAAACCCTATGCAAGATCAAACCCCTTGAGAAAGGCCATGTGGCAAGGTAAGTGTTTTTAAGTGAACATGGACGGAGAGAATGAAGAAGTTCAGGCAGAAAAGGAGGTAAAACCGGAGTTCCTTCCCTGTCGAATGCAACAATGGACTACCAGCTCAGAGTTGAGAGAACTGATACACTCCAGCAACCAAATCCCAAAGAAATCTGAAGAATCATGGCAGCTGTCTCGAAATGTTAAATGCACGGTACAACAGACCGCATGAAGTTGACATCCAACTCATAGAGTTAGCATTCATTTGTCAGGTGGATGTATTTAATGCTAGGTTGAACTATAGAAAAATGACTGTTATCATAATTCATAACATATGTAGAGAATATAGATAAGAGCAACATCATAACACCATGCGATATATATATATATACACTCGACCATGTAAATCATATGACTACCATGCGAATATTTAGTATAGGGGTTGCAATTAATAGATGTGTCATCAAAGTTTTATTCACAAGTAATAAATCACCCTTTTAATAAACAGTACTTGTTTTGGTTACAATAAGAATTCGAGAATTTTCCCATTATTCATATATATATGTTTGTAAGGTGGAGGCAATTAATTTTTTTTTTTACTGTAGTAATTGTATTTAGTTTTGGAATGTGACAGATTGATTATTAAATGTTATGTTTTAAAATATTTTAGCAATTCAACATAAGGAATATCGTTTTTGAGATAAAATATATGTTTTATACATATAATCAAAAAAATAATAAAATAAATATAGATAATATTTAAGTGAATATCTCTTATAAATCATCACTTAAACTAATAAAATGAGGGAATTATATGTTTACAAATAACATTTAACTTTAAACACATATATAACTTAGATACTTACCTTGCTTGTAATTTTACCTTATGCCAAAATGATAGTTTATAAAATATATATTTACATATAACTATTTTATTAATAACATATTTATATTATTATTATATTACGCCTTAAGGCCTTTTTTATTTGAAAACAACTTTTCTAGGTGCCTTCTTGTCATAATCTGTGCCATTTGATCTTTTGTTAGACTATTGGATTATGATTAACAGTTGATTTCAATTGTGATAGTTGCCTTACTTTTATGTAACCGTCATTCATTCAAGAAGCATAAGTTGTTTTGTTGCAGTTTATTGCATCGCCATTAGCTTTGCTCTTAGCAGTGGCTGAAAATTATGATTATTTTTATGGCCAGATTGATCACAGTTGGTTTCGATTTGTAGAATCAGCGTGTATTTGGGCCTGGGTTGAATCCCTTCTACGGCATGGCGGATTATTTGAAATAAACATTTCAAAGGTTTGGTTATTGGTGGTTAATTTTTTGAAATATTTACCCTAATCATGGTGGTAGATCCCTAGTTTCAAATCAGTTGTTCTTTTTAGAATTTCTTTAGTTGAACAACTAGTAATGGAAAATTATAATCCATTTAATAGGCAGGCTCCGCTTTTCTCTGTTTCATTTGGGTTAGTGTGAACATTAAATATGCCTCTGGAACACGACACTGCCTCACGACACCATTTAATGTAGAGCCATTTGATGCCCAAGTCTCTATAAAATAGATGACAGGGGTTTGAATTGTCTTCATTTCGAAGCTCGCAGAGGCTATTTAAACCAGGTCAGTTTCCATTGTATTTTTGGTTTTATATTTTTTAAATTAAATTATTTTTGTGATGGACACAACCCAAAATACTTCCGAAGAAAGAACATCTACAATTCCTATTATGCAAACACATTTCCAATTATTTCTCCAGACATTTTATCCCATGAGAACCTAATGAACCAAGGAATTTTATAAGAGATACCCATATAAAACCAAAATGATAAAACCAACCAATGCTAAAACTATTATCTTAAATTTTATATAACTTTGATTAAATTTGACCTTTTGTTCTCTTTCTAAGAAAAATGGGGTTCTACAGACCCATTTGTTGATCGGTTATGCTCCACACTATGGAAGGAGATCTCTTTGGAAAGAAGTTTTTGATCGTTATTGCTCTAGACGGATTAAATGAATGGTTTCTTGATAGACTTGAATTCTAGTCTGCTTTCTTTCAGGGTTTATGGTTTATTTCTATCTTATTCATTGAGTAAACTAGCTAAAGATTCTTTCAAGTATCACTCTTCTCTGCTCCATCTTAACTGGATGGATATGTCAGTTTCCTAATTGGATCGACTCATGGAGGCTTCTTACATGCACCATTCTAAGATGCGGCCAGTGAACTCAGTAATTAAGAATGTCTTGGAAAAAAATAAACAAAAAACTAGCTCTATAGGAAGCAGGCACCTTTATATTAAAAAATTTCTTGAAAAGTAAGAATAAATAACTTTTTGCACAAAATTTAGACAAGGCACGGGTACCCACAATGATATATTCATGAAACATGTTATTTTGGTTTAAGAGAAAATTATGCTGGGATAAATGTTGGAAGTATGTTGTTTTCCTTGTTAAAAGGGATGGGGTTTTAATATTTGAATTTCACTAAAATATCAAAAGTTTATTGATAATTTGGAAAATTTTCATCATTCTATTTAAGTTTTGATTTATAATTGCAAGTATTTATATTGAATAATACTCAAATGAGCTTGTATAATTTTTTATCATGAATCTATACCATCCACATGAAGATATAACTTAGTCTTCTTACATAAATTTGGCTCCGTTTACAAAAGCATAGAATGCCATTTTCATAGAGGGGGAGTGGAAAACGTTGAAAATGTTTTGAATCATTGAGAATTTAATGATAGAAATGAAAAAATAAAATCATAGTTTAAGGAAGGAGGATTGTTTTATCATTTCCTAATTTTCAGATAAAAATGAAATTCTATGTCCGTTCAAAATCAACCATATATTATTGTAAGACGAAGATAATATATTTCTCTTTAAATAGAATTGGGAGAAATGTAACTATGTAATTGAAATTCAAAATTTAATTTTTTGTTCAATTAAATTTAAAAGTAACGTAACATAATTATTGCATTGAAACAAAAAACTTTGAACTAAAGAAACAAAACAATTTTACTCGTGAAGTAATGCAAATAACCATGAAAATAATTAAATGTAAATAATTGAAAATCCAGAAAAAATTAGCCTAATGAAAATGGATTGGACAATATTCGCTATATATTTGAATCTATATGCAATTAAAAGAAAGGAAATTAAGTGGATAGTCGAACATTACTTTTTTCCATTGGAGTGGATACTGGAACACTAAATTTCACCATTGTTTCCATTTTTCTATTTCACCATTGGAGTGGATACTGGAACACTAAATTTCACCTTTGTTTCCATTTTTCTATAGCCATCGATAGGGACATATATCTTTATCCTAAAATAGAAATAAAAATAAAAATAAATTGATGTGAAAAATAAATAAAATTATAATAATAAAATAAATGTAATTAGAATAAAATTAAAATACATAAATAAAAATGTCTTCAAATATTTAAAAATAAAATACAAATTTAATAAATGGTAAATATAAATTAAAAATATATTGAAAAATAATTTTAAAATTGATTTGTGAATTATTATAGATATGTCACAACAAATCTCATAATAATATATTGAAATATTGAAATTTTAAAGTAGGACAATTTTATTAAAATTTTAGATTTGTAGATTTAACGGTAATTAGCGAATGAATGAAAATGGAAATTATGGAGAAAAATAGAGAGAAAAAATAATATCACAAACATAAGATACAAAATATGTTTTCTCGGAAACTTTTTCTACCCTCCCGAGCTGGAAAGGGAGGTTGCTTCGCTCTTTTTCTCTGTCTAGAAATATGGCTGCAGGAAAAAAGAAGTAACTTTTGGGTTCATGGGATGTTATAGTGCTCATCTCCTCTCTATATGATTTAGTTCCTATCTCTCTTGGTTATTTTTGGCTATCTATGGAACAAAACGATCTCGAAAGAATGAAATGCTAGTTCCTCCTAGTAGATCGGTTATAACACAACCCGATAACTTACTCTTGGTTGATTTTGACTACATTACCTCTTAAATAGAGTTAGCATATATAATATTCTAAAGTATTTTACATCATAATGGGGGCTGACAGGATCCTCCCGAACTATAGTCATGAAAATGAGGAAGGTCAACTTCTAGTGGCATAATTTTTTCATACAGACTCTTATTGACACACTTCTTACATTGTTGGAAAGGTATATGTGTGTAAAATAACATAAAATTGTGTGGCACTCATTTGAAAAAAAATTACCCCCAAAAAATCATTCTTTGATGGATCAAAAAACCCCTGGAAGGTGCATCAAAACACCCTTGGAAGGTCGGTCCGATCAGTCAAAATGGCCTCATGAGTTGATTCCTCCACTTTTTCCACTCCAAATGGATATATTTAAGTGATTATAAAAAAGATGAAAATTTATTTACTTAGTGATTATAAAAAAAATATATAAATTCTTTATTTGAGTGATTATAAAAAAAATAATTATAAAATTAATATTTATTCCCTTTTCATAATATTTTATATCAATTAACAAACTTAGTTGCACTTTCTATTTCAACTTAAAAAAGCTATACACTCTTCCATTTTCTAATTTCATTTTATGAAAATGAAAATCGTATATTATATTTCATTTTTCTTCATCTAATTATGTTTTCAAAATTATTTTTAATATTGTAAAAAAACTTGTCCTTTCAAAACTATTTTCATATTGTAAAAAACCATGTTCTTAAATTGTAATTGCAAAAATTAGTTATTATTAAATAGAATTGTGATGAATTTGTATAATTTTAAATTTATAAATTTTATAATTATATATTAATAATCAATTTATATATTTCAAATATATAAATTTAATGAAGAGTCCTAAAACATAGATATGTACTTCATTGTGATGGTGGGAAATGCCATAGATTTCTAAAACTATGGCTTTAAACCCTTCACAATTGGGCCTATTTAGGAATTTGTTTAGTGTAAGTTTTGAAATATATTCCTCGATATTTGTTTGTCATGTCTTTTGCACATATGAATGAAATTATGACGTAACAGAATTTAAGTTGTGTATTAATAAGTAATAAGAAGGGGATGGATGCTCTAATTAAGTAGGGCTTTTCACACTTCACAAAAATGGCCTTGCCACACTTTAGAACAGTTCTTATAAGAAGTATTTTTTGTAAAATATTAAATAAAGAAATTTGAATTTTTTCTGATTGTAGATTTTATAAATATTTTAGAATTTGATGTTCATGAGTGAGATTAAATAATTGACACCTCTCATGAAGATCAAAGTCCGAGAATTGTTTGACTTCTTTCTTCACTATGATATTCTAGAAACTGTTTGGACTTTATTGTCAGATTTTTCAGATATTCCTGAAATATGCGATCGATGCAAAGAAACTTGAATATGTGAAAACATGTAATTTACAGTCATTTCAATTTATTAGCCATATTATGATGTCTCTTAGAGGTTTTCCATTGGGTAAAGAGGAGATCTAACAAGCTCTATGAAAATTGTATGGCACATAAGGCCTGAGTGTATCAACATAACCATCATCCATTAGAAAATATAACACGGATTCTCCACCCAAGAATATATAGTACTAATTTTCTAAAGCTGCAAGCATCATATAAAAGGAGTTGATTAGTTAATATAACTATGAACCATGTGGGACATTACTATCATTGTCAATGGAATACAACAAAGGAATCCCAATGACTCATCGATGTAATACCAATCATTTTTTCCTATTATTTTTTAGCAACTCAATCCATTGCCTCATCTACATATTCTCTGCTATTCGTTGTATATAATTTTAATTACAACGTTATTTATGCCTAGTGATTAAGAATTGTGGTAGTTCAGTTCATGGTATTTCTAGTTTCTAAAATGACATGAAATAAATTATGAACACAAGGAAATTACTAGGCGATATTTGGTAAAGATATCACTCGAACTTGGCGAAAACACATCTGATCAGAGAGTTTTGGGGCTTCCAAATACTCATTGTTTATATGGATGTTAGGATGTTGTGGTAAAGAGAAGGAAAATGAAAACAACATGGATCTAGAAGATGACGAAAATAAAGATATCTCCAAATTCTTGGTTCATTTCATGCCATTGTTTAGTTTAACATTAGCTCTGATTTATATTGTATTGACCACATTATTGTAATTCATTGGATATAAAATTTAGTATCAAGCATTAAGCAACCATATTATTCATTAAATTGTGGTCCTCTAAAATTTCTATCAGTACGGGATTTTTTGAACCTCTTTGAAACTCCAACGCTACAAATAAAGCTATTAGTGAGTACTAATGTTGCTTATTTTGTGTGGAGAAAGGAGGTTCTATTGTACAGTGAAGTTCAAGAGGTATTTGTCTATGATGAAGGTTCACAATTTTGGTTGAACGCCTTGAGTTATATGTGTTAACCAAGAAACCCTTGCAACTTGTTGTTCCCCATTTAAAAAATGATCCGGTCATAATTTCGGTGCCAGTGACACTCATCAGAAGGGTCTCTTTGGGATGCATTAAGAAACATTGAAAAAATGTCGCAAGATTCTACAACCTGCAAACTATTCATTACACAACCTAAAATTCATGCCACTATAATTTATATTACCTCTTCCATTCACAAAAAAACATTACCAAGAAATTCCATGACATATAATATTAAGACTGAATTTCCTCTTATGCTAGGACTACTGGATGATGTTGCTAAGAATTGTCTAGCACTCGTGCCACACATTTTTTTCCATTATTTTCGATTTTTTTGTAAGTTTTGGAGGAATTTCCTTGAGAGAAAAGAGCTGTATGCGGTGAGAAAACTAGGAAGTATGTCGAAGAATGGATTTATGTACTCGAAACTGATGAAAACTTTGAACAAACACATTAGCATGTTCTTAATTTTGTTCATGGTAAATGGAAATCCTAAAAAAATTACTTCTTTCTTCTAAACTACTCTTTCTTTTGCTATTTCTTTATGACACTTCCTTTGCAACATCTGGTGCAATTACTAGTAATAAAAGATAGATAATAAATTTTCTTAAAGAAACATATACTTGAGTTCAGAAGAAGAGGATACCAAAAGCTTTAACTAAATTGACATTTTATAATATTAAAATTTATAATTCACTTTGATGTATTTATCTATTGTACTCCTTTCATTTCCATGAATTGATTTGTAGTGAAAAACTACAAACTAAATAGCAATATAATATGGATAATATTTTATTTATCATAAAATATATGATGAAGTTTATTCACCAAAAGTTCATACTGAAAGGTTGAAATTCATTTTGTAATAATGTCAACCACATTTAAGAAACAAAAACCCTAAAGTGAATCTTCACATGAATAGGGTTCAACAAGAATAATGAGATGGAAGAATTTGATAATATATAATGAGATAAAAAGAATGTGATAATCTTATTGTTGAGATGATAATTTTTTGTTTAAAATTATTATTTGTATCTTCTTATTTATTTATTTTTACATCGAATTTATTTGACATGACCGTAGACCACATAAATCAATATTGTTCACTAACCCCTTTAATACAAATTGTTTTTGAAATTGAAATTATAATTCACTTAGCCTAATTATGCTACAATTATAACTATAATGGAAGGTTACGCTGAGTTTGAATTCATTTGTGGCTTTGGTAGCTATACCATAATAGTGACCTTGATATGAGTGAAGAAAGAAACTAAAATTCATACTGCCATAAACAATTTTGAATGGGTTTACTTGGTTAGAAAAGTCGGGTGGTAAAATAATGAGCCTCACTGAGAGAGAGGATTCCCTAAGTATATATGTTAGCTTTATAATTTGTGATCAGTATACGAATAAGTGAAATGTTATGGCGTACAATGTTTTTTTTTGTTGGTATTTATAACATTTTGTTTTTTCTTAATTAAATAAGATTTATAATTAAAGGGCACACCTCCATCCAAAAAATCTAACCAAAAACTAACCACTTTCAGTGATCGGTATTTGTTTTATGTAAATTTTTACATTTAGAAAACATTGAAAATATTTATCTCAATTATGAAAAAAGATAAATATTATTTAACACACAACATTATTTGCACATGATTAATCTTAAATATATGTATATAGTGTAATGGATAATATAATTCGTGTTACTTTGTGAAAATAATATTCAAAATTTATAGGTTCGATTTTATTATTTTCTTTATCATTGTAATTTGTTTTTTATTATTTTTTTTTTCTTTTATTAAAATAGGATTTTAGTAATTTATTTTCTTATTGATCACTATTAAGTTATTTTAGATTTATTTAACTTCGGATGTATCAAGTTCTGAGAATGATCAAATCTCTCAAGCTGCGAACCAGTACTGAGCAAGATCAAATCTCTTAAGGTGCAAACCCGTTTTCTCAGTGCCAAACTTGAATAAAGGTTTTCACCTCTAGAAATTTGATCCCTCTCAAAACTTGATAGATCTGAAACCTCTAGAAATTTGATCCCTCTGATGGATCTATGATGGTTTAATTATTAATTTTATTTTTTAGTTTCATTTTTATTTTTATATAATTTTAATTAGTCAAAATGTTTTAATTAATATTTTAATTCTTAATTTTTATGTAATTTGGCCAAGTGAAAATGTTTATATAACATAATATAACTAGATATTGCAAAAAAAATTCCATACTAGGATGGAGAGTGTCTCTTGGCCCAAAAATTTAATACAAATAAAAATAAAAATAAAGTATTTATAAAATATTTCTATTGTGAAATGAGAGATGAATTTTTGGCATGTGATATTAATGAGCCATGGTATGGTATCCTTAATAATATCTATGGTAAAGTGCAGTGACCATCCATGGTTAAAAGTCATGTTTATTGTAAGTATTATTTTGATTGTGAAATGAGAGAAGGTTTTTGGGCATGTGATATTGATGATCCATGGTATTGGTGGTAAAGTGGGGTGAGTATCCATGGCTAAAAGTCTTGTTAATTGTAAGTATTATCTTGATTGTGAAATGAGAGATGGTTTTTGGGCATGTGATATTGATGATCCTTGGTATCGACCTATGGTATGATACAGTTAACCAACTGAGATCCATCTTAACTCTGGATCTATCAAGCGCTGAGAGGGATCAAATATCTCGATGTGGAAACCTCTTTTTTCAGTGAAAAACGTGAGTAAAGGTTTGCACATCGAGATATTTTGTCCGTCTCGGCACTTGATAGATCCAGAGTTAAGATGGATCTAGACTAGTTTCAATCATGTGCAGCTAAGGAAAATCTATCGAACAAATGATTAATTTTATCAATAAATTGTAAATACATATAATATAAATATGATTATTTTATATATGCTAAATATGTCTCATATTTGTGTGGTCATTTTAATTTTAAAATTTTCTAAATAGCTCATTTTGTTGAGATGATAAATACCGTTTATAACTTTAATGATAAAAAATGATGAAATAAAAATTTTGAATGCAAATTGACAATGTAATAGTGTTGAATGATAGAAAATGTGAATAGTAAGAATGCAATCAATTACAAATTGTATTCATTGTGATCAATCTCAAATTATTTCCTTCTACTATTCTTATTTCCACTCTAGTTAGTTTTTTCATCTTTTCATATCGATTATATGAAAAGGATAGTTGAAATCATAAACCATTTAAATGTTTAGTTAATGTACCATCATACAACCAATTAAATCAAATTAGAAATCAGCATTTACACTGAAATCAATGCATCTAATGAAAACAATTGAATAATATTCGAAAACAACATCTACACAGAAATCAATGCATCTAACGTAGGTAATGAAATAGGATTATACATTAACATCTACACTTAAATCAATGCATCTAGTGCAAGTAAGCACATAAGAATAGAAACCAACATCTACACTAAAATCAATGCATCTAGTGAAAGAAATCAAACATGATTAGAAATCAACATCTACACTAAATTCAATGCATTTAGTGAAAGAAATCAAATAGGATTAGAAATCATCTACATTGGAATCAATGCATCTAGTGCACGCAATCAAATATAATTAGAAATCAACGTCTACACTGAAATTAATGCATCTAGTGCAAGCAATCGAATAGGATAAGAAATCACCATCTACACTGAAATCAATGCATTTAGTGCGAGAAATCATATACGATTATAAGTCATCTACATTGAAATCAATGCTTCTAGTGCAAGTAATTAAATATAATTAAAAATCAATATCTACACTAAAATCAATGAATGTAGTGCAAGCAATTAAATATGATTAGAAATCACCATCTACACTGAAATCAATGCATCTAGTGCAAGAAATTTTCTTCCCTCTCTCCCCCCTCCAACTACATCTCTCTTTTCCTCCCTCTCTCCAGTCTCTCACATCCTTCCTCTCTCTCAATTTCTCTCCCACCTCTCTATCTCTCTCTCTGTCTTCACCCTCCAACTCTATTACTATATCCCTCCCTCTCTCCTTCTCTCCTCCCTTCTCTCCATATCTCCTTCTTTATCTCTTTAACTCACCCAAAAAACTGTCTTCATCTCTCCCTTGTCACTCCATCTCTTTATCCCTCCCTATCTCTCTCTCTCTCTCTATCTCTTTCTCTTTGCGCTCCAATTTTCTCTCTTCCCCCATCACTCTCTTCCTTTCTTTAAATTCCTCTCTCTCTCTCTCTCTCTCTCTCTCTCTCTCTCTCTCTCTATATATATATATATATATATATATATATATATTTCCATCCAATCCTCCCTCTCTCTCTATATATACATGTTTCCCTCAAATCCTCTTTCTTCCCCCATCTCCCTCTCTCTCTCTCCCTCTCTCTCTTCTCTCCAATCATCTTTCTTCACTTGTCGCTCTCTCTCTCTCACAACATATATACTAAAATAAATGCATATAGAGCATGGAATAAAATAGGATTATATATCACCATCCACACTAAAATCAATGCATCTAGTTCAAGAAATTGTCTTCCCTCTCCCCCCCCTCCAATTCCATCTCTCTTTCCCTCCCTCTCTCCACTCTCTCACATCCTCTCTCTCTTCCTTCTCCTCTATCCCTTTATCTCCCACCTCTCTCTCTCTATCTCTCTCTCTCTCTCTCTTCACCCTCCAACTCTCTTACTATATCCCTCCCTCTATCCTTCTCTCCCTATTCCCTCCATCTCTTCTTATTTTTCTCTTTATCTCACCCCCAAAATTACATGCACACTCTTTATTTCTCCCTTGTCACTCCCTCTCTCTCTCCACTTCTCACTCTATAGGAATTTATTCTTCCATCCCTCTCTCCTCCTCTCTCTCTTCCTTCCTCTCTCGCCCTCTCTCTTTTTCCTCCAATAATCTCTCTTCCTCTCTCTCAAGTCCTCTATCTTGTCCTCTCTCTCTTTCTCCCTTTTCCCTCTAATCCTCTATCTTCCCCCATCACTCTCTCTCTCTCACTCTCTCTCTCCAAATATGTTACTATATCCCTCCCTTTCCCCTTCTCTCTCCTTCTTTCCCCCTTCTCTCCATCTCTCCTTATTTGTCCCTTTATCACACCCCTAAATATACAAAATCTCTCTCCATATCTCCCTTTTCACTCCCTCTCTTTCTCCACTTATCACTCTCTATGTTTTTTGTATTCCCTCCCTCTATCCCCCTCCAAATCCATCTCTCTATGCCTTCCTCTCTCCTCCTCTCTCTCAATCTCTCTCTCGTATCCTTCCCCCCCCCCTCTCTCTCTCTCTCTCTCTCTCTCTGCCCTCCAATCCTCTCACTATCTCCCTCCCTCTTTCCTCTCACCCCCCCCTCCATATTTATGTCTCCCTCTCCTTCTCTTACCCTTCTCTACCTCTCTCACTCCTCTCCCTCTCTCTCTCTTCATTCCTCCTCTCTCCTCTCCATGATTTTATCCTCATCTCTCCCTTGTCACGCCCCCTATCTCTCCACCTCTATCACTCTATTTCTTTGTTATTCTCACCCATATATATCTAGAGTTAATATATATCATGATATATTAATATATATTCTAATATAGAAAATGTAATATTCTATTAATCAAAAGTTATTAAATTTAATAATATTAATATTAATATTAAACTTTTAATATTAATATTAATATTAGGACCAATAATGTTTTTTTTCGCATGGTATTAGAAAATTTGGCCCATAGGCTTGGTATATAATTAGATGTTGATTTACAATGATATTCGATATGTTTTTATATATTTATCATGTCTCTTTATACCAATTTTGTATTTATTTATTTATTCACTATACCTCTTTTATAAATATGGTACTTGGCCCATGGTATAAATAATAATTTGTCCCATGGTATTTGGCCTATAGGCTTCACCTAAATAAAACCTCTTTTTTGGGTTTTTGTAAATATAGAGAGGTTTATGGAGTAAATATAAGAAGAGGTTTTACTTATTTACCATACATTTGGAGTATGTATAAAAAGATTTTTTTATTTATTTACCATACCTAAGCCTCTTTACATTTTAAATTTATATTATATTTATACATAATAATAATTAGGTTAATTGCATGGAGAGGCACAATCTACAACCCAGTATGACCCTGATCTTCAAGGATATCACATACTCAAACAATAATTAATTTCTTTTTTTTTAAAGTCGAATTAAATCCTAAATTAAAAAATTAAGTATGTCACGTCCTAAAAAATTAATAAAAATAATTTTTACTCATGTCAGCCAAAACATTAACTTGAATCTTAAATCATATATAACTTGATTCTTTATATTATATATAACTTGAGACATTAAATTACAAAATACACAATAACGCTACTGTATCTAGATATTACAAAATATGCATAAACAAGAGTATAAATTGAGATTCCCTTGTGGTAGCATGCTTGAAAAAAACTAGTGAAGAACTTAGTAGCTTCAAAATCCTCAATCTTCAGCTTCATCCTCACTTTTAGGTACTTCCTCCTCTATGGGGTAGGTGTATGCCTGTGCAACTGCTTCCTCAAAATCTACTACTAGATGCATGGGTTTGGGGAGAGGTGAGCAGCGGATGGAGGACTCCAAATCCTCAATGTTAGGGTTGCATGTCCCAGTGCCTTTATAATATATAATCCAAACATCATTTTAATCGTCTTCCTCCACCAGAGCCAACAACGGATCAATCTTATGAGGTAGAGGGTGCACTTGGTGCACGATGGTAGAATTATGGGGGCCACAAGGACCTCTTTGCACAGCTTGCACCAAAACTTCTTCCTCCAACTCACGATCGGGGCTATGTCTCACAAAAATTCCGTAGGAGAAGCATTCAATAGACTCCAAATGATTGTCCTCTCTACAATGGTAACGTCCGTGGATAGCCCCTCTCTTTCTACCTCAGATGGTTATTTGGTGCAATCTGGGAGCCATTTCACAATGAGGCAAGGGAGAGGCCTCAAAGGAAGGGTGCACAGCAGGGTGACAGATAATGTCGAAGACAAGGGGAGTGGAAGGGCTAGGGATGAGATGTGTAGACTTAGTAGTTGCAACCCTGTGCTGGGGAGAGGGCTATGCGGTGGGCTAGAGTCAGGGGGGGTGCCAAACTAGAATCAGAAGGAAAAATAGAGGTAATTTACAATGAGTTTGGTTGGGCTAAGGGCTCATCCTTTTATAAGGTTTGGGAAACATGTGAGGGGGATGGTAATGTGTGAGCCTCGCACACTGCTGAGTGCCATAACTAATTTCATGAGCAGGCCTGAGGGAAGAGTGATGGTTGATAGTCAAATCAATCATGTTATTCATGTTCGACGATTGCTACAGAGGGGTACCCTGGAGAGGGTAGTGTTGCACCAAACGTATCATCATCATGCCTTATCCCGTTTATCTCATGCTAAGTTTTAACGATTTGAGGATCTACATCAAGTGAGGCTCTGCGCAAAAGATATTCATCCTCAAGGGTATGGGAGAGATGATTATGAGTCATGCCAATTCTTTCACCCACTTCCAGGGATTTTTTTATTATAAGATTCACCACTTTTGAAGAAAAAGCTTTAAAAATTGATTAGAGAGATAAGAATTCAAGTTTTGATTACCTTAACAATGTTTTGAGCATCAAGTGAAGGTACGCAATAAAGTTTATTTTCTTCCAAATCCACATATTCAAAAAAAATGAAGATAATGATTGAAAAATGGGTCTCAATGACTTCCCTTGGTGAGGTTTCTCGAGTTCATGTAGCAAGGCTTTCTACTATAGTTTCTCTTTAGCCTCTATTGCCATGGTTTCATCAATTTTAATCTCTTTATTGGTTGCCTCTCTACCCCTTTTATCTCCACCCATACCATTTGAGATGCTTTTCCATAGAATTTGTAAATCACCCAAATATATTTTCATCAATTTATCCTTTTTAATTTAGGCCCTAGTCCCTTCCTACGTCATTAAGAATAATTTGTATCACTCTATACTTTGGAAAACTCTTCCTACCCAAACATTGTAGCATTAAGACCCTTCATATCTATGATGGTCCTTGTTTCTATTTTCATCAAAAAATATATAGTTTCTAAACATGAAAAGCATGTCCTTCAAAGAGGATTTTCCTGTAAGTTTGATATCCAAACATTCATCCTTCCAGTGGCCCTATTATTAGCTAGTTTGAATGATCTAGGAGGCTCCTAAATTGTTCATAACAATTTATAAGGATGTCAATATTTAGGCTATGCATTTTATTCATCATAGTTTAATTTGAATTTTCAATCAAATATGGCCAAATTTGGTTATCCTACATAAATGGCTCTCTGCAACAGAGAATTGGAAATCCAAGAAGAGACATTTATATATTCCATGGACCAAAGGGTTACTTAGTGCAGAATTTGACCACTCGGTAGATCAATATATCATCCTCAATAGTGGCACATGATAGTGGGGTAGCATAAGGTTTTCCATGAAGTCATGGCTCACAAAATATTTTTACGAGATTTAGAAACCATAGATAGGTTACATCATAAAGCACATGAGAGGTATTTATGCAATAAAATTCATTGATATTGTTAATATTCTTTTCACTTATTACTATGAAATTAACCTCTCTTATAAAGAGTTCCATAGGTATTACCTATATAAACCTTAATAATTAATAATAATGAAAACCCTATCTTTTGTAATCTAATCCTATTAATGATTAAATTACACATGTAAGCCTTATATTCAAATCACACTTCCTAAGGCTTACAATAATGAAAGAAAATTTTATTGAAATCAACGACATAATAATTCAAAATAAAATAGTGTAAGTAACTAGAACCAAATATACTTTAAAACATTGTTCTTTGGAAAATATTTATTGTACTAGGGAGAGCTTCATCGGGTTAGCTTGTAACCGTTGTAGGGGTGCAACTCTATATCTCTTGGATTCCACCTCCCCAAACTTCCAAATTATTGGATAATAGTTCATACTAAGTGACATCCATGGTCCTTCATTTGGCTATCGCATGACCCTTGTGAGAGAATAATTCGCCAGACAAAATCTTAAACGATCTAGGAAATCATTCATGCTAAGTAGTATTTACATAGACACCTTGACGTCTTCAAAGTGTGGGCTTATTAAAATGGGTAAAATACACTTTCTTCATTAAGGTCATCACTACTATTAGCATATGATGGATCTACAACAATGGTTACATTTTCTAGATGTTATTTTTCTTTGATATGTCCATTGATAACATCATTAGATCAAAATATTTAGTTTTTGGAAGTGTGACCTATTTCTTTGGAATAATGGCATTCTATCTTCCATTTGTCTTTGTATGATATGTTATGATTGTAGATTGAGTATAATGAAATCTTCAGATAAGGAGCACATTTGTGTCGGCTACGATAGTTCACTTTTCTTCAGCAAAGAAAGTGATAATCATATATTATAAAGTTTGAGAAGGTATCTTAATGAATGTAAACGTAAGAATAATGGTGTATTTAGTAGGTAGATCATTTAATATAATGGTTTTCATATACTCTTTATCTAAGATAACCTTGAATTATACTAGATGTATAGGGATAGATACATATTATATATGTGCAATAGATATAGTGAATTTTTTAACCATCTTGAAGTTGAAAGCATTTCAGAGAGAAATTTGCATTTACTACTTTTTGTCCAAAGAATGAATTCAAACTATCCCAAATTTCCTTGGATTAGCTTTTTTAGATACACATGATGTAGGTTTGAAACTAAGAGGATAAGTTAAATAATGGCATTAGGTTTATCATCTATGGTTTTCAATTCTAGTACTCTAGTCAGATTTGACAATGATTGCTATCTTTTTTACTATTCTCTTGAGGCATTTGTTCACTAGCTACATCTAAATTTTGCTTTATAGCATGAAAAATAAAACTCAATTATTTCTCTAATGACATTTTCATGGTTAGCATCCTAATAAAAAGATAAAAATATATACTACTCTTTTTCTTACTATGAAAACTCAATTTTGTAACATAATTTCTATTGAATTGTAAAACTTTTGAACAAAAAATAATTATTATAAACTCAATGTTTAGATTTTCCCCTTTGAAATTAGAAATATATGATTTTTTTTTTGTATATATCAATGGTGTAAGAAGGAATGCTAAGAATGAACTCTAAAACACTTATTAGTGATGAGAAATTAAGGAAATCTACCTCCTTTGGCATTCAATTTGATATTGAAACTTCTTTTTATTGATACCACGATGCCCTTGTAATCAACAGTTGTTGTCTTGAAAACGTGGATTTCTAAACATGAAAGGTGACTCAATTATTCAGCTCCTTCAATGTTGTATGGTGACTCCATTAACTGGGGTTTTGGATCCTTCAATTCATAGTTTTTGTATTTTATGTAACAACTGTAAATGATTTTGGTGACTCAACAAGTCATGATAATAGCTCAAGCCATATAGTGGCCCATTTGGCAATTTTCAGGTATGGATTCTTGAATAGGAATGTTTATGGTGGATTGTAGATAATGGATAAAATATATTTGTATCTTAACAAATTCATATTAGTGAAAAATTTTTCCCTCATGTTGTAAATAAAAGAATATGATTAATCTTGCATGGAGGCACCAAAGAGAATTGACCTCAAAATCCTTTGACTCGTGAACAGCTACATATGTTTGTCTTGATTTGGTCCTTTAAAGGACTTTGTGACAATATAGACTTTTTATCATGCATTTTAAATTTTGTTAATCTTCATTTAGTCTAGGAAATGAGCATTCTTAACTATGCAAGAAAAGAAATAGATCTCTAATATGCATGACTACTCCTAGAATTTCTCCCACTCTGATACCATGATACAAGATCTATACACTCTAGATACAATACATTACAAAGAAAATGATAGATATTTATGCAACAAAAATCGTTTTTATGAATAGTTGGTTCAATTTTCACATTAATATTTAAATATTTTAAAGCATAGTTCAAGAGATTTTATTTGTGTAAAACCCTAAAATCTAATCAGAACAAAGTTGCTAATATTTATAGTCTAGGTCACTAAGGAAAATTTATGTTTTATATGCTAGCATTTTTTTACCTTCTTTAAAGTCACTTTATAGAATTTAGCATGGGTAAGGATCCCTAACACTCCCTTCAAATTTTGGGTTTTCTAATTACTAAAAGAAATTTATAGAAATTCAACACAAAGTTCCATCTTAGGAATTAAAGAAAAGAAAACATACATATTATCACTTTTCCCGACATTTTATAGAAATGGACTTCCCAAATTTATTTCCTAGTAAAGATAAATGTGATAGACAAGGACTACCCATGGAAGTTACCTATACATTATTAACATGTATCATTCCAATGTAGATCCTTCTTTGTCACCCACTTCCCTAAGGTTGGTACAAGTAACTAGAAATAAAGGATTAAACCGACTTCGTGTGTTCAAGAATTCAACCAATGTCTTTCGATTATAAAATAAGACCCCATAAACCCTCGATTGTAATTTTCCCTTGATATTCTTTCTAATTTAATTCTCCTTTGTGTTAAGTGGGGCTATTTCTTCCTCCATATTCTCTTTAGCTTCAGTCTCCTTTGTGTGGGGTTACGCTCTTTCTTCCGTCATATTTTCTTTAACTTCATTCTCCTTTGTACTATGTGAGGTTCTTTCTTCCTTCAATAATGATGAATAAAAATACCTAGGTGGTATGGATCTATCTCTTTCTTCCCTTAATGCCTATTTCTTTCTTCAATGATAGAGAACAAAAACACATGCATTCTCGAGCTCTTTGTGAAAATTTTCATTTAAATGGATGACAAATTAATTAATTCCTTGGTTGGTATTCTCCATTTCCTTAAAGGGGGAAATACAGATTCAAAATAATAAATATATAAGTTGTTTCAGTATATATTCATTTAAAATTTGATTTTATCAAGTGCAAAGAGGGATTATTGACATGCAAATATTACTATTATTGCTAATAAACAATATATATAAATATAATTTTTGAAGGTTATAAATTCTATTATAAATAACGTGGGTATGTATACCCCCATAAATGAATTATTCAAATTGATACACTAAAGAAGTTTATTGTTACAAAATTTAAATATCTCCTACATGAGTACAACAATTTGACATTTAACTATTTTGTAACCCTAAACCAATGTAGATCCATCTTAACTATGGATATATCTTGCATCGAGGGGGATCAAATTGCTTGACATGCAAATATTTCTTTAATTTTTTGCAGTCTAAAATGGGTTTGCACATTGAAGGATTTTCTCCTAATTTATGCATATCGATCATGCTTCAAAGAGAAAAGAGGTTTGGCTTGTTTCAGCTTCCACCAATGTTTCGTACTCTTAAATTTCTCTCCAAATCTACATTGTGTTGTGGATCTAGTCTTAATTGTAGTACTTGTAATTATTGCCTTGAACCAACTAGTTTGTGTTACAAGAAAATGACAAGGGTAACACATTTCATGTTTGGATGTGGTTAAATGTGGTATAGTCCTTTTTATTATTAACATTAGAAAATTAGATTTCCTCTATCTTTGTTGTGTTGAAAGACACTTTCTATAGCCCAATATGAACCAATATGAAGGACATCTGTAACTCCTTCATTCCTCAACATTAATTTAACATGTAACATTAAAAAAATATTAGTAGCAAAAAACAATATTTCAATGCGGCCCATAAATAACATATTTCAATTTCTATTTTAAATTATATATATATATATCCATGACATACATGTGTGTTTTAGAGCTTTAATATATATATATATATAATTCAAACAAGAACGTTTCTTATTTTGCATGTATCTTCTTTGGTGTTTTTCTTTTTTAAATTTAGGAGATGTGTAATTCCTTGAGGTTTGAACATGGAATTAAGAAGTGGCATTTAAAAATAATAATAATAATGGAAATTTCAATATCCACATTATTTATTTATTTATCTATCTATAATAAAGGGTTTGAAAGTGAAAATTTTATTTTTACACCAAAAGATAAACAACCTACTATGAGAGATGTATAATTCCTTTTGTATTCAACATGGAATTGACACATGATATTTACAAAATTAGTAATAGCAAAAAATATTTGAATCTCCGCATAAATAAATATTATTTCAGTGTCCAACTTAAGCTATATATATATATATATATATATATATATATATATATATATATATATATATATATAAGGATTGAAAGAAAAAAAAAAAACCTATATATAGATACTTTGGGATGAGTAACTCCCTTAAAGCTTCTAACTAGAATAAGAAGAAGAAAATAATAATAACTAGCAATTGCACCATTATCACATGTTGCAAAGGAAACGCCGTAAGATTCTTAAAGAGATCCAATAGTTTCTAAGCAAGATATCCGTAATGATTTTGGTCAATTTTAGTAATAGTTTCTAAGCAAGATATCTGTAATGATTTTGGTCAATTTTAGTAAAGGGAGGAAACTAAACAACATTGGAAACACCACAAACATGAAACTTTCATTTATTTTGATACAAACAACTTCATGCTAGTTAATTTTCTACTTATATTCCTTGTTGCCTATTTTCAAAATGATAGATGAAGTATATGTCAATATCTTTCCAAAGGCTAAAGCCTAATTGAATCATTTGTGTCAAGGGGTGATATTTTCATTAATTTTTTTTTTATACATAACTTGTCATGGTTAAATATTAATTTTTGGAATTTTATTCTCCATCCATTTTAAATACCTTCCAATCAAGTGATCTAACATCATTTTTTTATTGTTTTTTTGGTGAAAAAATAAAGTTTTGTGAGACTATAATTTTGGAGGGATGGTGAAATTCTTGCTAGAATTGAATGGTTTTTTTTTTTAATGTTTGAAATGGATTTAGCATTATTAAAGAGAGGGATTTCACTCTTGCATATACCTGTGATTATGTGTAGTTAATATGTTCTATGTTTAAAAAAAATAAAATTTTAATTATTTCTAAGTAGTTTTTAATTTTTTTTGAGAATTTTTTTTTTTTTATAATTAAATAGTATAGATAAAAGGTGATTTTATGAATATAGTTAAAAGTTATTTTTAATAAAATATTATGTTTTATAATGACAGTTAACATTGAATGATTAATGATAATGTAGATTTATTGTCGAATAATAAATTTATTATAAATAATCCACAATGTAATAAGTAAAAATGAAAAGTCAGAGAAATTTATAATTTTACAAGATGTTGATTAAAACTTATCCCTAAATATAAAGCAGCTGAAAATTCGTTTATCCCTAGGTGTAAAGAGGCAGAAGTATTTTTCAAAACTATCAAGATCATTTACAGTTTACTCATAAAATTGTATTAAAAAAAAATAATAGAAAGAAAATGCTATACCTACACTATATATAGGTATATATAAATGCTTAAAAAAGATCATTACCTAGCTAGGTGCTAGTTAACGAGTTCGCAACTTGTGTCTGTAAAATGGAGTCCCAAACAAAAAGAAAATGAATGATAAGGCGAGCGCTGCTGTGATGATCCCATAGCTGATACCCCAACTGATCCTGTCTTCGATGTATATCAGAAATGTTTTATCAAAAAGAGTTCCCAGAAATATGGTGAACATCCACCAATTGAAAAATGAGTTCTTCTGCCTCTTTTCCATGGGGTTGAAGTCGTCAAACTGATCAGCTCCGAAAGTGGAGATGTTGCACTTCGTTCCTCCAGCACCAACTGCCAGAAGATATAAGCCACAATTAGAAAATGCCAGCCTGAAGATTCGGCGTAGCACCCTCACAGCCTTCGTTCGGAGTGCAGGCACGGGGTCTCAGAGATGGCAGAGAGACTGCCAAAGTTAGAAGCGCCATTCCCTGCATCAAAATCATTCGTGCAAAACCAATAAAAAATAACATCACATTTTCTCCCAAATTAGCTTATTAATTTAAACGAAAGTGGAATAAAATTTACACTGTAGAAATAGAATTTTTGAAGTTGATAGTGAATGAATATACTTTGGCATCCAAATTCCAAAGTATCAGCCAAATACTCCACAAAAGGACCCCAGCTGTTGCTACTGATGGTAGCATATATGCTTTTAATTTCGTCATTGTTTCACACAAATTTTTCGAATACAATCTAATTTTCAATAAAAAGTATTTAAAAATTAACTTCAAACAAACCCAAAAAATAATGTTGCAGCACAATTGTGCAGAGTCTATAAAGAAAACGAGATGTTGCAGTGCAACAATCAGAGTCTATAAAGAGGGATGTTGCAGTATAGCTATCAGAGTCTATAAAGAGGTTGCAGTACAGCTATCCATCGTCTATAAATATTAGAAAAAACCAAATGATATTGAAGCCCATCTTGTCTCGTCGTTTTTCCTTAGACTAACAGTTTACAATTATAGAACTATGTGAGAATACCCGTTCCACAGAGACACGTATTTGGTCGGTATAGAATTCACTTTTGTTCAAGGAAGCTCTTAGAAGGATTTTAGTGTCACATGAATCTTCAACAACCCACTTATCTCCTACCTCTGGCTGCGAATCTTCAATAACCCACTTATCTCCTACCTCTGGCTTCACATGAAATGCTTTCAACTCTGTCAAATCATCACCTCTTATGGCTATAAATCCTTCACAATTCTTTCGACCATGGCAAATATTGAGAGTGCAGGCTCTTATAGAAGGTTTGGACCCTATTTCCATGATGTTACTAATTAGAAATCTTCCCCTGCTGGTATCAGAACTGAACTCTTTAAAGTATCCAACTTGGTGACATTTCCTGAACTCTTTCACATAGTTTTCAACTTGGTGACATTTCCAGGTGTTTACACTTGCTACTTTCACATCTGGATTGAAAGGGTTGTATTTTGGGTTTTCCCAAAAGATATTGTGCCCTCGAGCAGAAATACTGTTGGCATTACAGAAAGCCATCATCTTATCTGCAAAGCTGTAATTGAGTTTGCCCTGTTCTGGCTTCGTCGTGTATCATTTTAGCTCGTTTTCGAATAAAAATACAAATAAATAAATCAATCAATAAAAATACCCATAAATTCAAATTTCAAAAGATAAACGAACTTGGTATAGAAAGATTGAAAAGGGAGTACCATCTTGTAACACCCCCAATTTGTGTGTTGAATTTTAAAAGTTAGATATTTGAACTCTAATCCTAAGGGGGTGGACCCCAAGGGATGAGTATGGTGTGAATGTATTTGCATATTTTATTTGAAGAAATAAATAAAATGATTGTGCATTTTGACCAAAAAGAGAATTAGAGATCACTTGCCAAATCCATGAGGATGGATAAGGCAACAAATCCCCCAAAAATCTTTCAAAAATCCTTGAAAGAAATTTAATTAGATTTGAGGAAGAATCTAAAATTCCCCAATGAAGAGGAGTAGTTGGGAAGAGGTGAGAAAAAGCTGGAAAAGCTGAGGGAAAAGCTTAAAGCAGCTTTAAAGAATCCCAAAATGGGAAGCCTAGGCTAAACAGGAAAGAAAGCATCCTGCTATTCTGGACTCAGAATTAGAAACATGCTTTGGGAAATTTTGAGCTTAAATAAGCTGCTCCTAGACAGATTAGAGGTTGATCTGTGCTAGGAGGTGATCTCTGCTCGGGGGTGAATCCTGGGAGATAAAGAGGATTCTAAGGTTGGGAGGTCATTTGATTGTATGGTATGTTCTGAAATTCTTGTTACTATGTTTTATTACAGTATGAATTGGCTACATATAAAATTAAATTAGCTGGAAATAAGAAAAATTGGTACTACATTTAACAGAATCTATCCTGAGGCATTCACCTTCCAGATTTTGTTTAGTTGTAGACCAGAAAATCCATAGAGTAGAAACTCCAGAATTTCTAAACCAAGGTTGGTTTAAATATGAAGTTTCTTAGTCTCTACAGATGAATAATTATTGTTTTGTTCCTCTTAGACACTAATGTGATATTATATGCTTATGAGTAGGTTAGAGAACCAGTATTACTAAAGTTACATGGTATAACTACAACCAGCTGAAAATAAGATATTGGAATATGACATTAAATGGAATAGCAGAAAAATATACTTCTACTCTATCTGATGGATACAATAGTTATCAATTTATGTATATCACATTTTTAAATCTATCCTTACTCCTGGAAAACAATTAGTACAGCAAATGGCTTAATTTATAAATTCTGACCTTTATTCCAGCACTAGTAAGTACATAATTAGTATAACTCTAAAGAAAATAGAACATTCAGAGTAAGGACTTTGGGTTGTGTATCTTGACTTGTTATTAAATCACAAGGAAATCTATGTTAGAGCAGTGTGATAATATTCATAAAATGAGTTATTAAATTAAGAAATATATTTTCTGACGATGTGATAATATATATAAAATGATTGTTAAATCACAAGGAAATCTATGTTAGAGCAGTGTGATAATATTCATAAAATGGTAGAATAGTGGCATTATAACCTCATCTCTAAACTTTGCAATAAACATTAGGACCATAAAGTTAATATAGACCTAGTATTTCACCTAAATTGAACTTCGAGTACTTATACATCTGTGCATCCAAAATATATATATATGTTAACAAGATTCGAGTAATACCAAATTTCGTTCTTGTGAGTCGAAATTTCTAATGCGCCATAGAGATATATACATGAATAGTTATACGTCTCACGGACGAAATCAATGTAAATCTGATATCAAAACGATATACGTAATAATGAGAATAAGTGCTATATACATATGAATTGTTATATGTCTCACGGATGAGATCAATGTAAACCTTATATCAACACGATATACGTAATAATGAGAGTAAGTGCGAAGGGTAGGTATATATAGTTGAACATATATAGATATGACAAAAAGGGAACATCAAAAATTATCAAGAAACCATATAAATCATCTGTATAGCAAGTGGAACGAACGCACAGTAACGTAACTAAGGCGGGTAGGTGTTATAAAACAAACTATATACACGCCGAGGGCTGCATTAAGCATTTCAGTTTCACATTTCACCTCCCTAGCGAGAGCTAAGGATAACTCGTCTCCAATAATTCCTGCAATACATTAATTCCGGCAATACATATATGTTAGCAGAATAAAAACAACTATGCCGGGAGATAATATAATTACTGCTGTTGCTAGCAAGTCCAGAGTAAAGGGATAAATGAAAAGAGGATTATGCAAATCATATAATGTCATTGTTTTGAACACAACGCAGAGAATAAGTCAACCAAATGAACGTCTCTGTCAGAATCCCATAATCAAGGCCGCGACCATCGTCGAGCCTGTTAAACGTTAGATTAGCCGGCAATAGCCATTCCTGCTGTGTGTGCGTTGCCTGGGAACAATTTCACAAAGTTTTAACCCCTCGTTCTCCCTGAATCGAGTTAGGGTAATATAACAAAATCATAAAATTTAACATTTGCATATTAGGCATGACCATCAACTCTAGAAGTATGGAGAGTTTCATCAGTAACAACCGAAGCGAACTCGGCTGGTCATGGCCAGAACCGGAATAACATTAACCTCTGCAATAAAACTCCTGATACATGCATATGGAAAAATAAATTCGGCACGAACTGCTCAAGTCCAGGTAAATTAGTAGATGCAGCTAAGGTTAGGGTCGGCTGGGGGTTATTTCTTCTCGCGATCTGGAAAAAAAAAAAACAACAGAGCATTCGATTGTGTAGCACTGATAAACTAGGAAAGGGTAACTGTAAACACAAATAGAGAAAACGTATATTCAAGAACGGAAAACCCTCAGAGTCATCACATAACCAAGAAAAACATAGAAAAAAAATTTCTACAGTAGGATAGTAAAGAGGCACTGAGGATAATAACGATATGAATCAAATATATCTACTTTAGGCCTGTGCCTAACATCATGCACCCGCCATTCGACCTGCAGCCACGGACATAATCCCTCCTCTACTCGTAGCTGCCACATTCGCCCTTTTCGTGCACCACCACCGATTGGGGAAACCTGTAGATTAGAAAAGCCGAAAGGAGGAATTCATGATATAGAAACCACGATGGAGAAGATGAAATAGAAAAGGGACAACGCTGGGATTAATTGTAGGAAACCGCTGAGTACATACCTCGAGTTTCTAAAGGAACACGCAGAGGTTGTCTACCGGTTTAGCGTAGCAGATCAGCACGCGTATCTAAGGGTCGATCTGGGGTTACCAATGAAACACGAAGGGATTTGTCGAACCTCGAGATCGGTAGTACCATCGTGGTAGCGAAGCATTACTTCCGGCAAGAATCTTAAGTTTGGTGCCGCGGGTTCACGGAGGTTGAAGGCATACTCCGGTACCTGCTAAGCAGATCATGCTGCTTAGAAGCTGTGTCGTTAATGACGCTAGTCAAGTGCACAAGCGGGGCGCCAAATGAGAAAACTACCCAAAATTCTCTGGTTGCAGCCGAACAATCAAACCTAGCTCACATGCCTATCCCACTTTCCGCTCGATGAAGGCAATCGTTATACATACGCATGACCCCGGGTTGGGGAGGTACGCGGAAATGTCGCACCATAAAGTAGCGTGTTAATGTTGCCGGATGTCCAAAGTGCAACCTGCATTCCATACGGCACCAAAAAAAAAAGAGTTAATGCATTAGGTTAGACACACGCCAAACGAAAAAAAAAAACCTAAGAAGGATACGTACCTCATATAATGCATTTTATGTATATATGATACAGAGTTAGGGTTATAATTCATCGTGGTCAAGAGAGGAGGTCGGTATATGTCGACCGATGATTGTTAAGGACGGTTGTTATATGTATATATATATTTCATAGGATATATATATATATGTGGATCCGTTGTATTAAAATGAAATTTTGATAACCATGTTAATTATATCTCTATAGGTGACATACATGTATATTAAGGGTAATATATATATGTATATTAAAGGTGACATATATATGTATATTAAAGGTGACATATCTATGTATATTAAGGGTAATATATATATGTATATTAAAGGTGGCATATATGACATATATATGTATATTAAAGGTGACATATCTATGTATATTAAGGGTAATATATATATATGTATATTAAAGATGACACATATGATCATTATAATAAAGGTATGGTGGATAAATACAACTTTGAACTCTATGTTAATCTATATGTCTATCAGTCTTCACCTGTAGGTGTTGAACATCTATAAAGGGTATTGATCATTTATAAGTGTTAAGCAATAGAAATGGAACGCATACAGGTTGAAAGATCAATATCTTTACTAAGAAAGAGATATTAGTTAATGGAATCAACTTTACAAAAAGGAAATGATATTAAATCCCTGAGATCATTATTCTAAAGTGGAATGAAATTTTTTTTTTTTGGAGGTGTGACACATGGATCATAAAATATAAATTCCATTACCATACCCAACTTTCTTAGTGGATTTGACAAACCCTGTAGCAAAGGAAATCTTTGTAACATCGAAAAATTTACACAGTAACCGGAAAATAGAGGGAACGAAACCGTATTTTGCAAGAATACCGTTTGGAATCGGCGTCTCCAGCTTCTCTGTTAGAAGGTCTCTCATACTGTCAAAATCTTTCCTCTTGGTTTCCACAGAAATATCGAATGACCAATGCTCAAAAGCATTGTCAAGAGCTTTATACGCCTCCTTGTACTCTTTAGTTTCCGTTAAAACCTTTGATTCCTTTGATTGCTTCATTAACAACAGTCTTCCCATGGCCCTGTTTAAAGCATATGCAACATAACTCTTCTTCCATGCATCTTCAACCTGCACATCGGCCTCTATTGAGCCGAAGCAAGTCTTTATTTCCACAGAGACACGTATTTGGTCGGTATAGAATTCCCTTTTGTTCAAGGAAGCTCTTAGAAGGATGTCAGTGTCACATGAATCTTCAACAACCCACTTATCTCCTACCTCTGGCTTCACATGAAATGCTTTCAACTCTGTCAAATCATCACCGCTTATGGCTATAAATCCTTACACTCTCTGCATTTTATGATAGCGAAATCTCCGAATGGCTTTCTGGAGCGACCACAAAATTCGGTAGTTACCCAAAACCCCTGGGTGCAATTGGAACCGTCATGTGCCAGGGCGTGAGATCAATGATCGATGTCACCTCGAAGGTCAAGAAAGAAGCCCCAGCCAGCCACTCTGCGTAAAGAAATATAGTCGACAGTTAGACAGTAACGAATGGTCGTTACAGATTATAACCGCCACAATTCAAATCAACGGATTATACTAATTCAATCGTCTAACAAGAGATCAGATGGACTATACGATGACACGAAAGCAGTCAGCAAAGTTGTTTTCAAATAATAACGCCTTACGGCGTAATAATAATAATAATTATTATTATTATTATTTTAATATCACATGAATAAAATTATATCTATATATATATATATATATATATATATAGAGAGAGAGAGAGAGAGAGAGAGAGAGAGAGGCTTCTTATTGAGCATATATGTGATTTCTACATTCTAGTATAGGGGTGTGTGTTAATGTCTAACATAGAGTTGACAAGTGACATTTAAAAATAATATTTGTTATTTTTAATGTTGACCATAAATAAAAATATTTCAATATTCTACTTGATGCAAAATATTTTAAAATCCACTTTACGCAGATGTCAAATGTAAAGCAATTGAAAATAAAAAATTTCATATGGATAAAACATTTAAAAAATGATTTATCAAGTATAAGGACTATGTGTAATTTATGTATATAAAGAGCTAACATAATTGCATTTTAATTTCACGCAGAGATGTTAAATTTAAGAAAATGCAGTCAAATTCCACCTTGGATATATTACATGACTAAGATGATGATTGCATTGAATTCCTGTTTATAAGAGGACCAAAATAGACCTAAATATTACCTTGTTCGGATAAGCAGAAGTAGGTTTTTGGATTTATGTACCGATCCATGTATATTGGATTAGGTCTGACCTATGCACATATACCAATGGATAGGTCGACCTCAACATCAAGTGGACACTCATGGAAGCCTATAAATAGAAGATACTGCAAGCTCATTTGGACACGTTCATTAAGCGCTCTTCTTCTCATGTATTTTGTCTTGGCTAGCACAAGTTTGAGGAAAAGAGCTCGCGTAGGGTCTGAAAACATAGGCGAGAGGCTTGCTCTAATCTAGGATTTTTTTTTAATCTTAGTCACATGCTTTCTATATACCGCTTTCAGCCATATCCGTAGACACAGAGTGTAACGGTAGCATCTTGGGACCCATAGTCGGAGGGATAGAGTGTTAAGATAGCATCTAGGGCCTCACTAGGAAGATCGGGTTGCGCTCACCCATAGTTGCAGGCACAAAGTGCTATGTTAGAAGTTAGGGACCCATAGTTGTAGGCAGAAAGTGGTATGGTAGTGGCTAGGCACCCTTAACCACAGGCACAATGTGTTATGGAAGCAGCTAGGGAATCAGATATGAATCTACAGTACTCTAAACTTTCCCCTCAATGACAACGATGTTAAAAATTATGCTATAGGCAATGAAAACATATTACAGTCATCATAATTAGAGTTTTTGCTGTTTAGGTGCGTTTCATGAATATTCTAGTTGTTGTGAAGATATGGATCATTGTATTCTATTTTGCTAAATCATTTGATGCCAATCTATGAAAATAAGAATTTGCTAGGGTTTTCCCAGCAGTGGGTTTCTCCCCAGTCTTTGACCAATCTGGGTGTCTCTATGTGTGCATGCTTTGCTTCCTATGTTCCTTTATGTTCCGATGCATCGATGTTGATGTTATTGTTATTTCTACATAGTTGCATATGGTGATGAATAATGGTGTAAATATGAATAATGTTATGATGCTATGGGGTGAACTTAATGTGTTAATGATTAAATGAATCTTTCAAACCAAAGATCGATACAACTCTATGAAAAATTAATAGGAAATGGATCAAATCCCTCATTGTGAAAAAAAAAGAAAAAAGAAAAAAGAAAAATATATGTGCACCTGTATAGATTTTATCCCTCTAATTACATGATGAATATTATGATAAAATTGCAAATAAAAATCCCATAGACACATCTGAATTAAAGTTTTGATTTTATTATTTTTGTGATTATATATATAAAATATGTCATTTATCTCAAAAACAATATTCCACATGTTGAATTGCTAGAATCCCTTAAAACACAATGTTTAATAATAAATCAACATTAAATCTAATGTATATAACATTCGTATTAACAAATATAATAAGAAAACGTATATTTTAAAAGTTTTATTTTACAAACATGATAAAAAATCTCAACGGAAATGATTAAGAATTTTTAATAATTTTAAATCAATAATATTGTATTTGAATTTTTTTTTTAAAATAAAAAGGGAAATTTTTGAAAATTTCAAACAAAAAATGTTACATTGTAGTCGAGGTGCTGCCTTCTCATGCTACTGAATCAATAATGAAAGTAATTACTCTTATTATTTAAAAGTTGATGGAAAAAGCCTATCCCCAGCCGTCAATAATATTGATTAATGGATAGTAATGACCCTTGCTTTCATAACGTCAAGTGACCGATGAATGTCTTGGCCCACTTTAGATAGGTCGAGCAAGCTTCCTTGAGAGTATTCACGTTTGTGGTTTCTAAGGGAGTAATATAACCATTCGAAGTCTTACCCTTTGGTTTTTGAGCCGTCCTTTCGCTGGCGAACGTCCTCCGGAAACTTCAACTTTCTCTCTAACGTTGCCTCCGGTTCTTTTGAGGTCTCTAATCCAACCGTCATCCAGGTTTGTGGTTCCACACCCATCCACCATCATCCATGCCATGGATCCATTGCATTCGACGCAATTGAATTCAATTTTAAATTTGAAATAGTGGTGGGATTTGAAATTTTAATCCGGTCATTCTCTATATACAATTTGGTATGCACCACGTCAAGTCTGTTGTTGCGAGTATTCTGTTGCAGACAGGTGAGGATACATCATATTAGAATCCAATTCATATTTCTCGATGGGACCAGTTGTTATTGTTACAAGTGTTATTTTGCAGACAAGTGAGAATACATCATTGTAGTAGCCAACGCATATTTCTCAACAGCGGAATTCAAACCGGGATTCCCATGTTACATGAAACTCACTACCATGGAAAACCCTCACTACCATGGAAAACCCTTTAATACATGAATATTCAATCGACTAATTTTTCTAACAAGAAAATATTCGAGTCACTCGGCCGACTTTTAATACTCTGTAGGGCCAGGAAAGACCAAAGGAGACCGAAAAAGTAACGGATGGTAAATTTGTTGCAGGTTATACGCAAATTTTTGGATGCGAGATCTTGTACCAGTTACTATATGTCAAAAAAACAATTTGGTGAACTCACGAAGTTGGGGAATATAGATTAAATGTTAAAGGCCCATTCAACTAATCAATGGGAAGCATATTAACTATTGTAAAATAATATTAATTAAACACAATTTATTCATTTTAATTAAATATGAATTTCCTAAAGATATTTACCATGTTATATGTGCTTATATTTTTATTCCTAGGTGAAGGGATTTTTTTATGTGCATTTCATTTCATGTGTTTGGCTTTCTATTCGTATTCAATTTTTTTATGGACATTTATTATATTAATAATTAGAAATTTATGTTTAATAATGTGAATGTTGTTGTTTGGAGAGTTTGATCGACTATTTAGTGTAACAAATTTTCTATAGGACCCACTATGTTGTTGTTTAGAGAGTTTATGCAACACACAACTTTAGGTGTTAGTTGCTGAAACTACATTTCGACTACTCCCTATTGTAGTGGTGGAAACTCTCTTCTACTTTGCAGCAACTCTAGTGTTCATTATTGAAACTACTTTGTTGCTAATTAGCAGAGAAAAATCACTTATACTTTGTTTCAACCCCTCTATAGTTTGTTTTATCTTTGTTTCTAAAATATAGTATTGAATATTAAAATTAAAATTTATAGAAACTCTTTATAATACATGTATATGCTCATTTTAATTATTTTAATGTAAAATATATCAAAACTTTTATGAATACTTTCAAAAATGTTATTATATTTTATAATTGAAAGTTTTTTATCATATTTATCATTATTATTATTTTTCATTATTAAAATAAAAAATAACATGAAAGTTTTATTAAAAAAAATTACAATTTTTTTTAAATTTAACCATAATAAAGAATCTATTCATTAAAAAAATTGTGTTAAAAAAATTAAAAATTTTAAACTATTACATTGTATTTGAGATGTATAGTTTTGTAAATTAATTAAGAATATATAATTATATGAAAAATAAAACTTTGAAAGACAAAATCAAGATATATCATTTTTAATAATGTTATGATAAAAAAGTTGAGGTAGAATTATAAACTATGCATTAGAGAGAGAGAGAGAGAGAGAGAGAGAGAGAGAGAGAGTTAAATTAATTAAGAATATAAAAACATTTGAAAATTCAAATTTTGAAAAAATGACACATATTATTTTAAATGTTTCATTAATAAACTATTGAGATTGTTAATTTGTTTCTTCATACTATTGTTATCTTTATGTTATATTATTTGTACAATTAGTTCTATGCATAATTTTTGTGTGTTAGGTGCAATGAGGGACCCACAACACAGACTAATTATGCCTAAAAGGGTAAAAATATTTCACATTGAATTCACCACTTTCGCATTGAATTAGTTTGGCTCCAACATTTACCCAACACCCACCCTTCCAGGAAAATATTTCCAAATGGTTACAAGAATATCCATTAGGAAATGACACAATTATGCATCACTTTTACAACCGATTAAGAGACCTCAAGGCTTTCCTGAAATAGTGGAATAAGAAATAATTTGAGAATATTTTTATAGAAGAAAGATTTCACAACACAAATGGAAGAATATTAAACAAATAATCATTCCCAAAAGGAAAAAATAGTGAAAACCCTTAAACATTTTGCTCATATTAATACAAATAAATTGATGTTTTTCTATGTAATCTAAGTCCAAAAAATTCTAGATTGGATATAGCATTGCACTTGACTATTCAATCTCTTTGATAAATAATGATCCACGAAGGACCTCATGTAAATATATTTGACTTTTATTCTCATAAGAAAGA
Source organism: Pinus albicaulis (assembly GCA_034641835.2). NCBI lineage: Eukaryota > Viridiplantae > Streptophyta > Pinopsida > Pinales > Pinaceae > Pinus > Pinus albicaulis. The sequence goes on along the minus strand of CM076578.1, from coordinate 1,658,918,532 downwards.
ATCAAGATAAACTAAGAGTGGCTCAATATGACTTAAGTTTACATCATTTCTATGTGATATTAATATAACAATTTAAAGTATCCATAAACTTGTATTCCTAGCGAAATAAAAATAACAAATGAAAATCTCAATGTTAGTTCTAGCATAATCGGTGTGTTATGTGCAATGGGGAGCTGATAACACACACTAATTATGAATGGAAGTGTAAATATAATTCACATTGAATTCACCTTTGGCTCCAACATTCATCCTTCCAAGACAATATTTACAAATGGTTGCAAGAAACCCGATTAGGAAATGACATAAATATGCATCACTTTTACAACCAATTAAGATACCTCAAAGCTTTCTGAAATAGTGTAGTAAGCAAGAATTTGGGTATATTTCTATTGGAAAAAAATTTCAAAAAAAAAAATGGAACATGTTCAACAAAGAATAATTCTGAAAAGGAAAAAGTGGTGAAAACCATTAAATATTTTTCTCATATTAATAAAACAAAATTTGATGTTTTGCCAAGTAATCTATTATGAAACGAGCTCCAAGAAAAAAGAAAAGAGAGATTAGCATATTACAAATCAACCACTTCAAGTGGGAAATCTCCTTTACATTTCATAAATGAAAAATTCATGGATGATTCAAATAACAAAACCTCCTTTATGTATATAGGAGTCCGTGGGGTCACAATATAATCCTAGAAAACCTAAAAATAATAATCTAAGGGCCAACAATAGAAATAGTGGGGTTTTATGGGGAACAATAATAACACTATGGGGACTACAAGGGTACAACAATAATGATAAGGGGGCTACACTACAACAATAAGGGACTACACTAGTAAAATAGGGACCTAACATGCCCCTCTACTTTAAAAAAGTGTTGTTCTCAATGCTTGAGTAACTTGGGATGTTCTGTATAAAATTCTCATCCTCCCATGTGGAATCTTCAGTGGGTAAGTTCTTCCACTTGATGAGATACTCTGAAATTGATCAATTTCGTAGCTGTTGATTTCTTGTTTTCATGACTTCTTTAGGTTCAAATATAATTTTTTCTTCCTCATCAAGTTCTGGAAATATTGTTTGAATTGGAATTTTCTTTCCTATAACCTTATTTAAGCATGAAACATGGAAAATGAGTACACTCGAGAAGATGTAGGAAGCTCCAATTTGTATGTCATAGTACCAATCTTTTGCAAAACCTTGTAAGGACCATAGTACTTTGGAAATAATTTCTTATCCTTCTTAGATTTCTTGAGTGAGATTTGTTATTATGTTTGTAGCTGTAAAAATAACCAGTCTCTTACATCAAAAATGATCTCAATGTGATGTTGATCTTTCTATTCTTGCATTCAATTTTGTCTGAAATTTAGGTTATCCTTTAAGAGTTGGAGAACTTTTTGTTGATGCTTGATGTGATCTTCCACTGCTTGAACCTTAGAAATTTCTCTTAAAGATGATATGATGGATGGTGAATGATATCCATAAACTACCATAAATGTGTTCATTTATGCTGTAGTATGGAAGGAAGTGTTATACCACCATTCATCCAAAGGTAACCACTTCACCCATTATGTTTGTTTATCAGATACAAAACAACGAAGATATCCTTGAAAAAATTTGTTCACTATCTTACATTTCCCATTAGATTGAGGACGATAAGATTAGCTATGGGCCAGTTGAGTACCCAAACAAGAAAATAATTTCATCCAAAAATTTCTAGTGAAAATGGGATCTCTGTCGCTTACAATATTCTTTGGGTTTCCATGTAGCTTTTGAATTGTTTCCATAAATGCAGTAGCAACTGTACTTGATTTAAATGGATGAAATAATGCACAAAAGTGTGCATGCTTGGTAATTCTATCAACTACCACCATGATGACACTATTTCCTTCGGACTTAGGTAAACCTATAATAAAATCCATTAAAAACTCCTCCCAATGTTGACCTAGAATTGTTAAAGGTTGTAGCCTTAATTGTATCAACTTCATTTTGCTATCAAATCAAACATTCAACCACAAACCTTTGAATATTAGATTTAAGGCCATCCCAAAAAAATATTTCTTCACCCTGTGGTTAGTTTTTAAAAATCCTGAGTGCCCTCCTAAAGGATAAGTGTGCAATTCCAAAAGAATATTTTGTTTTAGTTAGGAATTATTACAAAGATATAAATGATCTTTGTACAATAAGGAATCATTTTTCCAACAAAATGCATCAGATGTATTGGGATCTTGCTACAAATTTTGAATGAGTGTCCTCACTTCTTCATCATTCTTCCATTCCTCCCTTACTTCGTTAACCAATCTGGTTGGATAATAGAAATGGCACAAAGAAATGCTTCCACCTCCTCATCCTTTCTTAAGAGTGCATCTGCAACAATATTTAGCTTCCCATTTTTGTAGATGATTTAAAAGTCATAACCCAATATCTTTGTGACCCATTTTTGTTGCTCTTCCAAAGAGAGTCTTTGTTCCAAAAAGTATTTGAGACTATCATGATTTGTTTTTACCTTGAAGTGTCTTCCCATTAGCTTAGGTTGCCATTTTTTTAGTGCATTTAGTATTTCTAACATTTCCTTAACAGAAATATTTTTTGTAAATAATCTCCTTTGATTGGACAACTTCAAAAGAAACGGGTGTTCCTTCTTTCATTAAAATAACAAAAATTCAATTTCCTAAGACATCACATTCTACAATAAAGGTTTTTTTGAAGTTTGGCATAGCTAAGATCGGTGCTAGGCACATTGCCTCTTTAAGATGTTCAAAGGCCTTATTTTTTTCAAGATTCCATGAATATGCATCTTTATTCAATAATGTTGTTATAGGTGTTTCTATTCTCCCATAATTCTTAACAAAATAGTGATAATACCCTACTAACCCAAGAAATCCTCACAACTACCTTATGGTTGTGGGGACTTTCCATTCCTTAATGGCTTTAATTTTTTTAGGGTCTAACTTGACACCCTCCTAAGATACAATATGACCTAGATATTCCACCTCTTGTACTCCAAAGAAACATTTCTAGGTTTTTGCATATAGTTGTTTCTCCTCCAGTAGTTTGAGTACCCTGTGAACATGTTGAACATGATCCTTCCAAGACCTGTTGTAGATTAGTATATCACCAAAAAATACTAACACAAATTTTCTAAGGAAGGTTTTAAAAATGGAATTCATCAACCCTTGAAATGTAGAAGGTGAATAGGTAAGTTCAAAAGGCATGACCAAAAATTCATAGTGACCCTCATGAGTTTGAAATGTTTCTTTAAGAATATCTTCAATCTTAATTATAATTTGATGATATCTTGAATGAAGATCCAACTTGGTAAAACAAATTGCTCCATGTAATTCATCCAATAATTCATCAATCACAGGAATGGGAAACTTATCTTTGATAGTGAACTTATTGATCTCCCTATAATCTGAACACATGCACCATGATCCATCCTTCTTGTGCACCAATACTACTAGAGTAGAGAAAGAACTTTGACTAGGTTGAATTATACCACCCTCTAACATTTCTGCAATCATATTTTCAATTTCTCTCTTTTAGACATAAGGATATCTAAAAGGCCGGATGTTTGGAGGAACACTTATTGGAATAAAATGAATAGCATGATCATGATAAAAAATAGGTGGGAGTCCTTTGGGAGTTTCAAATACCTTGGAATGATTGTCCAAGACTTTTTGGAGATCTAGAGAAATAGATGATTTTGATGTTGGAACTTCTAATGAGGATAATTGTGAAATTACGCCTCATTATTCTTTCTTCAGAAGCTTTTTCATTAAATTGGAGCTTATTATCTTTCCCGTCTTCCCTGTGATACCCTGTAATTCAACTTCCTTTCCTTCCAAATTTTTTTTCAAGAATATTTCTTGAAAATTAAAAGTTACCGTCCCCAAATATTGTAACCATTGTATTCCTAATACAATATTAACACCTCCCATTGGAATGAAAAGCATTGGAATATTCAATACATATTCCCCCATGGTTAGCTTTATATTATGGCATATTCTAAAGAAATTTATAGTCCCTCCATTTGCAACCATCACTTGACACTCTAGTGGTGGGTATAGGAAGCAATTCAATTCTTTGGCTACCTTACAATGCATAAAATTATGGGTACTACCTGAATCAATCAACATTACTACCTTTTTATTCCTGATATGTCCTTCTACCTTGAGAGTTTAAGGAGTGGTAACTCCTACCAATGCATTACAGGATATGATCAGACTCATTTCTTCTTTCTCTATGGTTGGTTCTTGGTGTATATCCTCTTCTTTTGAAGTTTCTTTATCATTTACTTCCTCCTCTTCACAATATATGTAAAATAATTTCTTCTCAACACACTTCTGGCCTTTAGTGTATTTGCTATCACAACTGTAGAAGATCCCTTTTGGTCTTTTTTCTTCCAATTGTTTTGGTGTCAACCTTGTAGGTTGTGGAAGTCTAGGAGTAACAACACTTCCATATTTATAGATGTTAGTGGTGGGCTTGCTTGTTTCCATAAATTTAATTTCATTTTTTCTTGCCAACCTGAATGCCTTCTCCAATGAAGAAGGTTCCCAAAGGTGAACCTCATGTTCAATGTTATCCTTTCAATTACCTATGAAGAAATCAATCATGTGTTCCTCTGGAATATCAGTTACCCTTATATTCAATCTTTGGAAGTCTTTAAGGTGCTCCACCATTGAACCCTTTTTTTATAGATTTATTAAATGGCTAAAGAAGGTGTTTCTCTTTGTATCCTCATAATGTACTATCATTTCCTCCTTAAAAATAGACCAAGTGAAAAAAATTTTACGAGAGAAAAGCCATCAATATCATACAAATGTATTTTTTTCTAAATGTAAAGATATAATCTGTAACTTTTGTGTGTTTTGCATAGTATGAAGATCAAATAATTGCTTCATATATATTATCAATGTTATGGGATCCTTGTCGTCAAAATTCCTCATATCCATATTTGGAATATGGTGGGTCTTCAATCCAAAATCAGAGTTTATTAAATCTTGATTAACATTTATTTTTTTCTCATCATGAGTTTCTTGTACTACCTTTTCGCCATTAGGAATCATTTCTTGTATCAACTTTGTCAAAAATTCCTCCAAACCTTCCATGTCTAGTTTTATATGATTCTTCACATCTTCCATGTTAGCTTCCATGCCATCCATCTTAGCTTCTATGCCATTCATATTAGCTTCCATGTATTTCTTCAAACCATCCATATTAGCTTCCATATGTTTCATCAAACCATCCATCTTGGCTTCCACACCTTTCTTCAAAACTTCCATTTCATTTTTTGTTGCTCTTTGAGAGAGCGAAAATGGGTGCACTTTCTCTTGTAATTTTGATATATCATGTTGCACTTCTTCCTCTTCATGAGTCATTTTAGAGCCTTATGAGGGCTTAATGGGTGTTGAATTATTTCTACGGGGAATTTTAGAACCCAATAATGATATATATGCTTCAATATTCTCTTGGAATCACTTCAAACTGATTTTTCAAACAAGGCTTAAGAAATTTGAAAAAAAATACACACCTTTTTCTTGATTTTGAGGAGCTCGATATTGAAAATGATGTATCTCTATAATTTTGGATCCCCGAGATTTAAGCTTCTGTCTTGTAATATACCTTTGTGTCTTCTTTCCAATTACATAGGTTTGACCTCACTTGGATTCTTCAAGAAAAATTTATTACTAATCTCCCACAATGAGCTAATTATGGACTGGATCAATAGAGAAAACTTATATGGCATGCCACGTGTCACTATTTCCTCCTTTGGCTCTGAAATTGATACACAAAAAACTAAAGTCCATTTAACTTCGACCACTTTTTATAGAATTCTAATCATATGCTCAGAGAGAGATTTATGATGATTTTCCCAAGGTCACCTCTTTGAGATGAAATTCAGGAGCCTGAAAAACTCTAACTTCCATAGATCATATCTCCGAAAATATTGTGAACCAATATTTGAAATGATTTATTCACAAATGGGGTTTTTTAGCATATGAACCTTCGTAGAAAACAAGTTATAGTGAAAATGAAACAATGACCTGTTTGAAGAAGTGAAACCCTAGAATCCAAAGCTTTGATACCAAATGTTATGAAACAAGCTGCAAAAATAGAATAAATTAAAGATCAGCGCCTTAGAAATTAACCACTTTGAGGGGGAAGCCTCCTTTACATTAAATAAATGAACAATTATTGGATGATTCAAATGACAAAACCTCCTTTCTATATATAGGATTCCATGGGGTCACAATATAATCTCGTTCGACCTAACAATAACAAGGGCCAACAATAGAAATAGTGGGATTTTATGGGGCACAATAATAACAGTATAGAGACTACATGGGTACAACAATAACAATAATGGGGCTACACTACAAAAATAAGGGCCTACACTAGTAATATATGGGCCTAACATAATCTAATTCCATAAAATACTACTTTGGATATATCATTGCACTTGACTATTCAATCTCTTTAATAAATAATGACCCAGGAAGTACCTCATGTCAATCTATTTTACTTTTATGCACCTAATAAAGAATAAAGATAAGCTAAGTCTATTTTATATGTATCTTCATTTGTCTCATCTTTCTTCACTAAAATTTCAATATTTTTTTTCTCGATGAAAGGAAATACTATCCTCTTTTTTCTTGAATTAGGTACATGCAATATCTAAAGGGAGTTCTGTAACAAATTACTTTGTATCTTCATGAATTACATGAATGGTCACATTGATCATAAACTTCCAAATTAGAATATATTCCCTACCCAAGGAAATTTTTTCTATAATTTAGTATTTACCATATAAAAATTGCGTCAATGAACTCTTTTCATTAAAATTTCAACCATGCATTTCAAGTTGAATGAATCCTATTAAAAATTTAATTTAATAACACGTAATTAAAAACCATTCCTAATATTAATTTTCTTTAATTATATAATTATAAAAGAAACGTCCAAAAATATCATTCGTACACTCAACTTATATAAGAAAATAAATAAATTCTAGTGGGTCGACATCACTATGTTCATTTAATTTTAAAATAAAAATATTTCTACTTTAAAGGGCCCATTAAACATATACTATGAAAAGTTGTGGAAGATTAACGTATTCATAATATATAAATGAATTTTTTTTAATGAGAAAATACTTTTTGTAAAATCCACACCACAGTCAAAGAATATTGTGCTACGTATGGTCTAGGGAAACATTATTATATAGCTTATATAAGGCCAAAGGGTATATGTGGATCCTATCCACATAGAAACCACATTTAAGTGTCACATTACACTTATTTTAATATGAAATTTGTTTGATATTTGGATATATACCATGTGTCTTTGGGTGGGCTAATTGATGTGTTGATAAGGTGTTTGATATATATATTTTCATATTAAAAAAACATTATAACATTTTTAAAATGATTATGTTTGCTAGTTATGTAAAATTAATTATTATAAACCAAACAAAACAAAATTTTCAATTCCTTGACATATATATAAGGAATAATTTACTTTTTAAAGTATACTAATTAATATATGAGTAGTTAAATTATAAAAATAAAATAAAAATTCAAATAAAATATTATTAAATAATGATATTTGTTGGGGGAGTTGGTTGGGTCTTTATGTTAATGATATATTTCAAGGTGATATACTTCATGAGCAAGACATTAAAGTGTAATTGGTGTAGTATCTAGTTTTATATATGACATTGAGCTAGATGCTACTTGTAAGTGCATGACCTCAATCATGACATTATGGGACATTGATATTATTCCAAGTGTTATCAAACATAGAATTGTTGTTTGTTATGGGAGTATGACCTTAAATTACTTGGTCATCTATGCTAAATTAAATGAAGGTACATATCGTATGGACACCATGTAAGCTTAGGTCATATTAAGCCACTCTTAGTTTATCTTGATTCTTTCTTAGGTGCATAAAAGTGAAATATATTGACATGAGGTCTTTCTTGGATCATTATTTATCAAAGGGATAGAATAGTCAAGTGAAAAGATATACATAAACTAGAATTTTTTGGAATTAAATTACTTAAAATAATATCAATTTTTTTTAATTAATTTGAGAAAAATCTTTAAGGTTTTCACTACTTTTTCCTTTTGAGAATTATTCTTTTTTAAACATGTTCCATTTGTTTTTTTGAATTTTTTTTTTCAATAAAAATATCCCCAAATTATTTATTATTCCACTATTTTAGAAAGCTTTGAGGAACCTTAATTGGTTGTAAAAGTGATGCATAATTATTTCATTTCCTATTGAGGTTTCTTGCAACCATTTGAAAATATTGTCTTGGAAGGATGGGTGTTGGAGCGAAAATAATTCATAGTGAAAGTGGTGAATTCAATGTGAAATATTTTACCCGTATATGCATAATTAGTGTGTGTTATGGGCCCCTCGTTTCACCTAACACACAATGATTATGCATAGAAATAATTTGTACAAACATGAAAGTTTCATTAAGATTTTAATTTGTTATTTTAATTTTGCAAGCAATAAAATTTTATGAATACTTTAAAATTTTATATTAATATCACATAGAAACCATGTAAACTTAGGTCATATTGAGCCACTCTTATTTTATCTTTCTTATAGGTCAATTTGGGCATTAACCCCCAAGACCTGATCAAACTGGGCATCATCCCCCAAGGCCAATGAATAAGGTCTATTATCCCCTTAATTTCAGTTGCTATATGCCCTAAGTCAAGACATTCCTTTTATGGCTTAAATTGTGAGATTTCAAAGGTTTGAAGTATATATTATATGACCCATTGACTCACCAATGCTCCTTTGCAAGGGAATAACTGTGTTGCAGTGCAAATATCTCCATTCAACGGTGTACTACAATGCACTTCCCGCCACTCAAGCCACCTGGGAGTGAAATCATCATTGTTCCAGAAATCTTCACATGGTCAGTGCCTTCTAGAAGAGACCATAGGTGTCATACTTTAAATACAAGTGTCCATTCACCACCCTTGAACTTGGAAACATGTCTCAACTATTATTAGAAATCCATTCAATTCCATTCAATGAGAAACTACCTTCAGTTTCTCTATAAATTGAGCACTCATCTAAGTGCTATGGTGGAAGAAATTTGTGCAAAGATATGATGTTGGATTCTCAATTGATAAGAGATTGAAAGTAATGATATGCTGTTGAGATGATGCTATATGTGATGAGTCTGGAATGAAGTTGGAGCAGGTTGATGAAAAATCGATCTATTGGTTGTAATATTCTCCTCCTACTCTATTAATAAAGATATATGTTCATTTTCAGATACATATGTTTATATCTTGGGAAGTTTATTCTTGATTATGTATGTAATCTCAAATCTAACCGGTTTTTTCGTTAAGATAAATAGATACTTGTATATTGTATGTTGTTTGTTGTTCTCTATCGTCGATTGCAGGAATTGATCTAGCAGCTTTAGTTCGATTGAGACCGACGAAAATGACAATAGAAGGAGAAGGAGAGAGAAAAGGATCACAAGTAGGTTTCTTTCCTTTCTGTCTAACTATTTTTATTAGAGAAAATAATAGTTCTCTTTCTTCTATTGTTCTAAGTGAAGGAACACCACACTCAGGGAATCTAGTTTATCCATAGATTAGAATTCCATATAACAATCTTGATTCTTTCTTAGTACATAAAATGGAAATAGATTGACATTAGGTCCTTCCTAGATCATAATTTATCAAAGATGTTGAATAGTCAAGTGCAATGATATATCTAAACGAGATTTTTTTGGAATTATATTACTTACCAAAAAATTCATTTTTTTGTATTAATATGAGCAAAATATTTAAGGGTTTTCAGTATTTTTTCCTTTTGGGAATTATTCTTTATTTAATATTGTTCCATTTGTGTTGTGAAATCTTTCTTCAATAAAAATATCCTCAAATTCTTGCTTATTCCACTATTTCAAGAAATCCTTGAGGTATCTTAATTGGTGGTAAAAGTGATGCATAATTGCAGCATTTCCTAATGGAGATTATTGCAACCATTTGGAGCTAAAAGAATTCAATGCGAAAGTGGTTAATTGAATGTGAAATATTGTTACCCTTTTATGCATAATGAGTGTGTGTTATGGGTCCCTCATTGCACCTAACACACAACAATTATGCATATAACTAATTGTACAAAGAATATAGCATAAATATAACAATAGTATGAAGAAACCAATTAACAATTGCAATAGTTTATTAATGAAAAATTAAAAATAATGTGTATTTTTTTCAAAATTTGAATTTCCATCCCGTTATATATATATATATATATATATATATATATATATATATATATAATACAATGTAAAAGGTTGTGTTTTTAATATTTGTTTAATTTACTTCAATGTATAGTTTATAATTCTACATCAACTTATTTATTATAAAATTATTAAAGATGATACATCTCATTTTTGTTTTTCAGAGTTTCATTTTTCATCTAATTATGTGTTCTAAGTTAATTTACGAAACTATGTATCTCAAATACAATGTAATAGTTTAAAATTTTTAATGTTCTTAACACAATTGCTTTAATGAATAAGGTCTTTATTATGATTAAATTTCAAAATTGAGCAAAAAAGATTTAATGAAACTTTCATGTTATTTTTTATTTCAATAATGAAAAATAATGATAATGACAAATATCATAAAAATGTTGAATTATAAAATATAATAACATTTTTGAAAGTATTCATAAGGTTTTAGACATTTTATATTAAAAGAATCAAAAGGAGCTTATACATGTATTATAACGAGTTTCTATAAATTTTTATTTTAATATACATAACTTTGTTTTAGCAACAAATCTAAAACAAACTTATAGAAGGGCTGCCAAAAAGTACAAGTGATTTTCCACTACTGAGTAGTAGTAAACTAGTTTCAACAATGAACACGAGAGTTGCCGCAAAGTAGAAGATAGTTTCCACCACTACAACAGGGAGAAGTAACAACTTAGTTTCAACAACTAACATCTAAAATTGTGTGTTTCAGAAAATCTCTGAAGAACAACATAGTGGGTCCTCCAGTAAATTGGTTACACTACATAGCCGATCAAACTCTCTAAACATCAACATTCACACTGCACTCAAGGTTTCCTGAAAGTTCTTACTTAGTGAGAATCAAGGATTATGTCCTTTATTTAGAGTGATAAATTAAGCATAACATTCACACTGCATTCAAGGATTCCTGAAAAGTTATCATTGAGTGAGAATCATGGATTATGTCTTGCATTTACATTGATTGATTACAAATAAATTTCTAATTCTTAATATACGTATTGGAAAAATCCGTACGAAATGTCCATCAGAAAAAAAATTCAAATACAAATAAAAATCTAAACACATATGAAGTGAAATGCACATCAGAAGAAAAAAATCCCCTTGCATGCGAATAAAAATATAAACACATATAGAACGGTAATATCCTATGTCAGTTGTTTAAATTGTTTAATTTATACACACCCAAAAAAAATCATTTGAATTAAAAAACAAATCCAAAAAAAATTACCTCACCGTATACAAATTAGAACTCAATTATATTTAATTTATGTAAATGAATGAGAAAATTCATATTTAATTAAAATGAAAAAATTATATTTAATTCATCTGATTTTATCATCGTTAATATGCTTCCCATTGAGTAGTTTAATGAGGCTTTAACATTTAATCTATATTCCCGAAATTCAGTGAGTTCATCAAAATTACTTTTAGGCATATAGTAACCGGTTACAAGATCTGGCATCCAAACATTTGTATAACATGCAACAACTTTGTTGTCTATTAGTTGTTAGGTTAGTTTTTGGGTCTCCTTCGGTATTTCCTCGCCCAGAAGAGTATTAATTGTTGACCGAGTGATTTGAGTATTTTATCGTTAGAAACAAATGGTGGATTGAATATTCATGTGTTAAAGGGTATTTCATGGTAGTGAGTTACCTATAACACAATGATACCAGTTTGAATGGATTGAATATTGACATGTTAAAGCGTGTTTCATGGAAGTGAGTTAGCTATAACACGATGATCCTAGTTTTAATTTTGTTGCTGAGAAATATGCATTGGCTACTACAATGATGTACCTTAGTTGTGAGCAACAGAAAACTCGTAACAATAGAAACTGATCCCGTTGAGAAATTTGCATTGGTTGCTATAATGTTGTATCCTCACCTTTCTATAACAGAACACTCAGAACAATAGCCTTGACATGGAGCTTAAGATATGGTGTAGCGATAATGATTAGATTTACATTTCAAATCACACCACTTAAATGGCATTGAATGCATTGGATATATGGCATGGATGATGGTGGATGGGCGTGAAACAATAGACTTGGAAAACGTGGGACCAAAGACCTCAACTGAACTTGAGGAAACATTACAGAGAAAGTTGAAGTTAACGAAGGACGTTCACCAGTAACAGAAAGGGACATAAAAAAAAGGGTAAAAATTCGAATGATTAACTTACTATGTTTCTAAATAGAAGGAAAACTAGCCTTGTAAGAAATGCTACATTAAAGAATTAATTCTCGAGAATTTTTCATTCTCATAGTCACAAAATATTTATTTCAAAATGTTTGTGATATCAAAGAAGTAATATAGTACTTAAATGCTAAATTAAAAACATGTCAAATAATATTTGTGTTTTTTTAGATAAATGTCTTTCGGATTAATCACATCATACGGATTTGGTCAATGTTTTGAACCATCTAATGTGGTTCATCCTGACTGCGAAAATAATGATAAACATATTTCACTCTTAATTATTAATAATAGATATTTTTTTAATGGATATAATCCTCAGAAAATAACAAAGAGTTGGTGGTTGGATGCCCAACTTTCTCGCATGAGAGGTTTCCTTAGTCAACTACAGTACACCACCATGAGTCATGTGCTCTGTTCAAGAAACAAGATGGCAGATTGGATGGCCAACAGGGGTACAAATAAGCCAACTCATGAATTTCGTGGCACATGGGATGAACTACTCTCAAAAGAAGATATGGACCCTGGTGAAGTACGGAACATCCAAAGTCTCATGGACAAAGACCTTCAAGTCCCCAGTGGGGATGTCCAATCACCGGGACAAGTGGGTTATGGGGAGTTAAGGCTCTCACGACCCTAAGACACTGTAATGCCCCCAATTCATGTGATTTCATTTTAAATTTAGTTACTTGAACTTTACATCCTAAGGGGAGTGGACCCAAAAGGATAATTATTTTGTGAATGTAATTAAACATTTTATTGAGGAAATGAATAAATTATTGTGGTGCAGATTGACCAAAAATGAGATGATGAGATCACTTGCTAAATCTGTGAGGATGGATGAGGCAAATATTTCCCCACAATCTTTCAAAAATCCTTGAAAGACAATAAGTTTAAATTTAGATTTTTGAGGAAAAATCTGAATTTCCCCAATGATGAGGAGAGTAGTTGGGAAGAGGTAAAAAGCTGGGAAAGCTGAGGAAAAGCATAAAACAGCTTTAAATAATCCCTAAATTGGGAAGCCTAGGCAAACAGGAAGAAAAGCATCCTGAGATTCTGGACGCAGAATTAGAAACATGCTTTGGGGAACAATAGCTTAAATAAGCTACTCCTAAACAGATTGAGGTTGGTCTGTGGTGGAGGTGATCTCAGCTCGGGGGTGAGTCCTGGAGACAGACGGACTCTAAGGTTGGGAGGTTGGTCATTTTGCTGAGTGGTATGTAATTCTACTTATCTGGTGTTTTCTTTACTTCAGTATGAATTGGCTACATATAAAGGTTTGTCATATATTATACGGTAAATGCTACATTTAATAGAATCAGTAGAAGGTATTCACCTTCAGAACTCTGTATAGTTGTAGACATTATCTGTGTGAAATAGAATCCACCAGAATTTCTAAACCATCTCTGGTTCAGATCTAGGGATACTTGTATGTCCATAGAATACAACACTTGAATTTATTTCAATCTGCTTCTCCTATGTTAATGCACTCTATGAGCAAGAATAAAATAGAGCAATAGGAGAGTTACTATACCCAGATAAGAATGTGCATCTGAGAATTCATATTTAAAAAAAAAAAAAAAAACATAGACTGCACTAGAAATCTGTACATTCCTCATATGAAAAGAGAGATATATAGGAAGTTAATTTTATATGCAGAAATTTCTAGTACTGTTCAAGTATCTGTAAATCTTATCTTAAAAATTTGAAATTGTAAGAAGTCTTTGGCATAATAAAAATCTATTTGAGTATTAGTCAACACAAAAATTTGAAGGTCAAGCAATTTCTGAAGAAGGCAGGACCAGAAGAAAACCTATATTCAGACTGTCAGAAATTGTATTACAGTAGTTATAGTCGGAGAAATTGATTGTTCATCCATTAACCCTTAGAAAAAAGATACCATGCTATTAATGTAGTGAACAGTATATCTCTAGACACAACCAAATTAGGCTATGTAAATGGTGTATAAAAATCTCTGTCTATGCAGAAAAAAATTTAATCATATTCATGCCTTACATGCATAATTGCATATAACTGTACTGGAAATGATTTTAGAAACCCATATAAAACTGAATGAATACTTTTATCTACTACACGTCCTCAAGATAAATCTCCAAAGAAGAAACGAGAAACTAAGTATGATGCGAAAGCACTTTCAGTCATGGAATCATTGATTTACAATAGCGATCTACACTTAAATATCTAGATCGGTGGGGTAGCACAGTCATCACCGACATCTTCTGAGATTTGTATTATCTAAACTAATTGAACCAGGAAATCAAGGTATTTACAACAAGAACAGCAGAACATAATAGAGATAAATAAAACGAAATTTCAGAAGGTAACCAATATGGTGCGCAAACATGTCATACACAGTAATGATAGGTTATCCTTCTAGTGCGAGACAATACAAATTATATAACGAGAGAAAACCTGTAGGAGAGAATATGTAGTTGAGGGAAGGGGCGGCTATAGATTACATGAATGAGTATCAGAACCAATAAACTGACAAATAAAGTGCGAGGTCAGCATAATGACAGGCCTCGAATCAAAGATAAACCAAACTGTGCGCATAGTTCATTGTCCATTTTGGTTTTTCTGCGACATTAAATACACAAATAAAATCGAATAGCAATGTGGTGCATTGTCTGCACAATATGGGTTTAAAACCAGTAACATATAGTATTGATACAACTTTGACCGCTTTGACAGTCATGCCCTGCAAAGTAAAACGATGGCAAAACGAAAAATTTTCAGGGTAGGACGTCAACCGTCTACACAATAAAAGAAACCCCTGAAAGGGAGATTAGGGGCATCGAAGTAACAAATAGGTCATTGCCAGAGGCGATGCAAATTAGCAGGGTCAGAAATTTCATTTGCCAACGTACTCACATAACCTGAAAACAAAAATACCATACGCGTTTGGAAGAGGCACAAGCCGAAAATCAAGTCGATAAACCAGTAGATGGTATGATATAGAAATGGTGGGAACCAAGGTTACCTGTACAAGTGATGAGGAACGAATAGAAATCCTGGAGAAAAAAAAAGATATACCGAAGAATAAGAATGGCATCCATTGTAGCGAATGGTAGCTGTAGAAAATAAAATACAATTGGTTCCTGTATATCTATATACACATCTATCACAGACAAATAAACACAGTGGGAGTTTCAACTAACCATAACGAGCTCGAAGAGACTTCGCCTTGAACTAGATCAGGCTGTCTGTCGAAGTTCAAAACCCTCACACATCTTCAGAATCTCGAATGCAAAAGGGAGAAACGTAGACATAGAACGTAGTGGGTTGGAGCCTGCGGACTTGGGAAACAATCCAACGCGTGTTCTGAGAAGGCGTCGTCCTGGAAACCATCAGAAAAATTCATAGAATATACATCATTAAATCTGACAGACATCTACCACAGAAAGAAAAAATTTTAAGATGTGAACTTGGTTACCTTCCTGCTGAAAGCTAGAACCACGCACTGGTAAAAATCCTCTCGAGTTGCGGCACTTCGTGGAGTGGAGCGAAAAGTAGAGATGCATATGAGAAAGGATAATGAGATGAAACGAAAAAACTGGAAGATAACGAGGCTGAAAAAAAAATTGTGTTCGCTTGAAACCCTAGCTCGTGGCTCGATAACAGCTCGGGTGTCAATTCAACAGAGGAATGGCATTCTAGGGTTTCCAAACCAAAACCAAAAGCACAGACAAGGACTCATGAAAATCCCGATAGAGATCAAAACATTAAACTCCAGCGTATGAAATCGTCCTTTCAATATCATATGTCAGTCGAACAACTCAGAGTTGGATTTTCACGCAATTAAAAACAAATCGACAATCCCAACACATGAACGACCATAGCTGGCACGAATCTCTGCTATACAAAACCCGATTTCATAATCTACGTGTCTTCTTTACACTAAACTCTTATCAAGTCAAAGTATCAGAGTTGGGTGAACAAATTAACTCGCGCCACATCGATAAGGACGTAGGTGCAGGGGTTGACAAGCCTACACTTGTCGACCGTGTAGAGATCTTTTATATCTCTTACATGTTCCAAGTGAGAAAATGGGTCAGTATTAAATATATTCAAGTGAGAAAATGAGTCAGTATTAAATGAAAATGAGGGAGCCATGTATATACACCATCGCTATACAAGTGGCGTAACCATGGTAAGGGGAATGAAATTAATTCGTGCACACCCCCTCACCAATAGCACGACACCCCCCAACCCTTCGAAAAGATCAGGATTATGTAGAAGCCGAAATTTCAATTATGATGTACTGAAATTGAAAACTTCAATTGAGGTATTGGTGGGACAGAATGACTTAACAAGGGTATTATAAAATTATAAGGGTTGTCTTATATTTTATGGAAGTTTAAATAACAAATTATCATATGAGATAAATCGAAGGTAATCATATACAGTTAAGGGTGCATTAAGATGATTTAGATTCAACCATGAAGGACAAGTCAATCACCTATATAAAAAAAAATAAAAATAAAAATTGGTTGGAAAAAGGGAGACATGACAGACACGCGTCCACTTACTCACCACCCTCCCATGTGAGAGTGGTAATGGGCGTTCGGGCAAGCGATCCTATGACATGTAAGATGGGAGTTAACGACGGGATGGACATCGCACAAACCATTTAGTATTCGCGGGCGATGGTAAAGTTTGGTGCTCTGGATTGCAGAGATAAACAACCATTGGATCTAAAGCCTTGGCTTGAGTTCCGCTAACTTGAGACGAGGAGGGTGATAGTTCTATCAGGTTGCAGTGGAGAGAGTTTGGCTTCCAGGAGGCATCCTAGCAGCAACACGAGCACACTACACCAAGAGGCAGAAGAAGGTGGTGAAGGTGAATTTGTTATGGAGAGAAAGTCTCTGGACTGGTGTTCCTGATGTTCATCCTAGTCACCCAAACCTAATGTTTAGACAGTGTAGAAGAAATTTTTCCTTGGCCAAGCCTTAGGGTGGTTCTGCCTTGGGCTTACAGAGTACTTAGGCTGTCCTTCGATTCACATTTGCGGGTGGTGGCACTTTTGCACCTCCTCGGATGGCATTGTGGAGATTGGTGTTTGGCATGTTTCTCTTGTCTACAGTGCTCCGGACACAGCCAATGACAAACTCAGCCGAGGGTGCTAGGACGGACCGTGGGTTTTACAGGCTGCAAGACCCAGAGCGACTTGGGGCTGCAGCCCAACACATCATGAGGGAATGGTGGGTGGTTGCATGCCACGAGAACGAGGTCGATCATGGGGTGGTGGTCTTGGACGTGGCATGGAAAACCGCCATGTACCCAAGGACTCGAGCTCCCAGTTGGAGTCTATGCACAACCAGCAATAAAAAGTGGCCATGGTAGTTTCTCCAGCCCATTCACCAGGATAGATTGAAGCTCTGGCAACCCTTGCAGCCATTTTTTCTTTACTCTAGCAGATCCAAATCGACTTGGACACCCTACAAGAACGAAGGTATGAGGATCGTAATGAAATAGGGACCTACATGAATGTTGTTCAAAACCTGCAGACAGAGACCCTCGAAGCTCTGGAGAGTCTGCGTTGTTTATTGCGCTGCTCTCAAGATGACCTCCGAGTCATATCAGCTATTATATGCACAATTACGATTGTCTCTTTGGGGCTCCTCCACTTGGTCCCCTACACCCTCCCCTATGTTGATAGTTCTGGTATGTTCATTTTGTAATTTTGCGCTGAAAATAACCAAGACCATCAAATGGCTTGGCAAGCACCCAAGTCCTTCTAGGCATTGCATGCCTTCTGGGTTGCCTGAATGTAATACATCCATGCTAGCTCGTACTGTGAATTTGGTTTATGATGTGATAATACAATCTAGACTTTGACCGAGAAAAAAAATTAGATAATGTTTTAATTTTTAATTATTAAAATCAATTATAACAAAAAAAAAATGTTAAGTATTATATTTTAATTACTTAAAATATTATTATTTATTAATATAAATAATTATTAATATAATAATCATAAATAATTATTATTTAAGTATTAATTATTTATTTTTTATTAGAGGATATTTTGAAGGAAGTATCATAAATTTAAATTCATCTTAATGTGGATGTATCAAGTTATGAGGGGATTATATTTCTTTTCACTATAAAAACAAATTTACACCTCAAAAAATTTAATCACTCTCTAAATTTAATAGATCCAAAATTAAAAATAAATTTAAATAAATTTAATTATTAATTATACTTGTAAATATAAATATTGAATTTATGTATTTTATTTTTTACATAAATTGAATAAATTAAAATGTTTAACAAACAAAATATAAAATTATAACATCTCTTATATACTAAACGAATACACGTAACATAACAAGAAAATTACAAAATCTTCGAAAGAAGTTGTGCAATGTGAGGGTGTGTACTCTATTCCAGCCTATAAAGGGGAAGAAACTAGTGTCAATACATATGTGAAATCAAAGGGGAAGGGGTCCATTTAGATGTCATTCCTGTGTTAGCCACTAGGCACAAGGATGAGGTGACGACGAAGTCAATAACGATTCTGACATTTGAGGTAAGAGGGCTAGAGGCGACAATGCTCATGTTGACTAGATGCTCGTCCACAAGGGTTCCACCAATTGAAGACATGCACGTTCCATGAAGTATGAGATAATCCAAGTTGTATATATGAAATTATGTTTTATATTTTGTTAAGCTCGTTATGTGTAGTTTAATGAATAATTGATATTGTGTTTTAATAATAAAGATATTAATTGTCATGATTAATGATTGATTTGAATATAATGACAACAGTTAAGGTTGTGACTCGCTCTAAGATTTAAAATTAGTTGTCCATCTGCACAGACGACAATGGTATAGGCATGCCATGGCTTCTGTGCATCCTGCAGCATTGGCCTCGAGTCTGGAAGATGCATCCCATGGCTTCCTTGCGTCCTGTAGTTCATTGAAGCGGAGCAAAGTTCTAGAGGGTTTCACCGGTTGTTTCAATTTCAGGAGCTTACTTCTTCAATTGCAGAAAAGATGTTATAGGGAATCATCATTTTCATTCCTTTCAAAAATACTTACGTTCTCAAGTCAGCATTGTCTGGTTTAGGTCGTTTACATTTTTACTAGTTTTTGCTTCTCATGCATTGTGTGACCTATATTCTACTTCTGCACACCTTGCAATTTATCATGTGTGGTTGGCAGGTGCTTTCCTTGAATTTGCATTTTGTGATTTACAGTGAATGACTGGTTGCAGTTTTTTTTACTGATAGTTGCATTAACTGTTCTTCTGTAAAGTTGCACAAAATTTCGTAGCTGGAGTGAAAGTAGGTAAAAAGAAATGAATGCAATCATGATACCTAGATCATTTCCATCGGAAATGAATTTCACACTTAATATGCACAACTTAGTGATTAGCAATGTTATTATGAAATTAATTAACGGATTATGCGTGCCATTTATCAGAAATTTGTAGTGAGTTCAACCGGATTATAACATACAAGTGCAGATATTCTCCTCTAGGAGCGTAAGGATCCGTCATAACCTGAGAACAGTTTTCTGAAACATTAATAATATGATTTTCAATTTGAAGGAATACAAATACAAAAATAAATATATTTAGAAACGTATTGATTAAATTGGGAAGCAAACCTACCGATGCTACTAAACACGGTTGTGTGGAGGTTTCGTGCAGCTCTACATCAAAACGAGTGGTACCGTGTTCAACATAAATAATTGTCATTGCACTTCATCAGGGGTTACTTCATCACCTATGTTGATTCGTGTATCGTCGTAGAATAGAATGATCCCCATTTGAAGATAGAAATCGTTGAGAACGCGTGGGATAAATCTAGATTCCACAAGGTTCCGCTTTATCTCCTCCATTCGCATGAATCAATGTCGTGGGATCCGAAATCAAGAAGTATGAAATCTGAAAGTGGATCGGAAATCTGAAATCTTGCGAGTGGAAAATGCATAATCAAGAACCGTCAATGAAATAGCGGAGATGCCCTCCATCCTTTTTAAAGGGAATAGATGGAGAAAGCAGGAGCCAGACATTCCTTACCTAGTTATTTAAATCATATCATTAAAAATATATATCTAACTTATGAGATTAAAAACATATATCTAACTTATGAGGTGTGGAGTTTAGTTACATTATATATTATTTTTAAAATGTGTTAAAATTGGCTTGGATTTAAGAGTTACATATAATATATCTTAAACTTGTGTGTTTACGACGTATGAACTTTAATAATATGAAGTTTAACTTCGATGTGATTTAATAATGTTTTATTATTTTCTTTGAAGTATATTTATATATTTAAATATATATTAGTTTATTGAATGCTGTTTAATTGGTAATCAGATCTGTTTAAAATAAATTTTATATTTATTAATATTGTATATAAAAACTATATATATTGATATTTTTAATTACTAATAGTTTTATCTTATTGTTATATATAGAATAGATCATTACCTCTAATTTTAGGTGACGATGATTTTTTTTAATAACAAGATAGTAGTGAATAATGATTCTCTGGGATAACAAACAAATTACACTTTTACTTTCGTGTATAAAACATTTAAAAAAAATAATATAAAAATGAAATATTGTATCCTATATAACTTACAAGTAAGAAATCTTCACGACTCCTATGGAAATATAAATAAAATTCTTTTATATTTTATCATATTCAAATATTTAAATAAGACCTTTCAAACTACACAAATTCAAATGTACATGATCTTCCTCAAATAAATATTTTCCAATAAATTACTATGCCTAAGACTACCCATTAATCCTAGAACTACTTTTATTGATGAAGCAATATGGAAATTCATATATTGAAATTCATGTATTTTGAATCAAAGGAATTAACATTTGTACCCGCATTTTTGAAACAGAAAAATTAATGCTTCAATCATAGAAATTACTTTGATCAATGTGAGATGTATGTGTATATACCCCAGAAATGATAATTTGAGTTCCTGTGGAGAAACATTGTTGGTTCATTAATCCTAGATGAAATGGAGTTATCATCATGTACTGATCATGTTGGAGGTTGCATTATTGCCCATGCTCCTGCGTCACGAAAATCACTCATGATTATAATTTTCCTGCAAATTTATCTAAATTTCTTTTCAACATGCATATCATTTATCATTTCCCCAAAAATAATACTCCATACATGGAGAAGGGAGTTTAAAAAGTGAAATGTTAACATTTTCATTTATATTTTGAGCCTATTAAGAGACTTCACAAAGAGGGCATCCCTTTTTAGAGGATTTTTAATGTCTATGTCATGTAAACTACCCATTAATATTTATCTTCGAGAATACAACCGGAAGGATGGTGCTATTTTCTTTGCAATCCAACATTTGATTCGTAGATGTTATGCGGAATTGTGAATTACAAATAAATAATTCTTCCCTAGACAGGTGCTTATCTAGAACAATAGGTCAAAGTCTTTACAACTATCTTTCCTAATTGTAAACAGACACACAAAATTAAAAAAGAATCGTACTTGGAGTCCAAGCGCTTCCAAAGTTTCCTTCTATCGCTTTTGTTGTAGCTTCAAATTCCAGCCGATTGTGCAAAATATTTCCTGCAAGAATGAACACTAAATAGAAAGAGATAGAAATAATAAATATGTCTATTCAAATTATTTAGCTAAATCAATAAAGCATAAACCATATACATCAAGTAAGAAATCATGATATGGAAAATCAAAGCTTATACAGATGCATATAGGGAAACATAAGCAGTAAGCTTTATTAATGATAGAAGTGGATCTTACAACCCAGTGATTGATGTAGTGTCACCTTCTCCAGTAGCATCCCAGCCACATCACAATGCAGATATCTCCAACATTATGTCACTCACATAAACTCCTTAATTGAAATCCCACCAACATTTCTCTACTCAAATTCTTCCTTCTCAAACACTAAGATATGTGCTCAATTTATAGAGGAGCTGAAGGTAGTTTTAAAATCAATGACTTTCCAATAATAGGAAAGACATGTTCCCAATATTGTATATGTAAAATGGACACATGGATTCAAATTTTGACACATGTGAACTCTTTTATAAGGCAATGGCCAAGTGGAGATTCCAGAACAATAAGAATTTTGCTCCTAGTGTGACCAACGCACCTATGAGTGTTGGGAAGTGCTGTGCAGAGAAGCCTTCGATGGGGCTACCTACATATGCAATGCACTTAGTCCCTTTAGAGGCAGTGTTGATGAGCTCTCATATGATATATTATAAACTTCAAATCTTTGAAACCTTTGCAGATGAAATTCTTGAATGATTTGTCTTGTTCTTTGTCTTAGGGCATATAACAAATGAAATGATAGGGGATGATAGACCCTATTCATTGGTCATGGAGATGATGTCCAGTTAACCAGGTCATTGGGAATGGTACTCAAATTGACCTATAATAATCGCCCCCTAAAGAATGAAGTCAGAATAATAATAAAAATATTTTTATTGAGATGCTTTACACTATGATGGGCTGGATATTAAGCGGAGTAGCGACCTGCATCAATCTTACAATACATTACATTATGATATATCCTCTTGATCATAATTACTGAGGGTAGGCATTCCCATGTTCAGCACATAAAAAATCTAATAACATGTACATAATTCAGAAAGTCGTCTACATTGGAATGTTGCCTAATACATACATGCCTACAGATATATGCCCATGTTTGGATGACGATCTATATGTAAGGTCACCGTATAGTTTATTTGTACAAAAATCCTAAAATTGCAGTCTAGATGGTTGAAACTAGATCCGGGGTCTTCTTATCTCGTTCACTCGATCATTCAGGTACAATTCTATCCATGCGAATATATGATTTGTAGTCGAGCATGGAAAGACATTGTTTGATTACCAGCCAATGATGTGAGTTGTTAACAAACACGATTGAACCACCATTGATGTCAATGTCTCTCAAGGTAATGTAGTACATTTCGTAAGGTGTGAATAGATGATTTGATGTCGAACGCAAAACAAAATATTTCGGTCAAAACTCCAGAAGTGAGGATCTTGTCGATGTTGTAACAAGCCTCATGGTACTAGAACATAATGTTTCTAAGTGAACTTCCGAAATAATTATTTGTCATCTACAAGAAGTTACCTTATTGAGAAACAGGAGTTATTGATTTCAGAGACAAAGGTACGACTTGGTATAGTAATTGTCAAGGTTGATGGTCATGAGAATGAAGGTTTATGAGTATTATAGAAGGATGAGTATTCACTGAATGACTTCTCTTGAACATATTAGAGACACTAAGATGAGTTGGCAACATTGACCCAAAACCAAAGTGAAGGTATGATGAACCATAGATATGAATGAACCGTCTAGAATATTACCCAACCCAAATAGTCATGGGGATGGAGTGAAGTGTCATGTTCAAGAACAACCTGCTACTGTAGAGAATTCTGCTGACTTTTCCCAAATTTTCCCCGGTCATTTGTCGACTAGTACCTCTTTATTTTTGAACAAGATTGAGGAGGATGGCATTTGATTGATCTATAATTCAAACCTCCGAGTGAATAATGTATCACTATTTAAAAATTTAACGAGTTTAGTGATGCATGAAACTCGATTCTTGCCATGATCGACAAGCCCATTACTTTTTCATATTTAGAGAGTTTGAAAAAGAGGACGAAAGAAAACTGCAAAAGTACTTTTTTCGTAAAGTTTTCACTCAAATATGAAAAAATGTAAAATAATATCTGAGAGAACCTCTTTAGCCATGTTCAACCAAAGTATTCTTTTTTCGTAAATAATCTATCGTAGTCTGGAAAAGGGTTAAACTTATATTGAGTAGATATCAATTCATTTACTTTTACGAGCTTGAAAAGGAAAGTGCTCAAAAATATTTTCACATAATTGGAGTCTGAAAAGAGCTGAAAGAAGACTCCAAGGGTTCCTTTTTCGCAGTTATCAAAGCTCTAAAAAGAGATAAAAGTGCACTTCAAATCCTTTTTCGTTTTTAAAAAAGTTCGAAAAATAAGGAGAAAAAAAATGCTTTGTGTTCAAATCATTCTTGAAATAAATTTGCATGACTAATATGTTAATTAGTTGTAGAACCTGTTTAGAACAACATCAAATGGATTAAAAATACCTGTTTCATGATAAAAATATAATAAAACCACAGTCACAACAATAAATATTCATTACAAAAAAATAAATGACTATTAAAAAGAGTTTTACTATTCATTTTTACCATTCAATAGTTACCATTTGAATTTTGGAGCTTTGAACATATTTTTCCTCTGAACTTCAGCGGTCGATTGCATGCAATTGGTAAGAATGTTTTGAATGCCCCCTGCAAGAGCACATGTTGAATGCCCCCTGCAAGAGAAGATGTCAAATGCCCCTGCAAGAGCAGATGCCCCCCAAGCTTCATTTCATTCACCTAAGTAGATTATTGGCTACCAATAGCTGGATGGAATGAAGGTTCATTATAGGGGAGGATTTGTTTCATCTTTTAACAAGTTTGGCATAGGAAAAGAACTATGATCATGGAACATTGTCTCATTTTTTAATGAGCTTGACAAAAGAAAATTAATTATGCTCATGAATTTGTTTCATCTTTTAATGAGGTTGACACAGTAAAAGAACCATACTCATAGGCACTTGTTTCATTTTTTAATGAGGTTGACACAAGAAAAAAGAACTATCCTCAAAACTTGTTTCATTTTTTAACAAGGTTGACACAGTAAAAAGAACCATCCTCATCACTTGATTCATTTTTTAACGATGTTAACACAGGAAAAGAAGCATCCTGATAACATGTTTCATTTTTTAACGAGGTTAACACAGGAAAAGAACCATCCTCATAAATCTGCTTCATTTTTAACGAGGTTGACACATAAAAAGGACCATCCTCATTATGCAGTTGGACTAGTGTGTGTGTGATGGAAAAGACGTAGTCTAATGGAGTCATCATTTAAGGAGTTTGATGAACACCACAAATGATAAGTTATAACATGCATTGACGGGTGTTCTTTAGGGTTTCCATTGAATTTTGGAATTTTCGAGGGTAATTTATGTGGCATCACCAGCCACCAAGGAAAATAACTAATGGGATCAGCTTGATATTGCAGTAAAGATGATAATAAAATATCAAGCCATTTAGTACTGATAAGCGAGGAACCATATAGGATTCCAGATGATGACATGGGTGAATTTAATGGAAAAAAAATCGACGATGAAGCAACAGTAGATGTTGTCGCAACTGAAATAGATGGTTCAGTCTCGGATGTTATCTCAGACATGCTCAACATGACCCAGTGTACACCCTATAGAATCTACAGGAACTTGAAGTGAAATAGGATCAATAAAAGAAGAGGAAGGTGATTGAGGAAAAGACTCATATAGGTAAAGCTCCTATCAAAAAGGAGTTGGAGTTAAAGGTGTCTCGTCTTGTGATATTTCTTCAATCAAAATCAAACCAGGTGGAAGAACTTCATCGTCTGGCACGAACTAAATTTTAGGTGGTCGACTGCGTGATATGGGAGACTCAATGGCTATAATATATTGCGGAGTTACCAACATAGGAACAACTTCTGGTTGTTCAACTTCGGGATCAATATTTTCTCCACATAGGGATTATAGCAACTGAAATATAAGGGGATGATAGACCCTATTTCATTGGTCCTGGGAATGATGTTAAATTTGACAAATAATAGCTTCCCCCTAAAGCACAATGGGATCCAAATCAAATTCTAGTTGAACAACGTCAGGTTCGGGAGGTATGGTCTCACTGATTGGATGGATCATGACCACGGGTAGCTGTGAGGACTCTGTCTCCACAACAGTAGATGAACCAGGATATGTGGAAAAAATTTGATCTAACTCTAGTTTATGGGAAGATAATGTTTCACCAGAGGTACGAATTGTACTTGATTCGGCAAAGCATGATCGCCTTCGCCTACCAGAAGTAACTTCTCGTGGTAAAGGTGGTTTTAATTCTAGTCTACGCGAGCAACGGGGGAATGATTTTTTTCTTCCATGATTATTGATTTTTTTTAACAAAAAAAATAAACAAAATGAAAGGGTAATGCTAGGAAAAAGGGTTTACCAAGAAACCGTGAACTGCATAATACCTCCTGGCAAACTAAGAAGTATGGGCAGGAAATCTCCTCAAATGTTGTGTTTAGTGTATTACAATTTACAAGGTGTCCGACTCGGTTCACTATGGATAGATAGAACCTAAAATTTGTCCTCCCAAATATACCTCAAAGTACGTGGAGGCCTAAGTCCATATTAGTGTTGTCTGATGTGAAACCGCATAGTGAGAGCACTCCTTTATACTTTTTGTACTGTAACACCACCCGATATACTTGCAAGTACGTGGACAAGATATGATATAATTACGTATGTGGAGTGAGGTATCACACTCGAAATGTATCGTAGACAAGTTAACAACAACTGCTATGTTTTACAATGCCAGAACACGTCTCTAGGCTAGACCTTCTAAATGTTATCGTTATGGTTCCATTGCTTTATTTGGTAAATTGAGATAAATTTTAAGTTGATATTGTTTATTAATTTTCCTTTCAAATGTTCACCACGATGATACATTGGAAATTTCTAAAATGCAAACTAAGAATGATAAGAAATCTTTCACTTTTTGTTTTTTAATGAAAATCCTAGCTAGTAGAGGGAAAGAGCAATCAATTTGAGAGAAAATCAATGAGCACAAACTAAATGAAAATTTCCTAATTGTTCCATTTGCAAAATACACAAACCACTACATGCAAATGCAGGTTTTTATTTTCAGTTCCTTTAATGTTATGAATGCAGAAAAGAAACTAAGTGCACTAAATCAACAAAAACAAATGCCTTTTACTTTTGAGAAATGAGCGATATAAATAAAAATTTCTCTTTTGAACGAAAAATGAGGAATTAAACAACAATTTATCCTATCAGGAAATGAATAATTTACGACAATTTCCTTTTTCAAAATAAAATGGATCTAATGCGACAATGGAAATACTTTGAAATCAATTTGTCAAAGATAAAGAAAAATGCTTTAAACAAACATTAAACAAATATTTCTTTCAAAGGAGGAAGAGGTAGATAAGATCATTGGTCAATATGAGGCTTAGGTTTTTCAAAACATAACAGAGAACAAATTGAAACAAATTGCAATGACAAATTCAATAAAGTTTGGATGGTTTCAGGAGGCAACACATTCTCTAAAGAGAGACAGTGATTTGCAACACAGGCCTGAAAGGGAGGAAATTCTATGCAAAGCTTTGTGTCCTATCCAAGAGTGCATTGGACTTAGTGTAAAATGAAAAAAATAGCTCACTAACACACTTCTAATGGAAATTTGGATTTGAAAAAGCCTAATTTTTGTGAGTAACAACTACTGGGTGAATAAACAGAGAAAATCAGAGGCTAAAACACCTAGGATAAAGAGTAAAGTCCCGAGTGGAGTCGCCAATTTGTTATGTAGAATTATGAATTATGGATAAATCATTCTTCCCTAAATAGGTGCTTATCTATAACAACAGGGAAAATTATTTACGACTATCTTTCCTAACTATAAACATACACACAGAATGAAACAAGAAGCTTACTCGGAGTCCAAGTGCTTCCAAAGTCGCCTTCTATCGCTTTCGTTGTAGCTTCAAATTCCAGCTAGCTATGCAAAATATTTCCGACAAGAATGAACACTAAACAAAATATTTCAAGTTATTTATCTAAATCAATAAATCATAAACCATATACATCAAATAAGAAATCATGATATGGAAATGAAAGCTTATACAAATGCATAGAGGGAAAAATAAGTAGTAATATTTATTAATAATAGAAGGGGAGGTTAGAACGCAATGATTCATTTAGTGTCACCTTCTCCAGTAGCATCCCAGCCTCATCACAATGTGGATATCTCTAGAAATATGTCACTCAAATAAACTCCTTAATCCAAATTCCATCAGCATTTCTCTACTCAAATTCTTCCTTCTCAAACACTAAGATCTGTGCTGAATTTATAGAGGAGCTGAAGGTAGTTTTGCAATCAATTACTCTCCAATAATAGGAAAGACATGTTACCAATATTATACATGTCAAATGGACACATGGATTCGATGTTTGACACATGTGAACTCTTCTAGAAGGCATTGGCCAAGTGGAGATTCTGGAACAATGAGAATTTCTCTCCCAATGTGACCAACACACCTATGAGTGTTGAGAAGTGTTATGCAGAGCAGCCTTGCATGGGGTTACCTACATATGCAATGCACTTAGTCCCGTTAGAGGAAACATTGATGAGCTCTCATATGATATATTATAAACTTCAAATCTTGGAAACCTTTGTAGATGAAAGTCTTGAATGATTTGTCCTATTCTTTGTCTTAGGTAATATAACAATTGAAATGATAGGGGATGATAGACCCTATTCATTGGTCCTAGAGATGATGTCCAGTTAACCAGGTCATTGGGATGGTACCCAAATTGACCTATAACAATAGAATTTCTGGATGATTATGATCAATCATCATTCTTTTTATTATTTTTATGTTGATATTCTTCCATGGGTTGATTGGCATAGGAATCACGAAACATTGCAATACCTGGCTACTTGATGGAAGTAAATCTGCAAATATTCCATTTGTACCTTTCAACATATAGGGAGTATGGAATTCAGGAAGAATCATAAGCATATCAAGCTATCAAGCGCACAAGAATACATGTTCTAGAGACATGGAAATTTCCATTTTGGATTCCTTATAGGGATTCCCATCCTTCTAGTCTCATGATTTGTCTGAGAAGCCCAATTCTGTATCAAAAATAATTCTGGAGTTGGACGAGAAAATGAATGCTGACCAAAAACGGGGATTTGAATTTCTGTGGAGAAACATTGCTGGTTCATTAATCCCAAATGAAATGGAGGCATCATCACATAGTGATTGTGTTGAAGGTTGCATTATTGCTCATGCTCCTGCGGCAGGAAAATCACTCATGATTATAAGTTTCCTACAAAGATATCTGACTTTATTTCTAGCATGCAAACCATTAATCATCACCCCAAAAAACATGCTCCATACATGGTAGAGGGAGTTTACAAAGTGGAATGTTAAAATTTTCGTTTATATTTTGAGCCCATTAAGATACTTCACAAAAAGGGATTCCCCTTTTAGAGGATCTGTAATGTTTATGTCATGTAAAGTACCCATCAGTATTTACCTTGGGCATTGCAACCAGAAGGATGGAGCAGTTGCTTTGTTCATTGGAATCCAACATTTGATTCATAACATTTTTGGATGATATCAGTACAATATAGATTCTTCAAAACTAACAGAGAATAATATTACAGAGATTCAAGCCAGCACTGGCAACATTTCAAGCTATCCAAAAGGGTCAAGACAATTGTAACCAATTTCAGACATCCCAAAGACTGTAACCATCTGTGAGACACAAAAGAGCTCCATGAATTGCTTGTAGAGTGCACAATGATTACAAAATACAAGGGAAAAATGGTACATTTTCCACTATACAATACACGGGAAAATGGTGCATTCTCTGGTACATTTAGCCATATTATAAAACAAATTTTGCTAAAGGTTGATGTGAAAAATGGTATGATTCCCTTGCTTATGTTGCGAGAAATACCTCTGTACCCACTTTCTTTGGGATCATGTATCATTTTAGATGCAGTTATAACAATGATAATTTATTTTTTAGATGATGAGCTCCAATTTGCAACATGGCTACTTACTAAAACAACATAATATAAATAAACAACCTTCTTGTTTCCAAATAAACCTAAGAAGTATGATATTTTAGTTCTCTCATTATTTTTTTCACTTCATAGATATGCTATTTTAGTGGAAATGGACACTTGGAAAGATTTAATAACTCACATGAAACTATTGCTTATGATTTAAGACAATTGAATAGCATTTTGTTTACTAATTTTTATCTTCAATGCTTATCAAATTTATGCCTTATGGTGTTTCGTTTGTAACATCTGGTGCAATTTCTAGTAATATATATGAAAGGACACATTGTGGAAAATACAAATATAAAAAATTAAAATTAAAATAAATTAAAAAATAATTATAATAATTAGTTAAAAAAATTGATTAGTAATTGTATATGGAAAATATAATGGTATAAACATTGATTTGACTAAACATATAATATTTAACAATAGTACTTTTACTATTTTAGGTGAAATAAAAACATAATTGTGATAAATCTATGGGATTAGTTTAGATTTTATAAATATTATATTTGATGATCTATCCAATAATTGGTGTATTTTATTTATGAAAACATTTTATACCTAATCTTATTAATTTCAATACAATTATAATTTTTGTATCATCTTTTAAGTATTTTACCAACGAATTTAGTAATCTATTTTCCTATTGACCACTATTAGTTTAGCATTCACTAACACAACTTATCATGTTTCATTTTGAAAAATAAATATTTAATTTTCAATATCATCAAAGAAACTATTTTTCAAACATTTGATTGGACCATAATTTGAAGGCCTTATTGCATCCTTGATACCATGTGGATAACTTCCTCACATATTTTATGCCACAATTTATGAATATGATTTCAATATTGATTCATGATTTTAGCTATCTACTTAGTGGTGTTTATTGTTAATGAAGAGAACCATAAAATAAATCGTTGAAAATAGTGTAGACCCAGTTAAATAACATATTTATGCTAAGTTACTTCCCACCATAATTTAATCCTTTGTATAAACAATAGATATGAATAAGATGTATAAATCCTCGAAAACAACTCATACTCAGGTATATAACATATTTATGCTAATTTGCCTCCCACCCCTTTGTATAAACAATGGATAGGAATAAGATGTAAATAAATATACTTTCCCGGAGTTATTTCCACAATTATTTATGTAGGGTTCAAATTGTAAATGCGTAGACTTATTAGTGGTTACTACCAACCAAAACTTATGAAAGTCCTTCTCCCTAATAAAGAAATTAATTTATCTACTTCACAACTAATTAATTTATCCACTTTACATCTGAAATTATTAGTTCTTGCTAAAATAAGGCTATAAGATTCAATTTTCCTATTTCACTATTAATTTAGCATCAACCAATGTAAGTGATATTTTTTATGAATTTTTTTCCAATCAATAATTTCTAACTTGAGTGATAGGGACTAACATTCTCCATAATACTTGTTTCTTTATGATACATTTGTGAAAACAAATCTACCTTATAAGGTATGTACATCCATATATTATATATTTGCATCATCCATATGAATATAGGTGAAATGGTTTAACTTTTTTCCACCATATTCTTGTGTTTAAATACATATTGATAAGCCATGGTATGGACCCATATATTTGCATTATCATTTGGCTTCAACTGAATATTTTTACATCATTCAGATGTGTCTCTCTTGCAAGTATTCAAGTATTTTTCGAAGCTAAATGATTTATTTCGTAGCTTGTGCTGTTGCAACATATTCAGCTTCTGTGATAGAATCAACAACAACATATTTCTTCTGTGATCTCCAACTAATTATTGTTGATCCAAAAATAATGATATAACTTGAAGTAGAGATCTCATTATCATTCTCCTTATATCCATCAAAATCAAAATCTAAATAGTAGGTGAGATGGAAATACACAACTTTGGAATACTTGATGCCATATGTTCAATTTCCTTTCAAATACTTGAGCACTCGCTTCGCTGCACTCCAATGACCTTCACATGGTTGATGCATGAAACTAGAAATTATCCCTATAACAAAAGCTATGTCAGGGCGAGTAGTATAAAAAAAATTAAACTTCCAACAAGTTCCCTATAATTTGTTGGATCTTCAAACGTACTTCTTTCAGTGGAAGTAAGTTTCAAATTTTTCTCCATAGGAGTAGCAATTGGGTTACAATCTTGGATCCAAATTTTTTTCAATTAATATCGAATATAATTCTTCTGATAAATACAAATATATTTGGGTTTCTAATCGTCTCCAACCCCTAAACAATGAATGCAATAAACCCAAATTTTTCATGTCGAAAAGTTTCAATAAATTTGTTTTTGATAAAATAACCTATAATTCAACTTGAGAAGGTGTTCATTTTATTTTTCATACCATGCAGGAGATGTTTGTTTCAGTCCATGTTTATTTTTTGAAACATAAGTCGCAAGTTTATCCAAATTTTAAAACTTCTCATTCGATGATAAAAAATCAAACGCAACTAAACATTGGCATTCTCAGAACTGGTAATGGTGGTGAATATACTTCCAATCATTTTGACCAATATTTGAAGGTCAATGGCATCAAAAATCAAACTACAATACCTTACAATCCACAAAAAAATGGTTTTTTAGAGCGTATGAGTAAGACATTGCTTAATATGGTTAGATCCATGATTGTAACATACTCCGATAACCTCTCAGGAAAATGCATGGAGTTAGGAATTTTTTTCAACATTTAGGAATTTGTAACCTTATAAATTACTTTATATATTTCTGCATTAGCCATTTGAATACCCATCGTCATCACTTAGAGAAATATTTAGTAAAAATCATAGGGAGTTACACAACCATTAACTTTCCTTTTTGTAGCATATGAACTTAAAATTCCTGCTATAACTATGCATTGATCCCATGAGCATTTTAACTCAAATATTAAATCACATAATTGATAATATAACCATCACATCATGAAATAAATTAACATCATGAGATTGAAACAATGAACAATTACATCACTAGACACTGATATACCCTGGAAACCCCGTAGGGTGAAAACCAACAAATGTTTAATTTTATTATTAAACGGTCATGAGGGTTGTCACCACTCACTCAATGGTTATAAGGGAGTCCATCACTTTACCATTGTCATAAAAATTACATATAAAAATAATATTAAATGAAACATAAATAGATATAAGCTATTACAATCATCATGATATCATTTACCCACGGATCCTCAGTCTCAATATTTGTAGTTGGGTAGTTTCCTTCAATGGGTCATCTTGCAGCTGGAACTACTAAACCTAGACACACTAACAAATCTTTATCTTTGACAATGTTGAACTTAAAAAGTACTTTTCTCAAGTCATTCTTCTTTACTGCCATTGATGTCATCAACACACTTGATATCATGATTAGATAAAATATTAATAAACTAATAATCAATCTCTATTTGTGACACTTCAATAAATATTTGTATGCATGTATAAAACATAACAAATTTGACATGAAATGTCTTCTTTAACATCATTTGACATGCATTAGTAACAAATAAATCACTATCAAGCATCATCTTTCTAACAACCACTAATAAAATCTTGCATGAAATATCATATTATTCCCAAAGGAAAGATAACCTAGTGTACTATATAATAATATTGTATATGAAAATGCATAACAAGCTTTCAAGATAACTATCCCAGCAAGCTGTTTCCTTTTTGCCTACTCTTATGTTTTCTTTCCCAAAGGGATTAACACAATAGATTCTATAATTATGCATATGAATGCATGTTACTTTCAAAATACATCTTTTCCACACAAGAGCTATTCACATTGGCTATACTTATAGAAATGTGATGTTTATTTCAAACCAAGGTAACCTACTAGTAAAAATTTTGTGCATGTAATAACATAGCCTTTTTATTCTTTCATGTAAAATATATATTTCCTTCCAAAAGAGATTAAATACATATTTCATGGAAAAATAAACACATTTGTTTTCCCAGGGATCAAATTCATACCACTTATTCTTCCATGCATGCAAAGGGAAATTTCCCTCTTATCCAAAAGATCTAATCCCAAAACTATACTTTTTCCATGCATCCAAGCATATATACGTTTCTCTAAATAATATTACATAATAAAGCATGTGATTACTATTTTTCCTCTGTATGAATCTAATTCAATAATGCATACAAGGATATATTTTTCTCTTTTATTCCTTTTGAAGAGCTCTAACCCAATAATTGCTTCCTTGCATATGACTATATATATTTATTTTCCAAGGAATTTAACACCTTAATTATTATTTTTCCAAAAGATAGATAACTCAATAGCTGTTATGCATGTAATAGATAATATTTTCTTATCATTTCACATATTAGACAGATTTGTAATATTTCCTCTAGAAATAACATGAATAACAAATCCTTCTCAAATAACACAACCAATTGCCTTTTACGCAAAAGTTTTATGTAAGCTACCTTTGACATAAGTTATTTATATATTTTTACTTGACTCAAAATCCTCGTGCATGTAAAATCACATAATAATTTCTAGTAGATCAAATATACTAGATATTATTCATGTGCACCTAAGCACATACTCTCTTCACGAGTCCAATATTTCTCTTTAAAAATTTTAATGCATATACTTGGTAATTATATAAATTAATTCCTTGTAAATAATCATCAACATAATTATTATGTCTTATATACATAAACAATTATTCTTATCTCATTGAAAAATGAAATGGAAGCACTATGTTTTACTCTATTTTTCTTGTTTTAGTCATCTAATTTGGACGTGTATTCTGAACATATGGAAACGAATTTCAGAAAACCGAAAGAGTTTTTTTTTGGAACAAAATTAATAAGAAGAACTTCTCTCATTTTTTCACAACTGTCATGGTTTTTAAGATTTGAATGAATATTTGATGCCCATTTTTCTAGATTTAAATATTAAATAATTTCTTGTTTTTGTCATCAAATTTATGCACGCTTTCCAACCAAATGGAAACTATTTTTTGAAAACCCAAAAAGGATTTTGTTTCTAACGGGTTCATTAAAAATAAACTCTCTCAACTTTTACACAGGTGTTACGGTCTGGAAAATTCAAATGAATCTTTGGAGCTCATTTTTCCAGATTTAAATAATAATTAATTCTTTTTACATCCATTTAGGACATGGTTTTTGAGACATCGGAAACAAATTTTTAAATTATAAAAGAGGTTTTTGGTCATAACATCCTCTTTTACACAAACCTCTTTCATTATTTTCATATCTATTTCGGTTTGGGAGATAAAAAGTGATATTTAGACCATATATTCCAATAACTCATGCAATTCAATTATTTAGCCATGAAAATATTTTATCAATTCAAAACCCATGAATTATTTTCATAATTCAATGAATAAGACACTTCTTCCTCTATGAAAAAAATTGTATAGAGGTTTTCTGAAGAATTAATCTTAATTCTTTATCACAAGAATTTTTTCTTGCAAATAAATTCAATCATTATATTATCATAGCCCATATTATGCAAACAAAAGGATTTTCAAAGAATGTGGTTACTTATCTCTTGATGCATGCTTGGAATACTCTCTTCCTCTTCCTTGGCTCCATTCTCCATGTATTCTCCCATTCCCCTCTTGTATTTCTCTCATAGGATTATAATAAATAGAATTAATATGATGGAATATCTTTTATAAATCCTAAAAGCATTCTAGCTTTTTCTAAATCATAAAATAATTCCAGCTTTTCTAAATCATAAAAGCATTTTAGCTTTTCTAAATCATTAAAGCATTCCATAAATCATCCATAAATCTGATTTTTCCTAAATCACAAAAGCAGTCCATAAATCTCTCATGCTTTTATTTTTAAAGCTAGATTTGCTTTTTCCTTATGAGAAAAATATCACTTATCCATACCTTTTCCAAATCTATAACTCATTATTTCTAAAACTCATAAAATATACCAACGTGGAAATATAATTTATTTCTATACAAGAATATAAACTATTCTAAATAAAATAATTAAGAAATAATTCTTCCAATATTCTTATAATCAACAATTCCAAGAACATTATTCATGTAATATCAATATAATAATAAATAATATCTAATTATTTAACAACCTTCATTTTACGAGAGTTTTTACGGTGGCTTAAGCCAGGGATATTACAAAATCTTGCCCTTAAAGAGAACATCGTCCTCGATGTTCTTCTCTTATTGGAACATTAACCTTTAATTTTCATTACCAATTATTTAGGAAATGTAAAATAATACTTAAATCATAATACTTCCACCAAAAAATCAAGAAGAAATTAGCCCTTTAATCATCCAAATGATAAGAAAAACTCCATCAAGTGCATGTTGTATTTTATTTAGGAGTTACACTAGTATTTATCTCCCACTAATGTTTTTGCAAATTATTGTTTTTCTTTCCTACAACAATTTCAATCAAATTCAAACTCATGGTATTTATGACCAACCATTTCCTTTTAAAATTACCATCCAAGTTCTCTCCCACAGTAACTTCAATCCAATTCAAACTCATGGCATTAATCTCCAACCATTTTCCTCTAGTGTGTTGGGAATTTAAACTTCAATAACTCATTATTTTACTCCTCTATGCATGCATATAGATAATTCATATCCGACATGTTCATTTGCTCATAAAAACCTACAACCACAACCCATTTCATGGAAATTGTTGCTAATATAACTTTATATGTCATGCATGAAAAACTATAACACATGGAACAACTTTGAGACATGGAATTTACAATCTATTTCAACATCCAACATCTTTATACAATTTTAAATACAGTAATAGAACATAGACAATTTCATTTAACAGTAGTTGATTTCTGGGAATTATTGAGGAACCGACATATTCCACCCAACCATGAACTATCTCCAATAATTACCCATCGAGAATCAACAACCTCGTTCATTCTTTGGTGATTTCTTCCCAGCAAATTTTTAGCAGCATCCTACTTTAACGTCTGCCAACCTTTTTTCCTAGGCCTTTTTGTTTTATATTTTTCGAAAAAGATACTCTTATTTTTCTTTAAAGCATGCCTTTCTCTCCCGCTATGCGTTATTTTACCCCACTTATTATTTATCTCCAACTAAGTCATTAACATAATCTTTCTCTCCCATTATGTTAATATTTCCTCTTTATTATTTTCTCCTAGGGATTTTTAGGAGACTTTTAGGGAAGGTCCATGTTGAACTTAACCACCAATAGCTTTTCATAAGCTGGAAAGAAGTCATCTAAAACTATATAGTTATTTCCTAAATACCCCAACCAATGTATTCATTAACTCAATAATAAAATAAAATATTACCTCATTACATTAGTCCCATCATGGTTTCCATAGTCATTGAATCCAATGTCTAAAAATAGTGAATGTCTACAAATCCATTGTAATTTACATAATTTTCCATTTGCATATTATCATTAAAGCAAAGGAATATTTATATAGACCACACATCTATACTTTACCCACAACATGGGTGACGGGTCCCACAATTTCTCAAAGTACATCGACAAAAATTCATCACATGTAATATAGGTGGTATACATTCCAAATTTCCACATACTAACAATCATGCAACTTAGAAAAAATACATTAAAATATCTTGCATACAATCACATGATACTTTCTTTAATGTCTCACCTTCCCAACCATAATTATTGTAGAGAAATAATAGTCTCATTCAACCCTAGGACATAAAATATGATTTTTTTCTTTCCTTACCATTATCTTGCAGCCATGTAAGCGAAAACCATTGAGGAATTTTGGGAAAATAATTTACAATCATGCAATCTAAAACCATTGTAGAATTTTATCAAATAGTGTGCAAGCATGAAATATAAAACCAATTCGACATTCCAATAAAAATTTTTCAAGCATGCAACATACGTCCATTGAGGAATTTTAACAACAATTTGCAAGCATGAAATCTATGGTCAATGAGACATTCTACCAAATATTTGGCAAACATACAATTTAACGCCATTGAGGGACTAGTTAGCAGACATGAAATAAATTTCCATAAATATGTTTAAATTATTAGAGAGATAGTTAAACTAAAATTTATAGAATAACATGAATCATATTAATATCATTAATGGTAAAATTTCTGCCAATAAGACAACCAACAATCCCTACAGGAGCATCTAATAAAAAAAATCAACCAAATTATGGATCCAAGTCTAGAAATAAACTTTTCTGGAATAAACATGAGGGTTACATGATCACAAGGTATGAAAAACCCTTGATGTTAAGATTAATCTCATCCAAAACATCCACGAATGCAATTATTTAAAACAAAAAAATTGTGGATCTCAATTACCACTTTTTGTCAAACACATGGAATGCAAACTTTCCTCTACAAATCTAAATGAAGAAATACAACCCACAATTATGCTACTATGATTTTTTCATCGAATTTAAGTTCACTATGTGAGTTCTACTTCACTCATTTCTTATTTTTAGCAACTAAAGAGTTTCGTTCCAATATATATATATATATATATATATATATATATATATATATATATTTCAACATTCCATTGTCCTCTTCAGGGTCAACCCCAACTTCCAAATTATTTAGTTATGACACCAAACATACATGTTTTCATTATTTATAGGCAGTGCCTGGTAACTTTAGCCATGTTTTTCCACTTTTTTTTCTTATGCACCATAATCATTTTTCTAATATTATGCATGCAAAGGTTGGTAATTAATATGCACTATAAACGGTGAGTGCTTAGGATGGTTCATAGGTAAAATAGAGGTTTTATTGTATTTTATCCATGTCACACCTCCAAATTTCACCCAAAAAAAAAAAAAATTCTTGCGAGTACAAACTAATGAGCCTAGGGTTATTTTGACATCTCAATCCCATCATTAGGATAGTTTACATTTCATCATGTTCAATAACACCCTCTGTCACTATTTCTCGTCATATTGTTATTTCATTTTAATTAGGGAGATGGTGTATATGAACCACACTCTCCCTTCGTTTAATGATTAGATATTCCATTTAAATTATTACTATTATCCTCCATCGTACCCCATATGAACTATAAGCATGTGTTATATAAGTTTCGTGGTAAGGGTTGTTGCCCATGGAAATTGCACCCTTTCGAATAACCATAGTCACGATGGTCACGTTATATATATTTATAGTGATAGCCTTATCATAAAATTCGAACAGTATATTATCATGAATGGATTTTCCTATGCGCTTGGTTTGATATGACTACTCATATGAGTACCTCAGATTTTGACTCGATTTAAGATATATATTGTACTGGCCTCGATTTTTAAATCTGAACATAGCGTGCATTATTATTTCGGATTGGACTTCTATGATCTCGTCATGGTGAAAATCTGATCCACGTCAGGCGTAGAGTTGGTTAACTGAGTGTTGCATCGTTTTAAGTCTGTTCGGTAGTTTATGTGGACTCACCACGTAGCTGGAAAAACTCAACCTGCGTGGTGATCGACTCCCACGTCGATACTTGAACCGGACATACAAAATTCAATTCTCATCAGCCTCCATAAATTTGGATATGATGGTATTAACTCTCCAGGCTGCCCTCGATCCATGGTTTACTGCTTGGATGCTGCCAAGTGGACGACGGCGATCGTCTTCAGTTAGGGTTCATGTGGTTACCGTAGGCTTATATAAGTTTAGAGTGGGGAGTTTAGTCGGTTTCCGCGCTCTTCGTTCGCAGGTCCCTTCCATGACTGAGCCATGCTACTTCTGCCGAGGGTTTCGTCTCTTCTTCGGTGAGAGAAGACATGGCACCTCTCCTCCTCAATGCGCAGACAGGTAATCTTTCCCCACCCACACACATCTCAATTTTATTGCAGAAGTGAATTTTTCATACTTAGGTTACAAGGGCCATACGCTTGACGCTGTATATATATTTCCACTTTGAATAATCAATCTAATGAATGCGTCTGGTTTGGTTTTAGATGCTCCAGGTCTCCGTCCTGCGCATGGTGTAATTGGTTGATAATTTCGGAGTTACTTCAACCCTTTTCTGGTTATATTTAAAACTCGACTGCTTGGTACGATACCCCCTGCGTCGCCTCTTCTCCAGTGAATGCCTCCTGTTCCATGGAGCTGTATGAGGTATGTTAATTATTCTTGCCATTCCAGCGTATAATTATTTGTTTCATCGTTTTATTCTCGAGGATAACTTATCTTAATCCCTCTCTGTGGAATGGTTGAGGACAGGGCTCGACGCGTCTGAAGGTTTTCCGTCCACAGGTACTAGTTTTAATACCGAGATTATTTTATCTATGTTCTCGTTTATCTCTGATGGCACAATAACTAACTGGGTTTGGGTCGTTTCTATTTTCTACAGGTAAATCCAAAGGATTCCCGCGTGCTTGTGACAGTAGAGAGGGACCCTTTTAAAATCGTGTGGATGTTAACTCTTCTCGTGGCCTTCCAGGTCAGTATATGTATGGGAATCCTTCTCTCCTAACGCGTTATCTCTTGAGCGTCGAAACACTACTTCTATGGTGATGTTGTGCAAGGTTGCATATGGAACGGAACTCACTCTTTGAGTCAGGGTTTTCGTTCCATCTTATTAGCGTGGTCATCCTTGGATGGCGCTTGTCTAAATTCATTCGGGGGTTTCGATTTATGTACCCCAGCCTAAAAGTCTCAGCATTTATTTCGAAATTTTGGACCACTATATATTTCTGATTTTCGCATGTTGAATTTTTATCTACTCTGCCACAATTTTAAATGTACAGAGACAGTATACATAATGAGTATAATTTCAGACCATGGCGTTTGAGTTTGTTGAATTTGCTTCTCGGAATCTATTTTGTTGTCTGGAAATGCTACTGACATTCCAGATTTCTTAAGTGCATACATCAAAATTTACAGGTTGTTATACATGATATTTAGCTGTTCCTCTGATGTATTTGGTTCACTCCTTCCTGTGTAGAGTCTATACTTGGGTATTTGTAATGAAATTACAGTTACCTCTCCTACTGAACTAGTCTTATACCTGACTTTCTAGACATATGAATAGCTCACCGAATATTTATGAGACCAGTCCTGTTTATCCATAGATAATTAGTATGTCTGAAAGTCTATGAGATTATAATTCCCTTTTTCAAAGGTATGCAAGTATAAATCTATTCTGCAGTTTCTTCTTATTTTCTTGTAATTAATTACAGCTAGTACCTATATGTATGTCTGATGGTAGCTGAATTCTGAAGAACTGGTAATGGGATTTGAACTCTTTTTGCCTTCCTCATAGTCAAGGAAATATTGGTTAAAGAAATGGTAATGTGTGTAATGTTGCAATTTAT
Organism: Pinus albicaulis; assembly: GCA_034641835.2. Classification (NCBI taxonomy): domain Eukaryota; kingdom Viridiplantae; phylum Streptophyta; class Pinopsida; order Pinales; family Pinaceae; genus Pinus; species Pinus albicaulis. The sequence continues at coordinate 1,658,876,948 of CM076578.1, read as the reverse complement.
TTACTTCTTACTCCTATGCTTCTCAACTGCTTGCTCATAATTTCTGTCTTCTATGTGTTACTTCTCAGTAATATTAGAATAAGTCCATGAGACCATTGTCTGGTCCTTTTTCCTATTCATTTGTTTATAAATATCTACTACTTTCCTGTACTTAGAGTAAGGCTTATGGACTGTCTTTGTTGTCTAAGATAATTTGATTTCCTGCAAATATAATGAAGTAGTTGACTGAACCTGAGGTCAGTCTGTTGAGTTTCTCCTTCTGTTCTTTCATAGACAGTATAATTTATAGCTAATATTCTGCTATTGTTCTAGTGTACTATAGTTAGTTCATGTCTCTCTATGATAGCTGATATAAAATTTTACTTAGAAACAGAAGTAGATTAAATACAATTCCACAGTGTTTTATGAACAAAACAAGATTTCCTCAGATTTAGACCCACCCTGGTTTAAACACTCTATGGAATTTCACTTTACAGGTCTTTCTTCTACAACTATATAGGATGACCATGTGTTCTTTCTGGGAACTACATCCTGTTAAATGTAGACTAGTAATAGGAACAAACCTAGAATAAATTTGTTTTTATATGTAGCTAATTCATACTATAGAAAACAATAAGACAAGTTTTTTTTTCAGAGACATACCACTGGTGCAATAGACCAACCTCCCAACCTTAGAGTTCTTTTTTCTCCCAGAACTCACTCCCGAGCTGAGATCACCTCCTGTCGCAGATTAACCTCTAATCTGTACAAGAGCAGCTTATTTAAGCTATTGTTCCCCAAAGCATGTTTCTAATTTTGCGTCCAGAATCTCAGAATGCTTTTCTTCCTGTTTGCCTAGGCTTCCCACTTAGGGATTTTTTTTTTTAGAGCTGTTTTATGCTTTTCCTCAGCTTTTCCAGCTTTTTACCTCTTCCCAACTACTCTCCTCATCATTGGGGAAATTCAGATTTTTCCTCAAAAATCTAAATTTAAAACTTACTATCTTCCAAGGATTTTTTTTGGAAGATTGTGGGGACATATTTGCCTCATCCATCCTCACAGATTTAGCAAGTGATCTCATCATCTCATTTTTGGTCAATTTGCACCACAATACTTTATTCATTTCCTCAATCAATGTTTAATTACATTCACAAATATAATTATCCTTTGGGGTCCACTCCCCTTAGGATGTAAAGTTCAAGTATCTAACTTTAAAATGCAATGACATAAATTTGGGGTGTTACATATTCCCCCTCTGAAAATAAACACTGTCCTCGGTGTTATTATTCAACAACTAGAGTTTATTTGCAAATAAAAATGGATATTTTTCCATCATTTCAGTCTCTCGTTCCCAGGTAGCTTCTTCAGTAGTAAAGTGCTTCCACTGCACCTTCACTCTGGCTACTGTTCGACTTCTCAATTCAATTTCTTCCCGCTCCAATATTTGAAGCGGTTCTGGCAGAAACTCCCCTTCTGGTTCCACCTGTACAACATTCCAATCAACTATGTGAGAAGCATCATGCACATATCTTTTTAGCAATGAAACATGAAATACATCATGGAATCTAACATGGGGTGGTAAGGCTAGCTTGTAAGCCACTGGTCCCACCCTTTCTAATATTTCAAAGGGACCACAATATCGAGGGGACAATTTAGCACAACTCCCAGCATAAAGGGTGCTCTTTTTGGGTTTAATACGCAGATATACATGCTCCCCAACTTTAAATTCTCTATGCACTCTTTTCTTATCTGCATAACTCTTCTGGCGATCTTGTGCTGTCTTGATGTTCTTTTGTATCTGTTTAACAATTCCTTCCATTTCTTGTAAAGCATCGGGTCCCAACATAAGTTTGTCTTCTGGCTGACTCCAGCTCAAAGGGGTACGACACTTCCTTCCATACAGTGCCTCAAACGGACTCATTTTAATGGAAGATTGATAGCTGTTATTGTAGGCAAATTCAGCTAAATGTAAGAAATCTTCCCATTTTGAGGGTCTATCCATCACATACATTCTCAGCATGTCCTCCAAAATTTGATTTGTTATTTCCGTTTTACCATCAGTCTGAGGGTGGTAGGCGGTGCTAAAATTCAATTTAGTGCCCATTCCTCCAAATAACCCCTTCCAAAAGGCTGCTGTAAACTTAGCATCCCTATCAGACATAATTACCTTAGGAACTCCATGGAGCCTTACTATCTCCTTCAGGAATACATTCGCCACTTGAGCTGTTCCAAAGGTAGATTTCACTGGTACAAAGTGAGCAGCTTTGTTAAAGTGTCTACCACTACCATTACAGAATCATGCTGGTATTTGGTTTTGGGTAATCCTGTAATGAAATCCATAGAAACGGTGTCCCACATCCATTCTGAAATGGGTAAAGGGTTTAGAAGACCAACAGGATGCTGATGTTCCACCTTAACTAATTGAAATTCCATGCATCTACTTAAATATTCTGCTACCTCTCTCTTCATTCCTGGCCAGAATAACTTCTTTTTCAGGGTTGTTAACATTTTCTGATACCCTGGGTGTCTTGCATAGGGTTGCTTGTGATACTCATCTAGAATCTCTCTTTTTAAAGACTCTACATTGGGGATATACAATCTGTTCTTATAACAAATCAGCCCTTTTTGGTTTTGGGAAAAATCAGTTTTCTCCTTTTTCTGTAGTTTTACCAGAAGTGTTTCATAATTTGGGTCTTGATTTTCTGCCTTATTCACCAATTCTTCTATATCTATCTGAGCACTACTTCCAATATTATTGATATGCTGACAAGAATTTCTGCTCAATGCATCAACAACCTTATTCTCCTTTCCTCTAATATGTTTTATATCCATGTCAAACTCACTTAAAAAGGACAACCATCTGGCTTGTCTGGCATTCAATTCAGTTTGAGAAAAGAAATATTTGAGACTAATATGATCATTCATCAGTGTAAATCTTTTTCCAAGAAGGTAGTGCCACCACATTTTTAAAGCATGAATAACAACTGCTAATTCTAAATCATAGGTACTATAATTCTATTCATGTATTTTCAGTTTCCTGGATTCGTAGGCAATCACAGAATTTTCCTGCAACAGAACTCCTCCCAACCCTTCTCCGCATGCATCCGTACATACCACAAATTCCTTATCAGGATCTACAATCTTCAGTATAGGGGTTGTGGTAAGTTTCAGCTTTAATTGGTCAAAACTATTTTGGCATTTTTCTGTCCATACAAACTTGACACCTCTCCTTTGTAAGGAAGTGATGGGATGTGCTATGGCAGAAAATCTCTCCACAAATCTACGATAATAGCCGGAAATCCCCATGAATGATCTAACTGCTGAAACATCAGAGGGTACTGGCCATTGTTTTATAGCCTTTATCTTTTCCGGATCAACAGCAAGGCCTTGTTCAGAAATAATATGACCCAAGTATTGGATCTTGTCCTTATAGAACTCACATTCGCTAAATTTAGCGTATAACTGATTTTCCTTTAGAGTGTGCAGCACGATCCTTAGGTGTTCTTTGTGTTCCTCTTCACTGTTTGAGTAAACTAAAATGTTGTCTATGAACACCAGGACAAATTTATCCAAATACTTGTTTAACACACTGCTCATTAGGCACATGAATGTGGCAGGGGCGTTTTTCAAACCAAAAGGTAGAACTACAAATTCGTAGTGGCCATACCTGGTTCTAAAGGCTGTTTTGCTGATGTCTTCCTCTTTAATTCTGAGCTGGTGGTAACCAGTTCTTAAGTCAATTTTGGAGAATACTGAAGCTCCTCTCACCTGATCAAAAATATCATCAATTCTAGGCAAAGGATATCTATTTTTAATGGTCAACTTATTTAGTTTCCTATAATCAATGCACATCCTGAAAGTTCCATCTTTCTTTTTCACGAACAGCACTGGTGCTCCCCAAGGAGACACACTTGGTCTAATATATCCTTTGTCTAGCAGTTCCTGCAGTTGCATCTTCAATTCTATAAGTTCAGGAGGACTCATTCGATAAGGTGCTCGTGAAACAGGTGTTGCTCCTGGCACCAGATCGATTGAGAAGTCAATCTCTCTTTTGGGGGGAAGATGAGAGATTTCCTTTGGAAAAACTTCCTTGAATTCTCTTATTACTGGTACAATATCTAGTAATTCTTCTTCAGTTTTCTGTTCTGTCTCTTCCACATGCACTGCATAAACCTGATATCCCTTCCTAGCTGTTCTTTTCAATTGTAAGGCTGAAATTTGTCTGACAGAAATTGGTTTTGGTTTCCCTTTGAGAATGAAAGGTTTCCCTTCCTCATCTACACAGTGCAAGGTCTTATCCCAGCAATTCATAAAAGCTTTCTTCTTTTCCAGCCAGTCCATTCCTATCAATAAATCATATGACCCTAATGGTAGAATGTTCAAATTTACTTCTGTTCTAAACTCATTTAATTGGATTTCTGTTCTGGGCAGTTTATGGGTTACCTTTCTTTTTGTTCCAGTGGCCAGCTGTACTAACCATGACTGTTGAAATTTTTCAGTTTTTAAGTTACATTTTTCTACAATATTTGGACTAATGTAACTCAAAGAAGCACCTGGATCAATTAGAACAGAAACAGGTAGGTCAGAAATCTTACCCTCCACTTCCACCATGGTTGCTTGATGTTCTGCTTGGCGATTTTATAGGGCTGCACTGATAGTTGGTATGTTTCTGGCTATATCGTTCACTGTTGTCACTTCCCGATCCCTTAGGAGCATATGAACATTTCTATGGGGGTAGTCCCTCAAAAGATGGGGTTCCCCACAGCCCCAACATTTCAAGGGCTCCTTCATTCTGGCTGTTTTCTCCTTTTTACTATCTCCCTCCATTGGTTTTGATGCCACTTGAGACTGTGCAGTTTGACTTTCTTTGGGCTTTCCAAACCTTTTCCGCTGATGATCTCTGCCAAAATTCTTCAAATAGGCAGGCTTTGGTTTTCTCCCTTTGAATTCATTTTTACTTACCCAACTTTTTCCTTGATCAATTTTTCCTTTGAACTGTTGGTAACACAATCTAGCCTTTCTAACAGCTTCGTCCATTGTTTTTGGGTTGTCAAACTCAATTTTCTCTTTGTATACCATAGGCAAACAATTCAGAAACCTCTGTACCTTTGCCTTTTCTTCCCTTATGTAAGGTACATATCTCAATAGATTGGTAAATTTAGTGACAAACTCATCGATAGTGAGCTGTCCCAACCTAAGCTCATGAAATTCTTTTTCTTTGTCATCATAGTACCGTTCATTCAAGTAGCGATTCTTGAATTTAGCCTGGAAATCTTCCCAAGTAATTGTCTTTTCATCTATGGCATGCACCATCTTTGTCTCCTCCCACCACAAGGTAGCCTTACCTTGTAGCTGGTAGACAGCTAATCTAGCCTTCAGATTGCTTTCATATTCATAAACCTGGAAATACTTAATCATATTCAGCAACCAGGCTTCTGCATCCTCCTCCTTTTCTCCATCATAGGAGGGAGGTTTGATTTTTCGGAATTCCCCTTGTAATTCCTTTTGATGCTTATTCTGATGTCGAATAGCATATTCCTCATCAGATTTATCAATTTTCGTCTTTCCGGAACCTTCGCCTTCGTGGCTGTTCCGTGAGGTTAATTCTCTGATGAGCCTTTCCTGCTCCTCACTGGCTAATGACAATCTGTCATTCTGGCTTTTTATCTCAGCCAACTCTTGTTGCAAATTCTGCAACATAGCCATCATGGCCGCATTGGGATCTGACTCACCCTGCAGATCTACATAAATTCCACCACCTTCTTCCATTCTATCACCTCACTATACACTACATAGCACAGGTCAGTGAACAGAAAAAAGAACAAAACAACAAAACAAAACTTTTGCTACAGCAATAAACTTACACAGTGAGTACACAGCAATCGTGAGCACAAAGTCACCAGCCCAGTTTTATAACTTGGGCTTTGATACCATTTGTCACACCTCCAAATTTCACCCAATTTTTTTTTTTTTTCTTGCGAGTACAAACTAATGAGCCTAGGGTTATTTTGACATCTCAATCCCATCATTAGGATAGTTTACATTTCATCATGTTCAATAACACCCTCTGTCACTATTTCTCGTCATATTGTTATTTGATTTTAATTAGGGAGATGGTGTATATGCACCACACTCTCCCTTCGTTTAATGATCAGATATTCCATTTAAATTATTACTATTATCGTCCATCATACCCCATATGAACTATAAGCATGTGTTATATAAGTTTCGTGGTAAGGGTTGTTGCCCATGGAAATTGCACCCTTTCGAATAACCATAGTCACGATGGTCATGTTATATATATATATATATATATATAGTGATAGCCTTATCATAAAATTCGAACAATATATTATCATGAATGGATTTTCCTATGCGCTTGGTTTGATATGACTACTCATATGAGTACCTCAGATTTTGACTCGATTTAAGATATATATTGTACTGGCCTCGGTTTTTAAATCTGAACATAGCGCGCATTATTATTTCGGATTGGACTTCTATGATCTCGTCATGGTGAAAATCTGATCCACGTCAGGCGTAGAGTTGGTTAACTGAGTGTTGCATCGTTTTAAGTCTATTCCGTGGTTTACGTGGACTCACCACGTAGCTGGAAAAACTCAACCTGCGTGATGATCGACTCCACATCGATACTTGAACCAGACATACAGAATTCAATTCTCATCAGCCTCCATAAATTTGGATATGATGGTATTAACTCTCCAGGCTGCCCTCGATCCGTGGCTTACTGCTTGGATGCTGCCAGGTGGACGACGGCGATCGTCTTCAGTTAGGGTTCATGTGGTTACCGCAGGCTTATATAAGTTTAGAGTGGGGAGTTTAGTTGGTTTCTGCGCTCTTTGTTCGCAGGTCCCTTCCATGACTGAACCATGCTACTTCTGCCGAGGGTTTCATCTCTCCTTTGGCGAGAGAAGACATGGCGCCTCTCCTCCTCAATGCGCAGACAGGTAATCTTTCCCCACCGACGCACATCTAAATTTTATTGCAAAAGTGAATTTTTCATACTTAGGTTACAAGGGCCATATGCTTGACGCTGTATATATATTTTTACTTTGAATAATCAATCTAATGAATGTGTCTGGTTTGTTTTTAGATGCTCCAGGTCTCCGTCCCGCGCATGGTGTAATTGGTTGATAATTTCGGAGTTACTTCAACCCTTCTCTGGTTATATTTAAAACTCGACTGCTTGGTACGATACCCCCTGCGTCGCCTCTTCTCCAGCGAACGCCTCCTGTTCCATGGAGCTGTACGAGGTATGTTAATTATTCTTGCCATTCCAGCGTATAATTATTGGTTTCATCGTTTTATTCTCGAGGATAACTTATCTTAATCCCTCTCTGTGGAATGGTCGAGGACAGGGCTGGACGCGTCTGAAGGTTTTCCCTCCACAGGTACTAGTTTTAATACCAAGATTATTTTATCTATGTTCTCATTTATCTTTGATGGCGCAATAACTAACTGGGTTTGGGTCGTTTCTATTTTCTACAGGTAAATCCAAAGGATTCCCGCGTGCTTGTGACAGTAGAGAGGGACCCTTTTAAAATCGTGTGGATGTTAACTCTTCTCGTGGCCTTCCAGGTCGGTATATGTATGGGACTCCTTCTCTCCTGATGCATTATCTCTTGAGCGTCGAAACACTGCTTCTATGGTGATGTTGTGCAAGGTTGCATATGGAACGTAACTCACTCTTCAAGTTAGGGTTTTCGTTCCATCTTATTAGCGTGGTCATCCTTGGATGGCGCTTGTCTAAATTCATTCAGGGGTTTTGATTTATGTACCCCAGCCTAAAAGGCTCAGCATTTATTTTGAAATTTTGGACCACTATATATTTATGATTTTCGCATGTTGAATTTTTATCTACTCTGCCACAATTTTAAATGTACAGAGACAGTATACATAATGGGTATAATTTCAGACCATGGCGTTTGACTTTGTTGAATTTGCTTGTCGGAATCTATTTTGTTGTCTAGAAATGCTACTGACATTCCAGATTCCTTAAGTGCATACATCAAAATTTACAGGTTGTTATACATGATATTTAGCTGTTCCTCTAATGTATTTGGTTCACTCCTTCCTGTGTAGAGTCTATACTTGGGTATTTATAATGAAATTACAGTTACCTCTGCTACTGAACTAGTCTTATACCTAACTATCTAGACATATGAATAGCTCACCGAATATTTATGAGACCAGTCTTGTTTATCCATAGATAATTAGTATGTCTGAAAGTCTATGAGATTATAATTTCCCTTTTTCAAAGGTATGCAAGTATAAATCTATTCTCCAGTTTCTTCTTATTTTCTTGTAATTAATTACAGCTAGTACGTATATGTATGTCTGATGGTAGCTGAATTCTGAAGAACAGGTAATGGGATTTGAACTCTTTTTTCCTTCCTCATAGTCAAGGAAATATTGGTTAAAGAAATGGTAATGTGTGTAATGTTGCAATTTATTTACTTCTTACTCCTATGCTTCTCAACTGCTTGCTCATAATTTCTGTCTTCTATGTATTACTTCTCAGTAATATTAGAATAAGTCCATGAGACCATTTTCTGGTCCTTTTTCCTATTCATTTGTTTATAAATATCTACTACTTTCCTGTACTTAGAGTAAGGCTTATGGACTGTCTTTGTTGTCTAAGATAATTTTATTTCCTGCAAATATAATGAAGTAGTTGACTGAACCTAAGGTCAGTCTGTTGAGTTTCTCCTTCTGTTCCTTCATAGACAGTATAATTTATAACTAATATTCTGATATTGTTCTAGTGTACTATAGTTAGTTCATGTCTCTCTATGATATCTGATATAAAATTTTACTTAGAAACAGAAGCAGATTAAATACAATTCCACAGTGTTTTATGAAGAAAACAAGATTTCCTCAGATTTAGACCCACCCTGGTTTAAACACTCTGTGGAATTTCACTTTACAGGTCTTTCTTCTACAACTATAGAGGATGACCATGTGTTCTTCCTGGGAACTACATCCTGTTAAATGTAGAATAGTAATAGGAACAAACCTAGAATAAATTCGTTTTTATATGTAGCCAATTCATACTATAGAAAACAATAAGTCAAGTTTTTTTTTCAGAGACATACCACTGGTGCAATAGACCAACCTCCCAACCTTAGAGTTCTTTTGTCTCCCAGAACTCACCCCCGAGCTGAGATCACCTCCTGTAGCAGATTAACCTCTAATCTGTACAAGAGCAGCTTGTTTAAGCTGTTGTTCCCCAAAGCATGTTTCTAATTCTGCGTCCAGAATCTCAGGATGCTTTTCTTCCTGTTTGCCTAGGCTTCCCACTTAGGGATTTTTTTTTAAAGCTGTTTTATGCTTTTCCTCAGCTTTTCCAGCTTTTTACCTCTTCCCAACTACTCTCCTCATCATTGGGGAAATTCATATTTTTCCTCAAAAATCTAAATTTAAAACTTACTATCTTCCAAGGATTTTTTTGGAAGATTGTGGGGACATATTTGCCTCATCCATCCTCACATTTTTAGCAAATGATCTCATCATCTCATTTTTGGTCAATTTGCACCACAATACTTTATTCATTTCCTCAATCAAATGTTTAATTACATTCACAAATATAATTATCCTTTGGGGTCCACTCCCCTTAGGATGTAAAGTTCAAGTATCTAACTTTAAAATGCAATCACATAAATTTTGGGTGTTACAATCCACATCCATATTCAAATTTCATGAGCACAACTTTTAAAGAAACATTATAACTTTCTACTCTTTCATGCGGTCGTTAATCAGGCCTCATGCATCTCATGTTAATTGTAGTATACTACTAGTTTAATTAAAATCATACCTGAGATGATGCCCACTAGAATCATAACTCTACTTCTTCTTTTCATAATGATTCCCAAAAGGTTCCAGTGTTGCAACCTTTTTTTCTAATACCATTTGTAACATACTCCGATAACCTTGCTGGAAAATGCATGGAGTTAGGAAATTTTTTCAAAATTTACGAATGTGTAACCAGATATATTACTTTATATATTTTTGCATTAACCATTTGAATACCCATCTTCATCACTTAGAGAAATATTTAGTAAAGATCATAGGGAGATACACAACCAATAATTTTCCTTATTGTAGCATATGAAATTAAAATTCCTGCTATAACTATGCATTGATCCCATGAGAATTTTAACTCAATTAGTAAATCACGTAATTGATAATATAACCATCACGTCATGAAATAAATTAACATCATGAGAATGACACAATGAACAATCACATCATTAGACATCGATATACCCTGGAAACCCCGTAGGGTGAAAACCAGCAAATGTTTAATTTTATTATTAAACACTCATGAGGGTTGTCACCCCTCACTCAATGGTTATAAGCGAGTCCATCCCTTGACCAGTGTTATAAAAATTACATATAAAAATAATATTAAATGAAACATAACTAGCTATAAGCTATTACAATCATCATGATGCCATTTACCCATGGATCCTTAGTCTCAGTCTTTGTAGGCGGGTTGTTTCCTTTAGTGCGTCATCCTGCAGTTGGAACTACTAAACCTGCACAGACTAACAAATCTTTATCTTCCACAATGTTAAACTTACAAAATCCTTTTCTCAAGTCCTTCTTTTTTAATGCCATTTCTCTTGTCAACACACTTGATATCATGATGAGATAAAATATTAATAAACCAATAATCAATCTCTATTTACGACACTTCAACAAATATTTGTATGCATGTGTAAAACATAACAAAGTTGACATGAAATGTCTTCTTTAACATCATTTTACATGCATTAGTAACAAATAAATCACTATCAAGCATTATCTTTCTAACAACCACTAATAAAATCTTGCATGCACTTTTATATTATTCCCAGAGGAAAGATAACCTAGTGTACTATATAATAATATTGTGCATGAAAATGCATAACAAGATTTCAAGATAACTATCCCAACAAGTTATTTTCTTTTTGCCTACTCTTATGTTTTCTTTTCCAAAGGTATTAACACAATAGATTCTATACTTATGTATATGAATGCATGTTATTTTCCAAAGACATCTTTTCTAAACAAGAGCTATTCACATTGGCTATACTTATAACAATGCGAGCTTTTTTTCAAACCAAGTTAACATAGTAGTTATAATTTTGTGCATGTAATAACATAACCTTTTTATTCTTTCATGTAAAACATATATTTCTTTCCAAACGAAATTAAATACATATTTCATGTAAAAATAAACACATTTATGTTCCCAGGGGTCAAACGCATACCACTTATTCTTCCATGCATGCAAAGGGAAATTTCCCTCGTATCCAAAAGATCTAATCCCAAAACTATAATTTTTCCATGCATCCAAGCATATATATGTTTCTATAAATAATATTACATAATAAAACATGTGATTACTATTTTTCCTCTCTAAGAATCTAATCCAATAATGCATACAAGGATATATTTTTCTCTTCTACTCTTTTTGAAGATTTGTAACCCAATAATTGCTTCCTTGCATACGATTATATATATTTATTTTCCAAGGAATTTAACACCTTAATTATTATTTTTCCAAAATATAGATAACTCAATAGCTATTATGCATGAAATAGATAATATTTTCTTATCATTTCACATATCAGAGAGATTTATAATATTTCCTCTAGAAATAACATGAATAACAAATCCTTCTTTAATAACATAGCCAATTGCCTTTTGCGCAAAGGTTTTATGTGAGCTGCCCCTCACATAAGTTATTTATATCTTTTTACATGACTCAAACTCCTCATGCATATAAAATCACATAATAATTTCTAGTAGATCAAATATACTAGATATTATTCATGTGCACCTAAGCACATACTCTCTTCAAGAGTCCAATATTTCTCTTTATAACTTTTAATACATATATTTGGTAATTATATAAATTAATTCATTGTAAATAATCATCAACATAATTATTATGTCTTATGTACATAAACAATTATTCTTATCTCATTGAAAAATGAAATGGAAGCACTATGTTTTACTCTGTTTTTTGTGTTTTAGTCATTTAATTTGGACACATATTTCAAACATATGGAAACGAATTTCAGAAAACCGAAAGAGGTTTGTGTTTGGAACGGAATTAGTAAAAATAACCTCTCTCATTTTTTTCAGAAGTGTCACTGTTTTTAATATTCAAATGAGTATTTGATGCCCATTTTTCCAGATTTAAATATTAAATAATTTCCTATTTTTGTCATCAAATTTAGACACGCTTTCCAACCAAATGGAAACGATGTTTGGAAAACCCGAAAAGGTTTTGGTTTCTAAAGGGTTGATTAAAAATAATCTCTCTCATTTTTTACACAGATGTTATGGTTTGGAAGATTCAAATGAATCTTTGGAGCTCAAGTTTCCAGATTTAAATAATAATTAATTCCCTATTATTTTACATCCATTTAGGACATGGTTTTCAAGACATGGGAAATGAATTTTTAAATTATAAAAGAGGCTTTGGGTCATAAAATCCTCTTTTACACAAACCTCTTTCACTTTTTTTCATATCTATTTTGGTTTTGGAGATACAACTCATATTTAGACCCTATATTCCAATAACTCATGCAATTCAATTATTTAGCCATGAAAATATTTTATCAATTTACAACCCGTGAATTATTCTCATAATTCAATGAATAAGACACTTCTTCCTTTACGAACAAAATTTTATAGAGGTTTACTCAAGAATTAATTTTAATTCTTTATCACATGAATTTTTTCTTGCAAATGAATTCAATCATTATATCATCATGGCCCATATTATGCAAACAAAAGAATTTTCAAATAATATGGTTACTTATCTCTTCATCCATGCTTGGAATACTCTCTTCCTCTTCCTTGGCTCCATTATCCATGTATTCTCCCATTCCCCTCTTTTATTTCTTTCATAGGCTTATAATAAATAGAATTAATAAAATGGAATAGCTTTTATAAATCATAAAAGAATTTTATCTTTTTCTAAATCATAAAAGAATTCCAGCTTTTCTAAATCATAAAAGCATACCATATTTTCTAAATCATTAAATCATTGTATAAAGCATCCATAAATCTGATTTTTCCTAAATCACAAAAGCACTCCATAAATCTCTCATGCTTTTATTTTTAAAGCTAGATTTGCTTTTTCCTTATGAGAAATATATCATGTATCCATAATTTTTCCAAATATATAATTCATTATTTCTAAAACTCATGAAATATATCAACTTGGAAATATAATTTATTTCTATATAAGAATATAAATTCTTATAAATAAAATAATTAAGAAATATTTTTTCTAATATTCTTATAATCAACAATTACAAAAACATTCTTCACATAATATCAATATAATAATAAATGATATTTAATTATTTAACAACCTTAATTTTACGAAAGTTTTTATGGTGGCTTAAGCCAGGGATATTACAATGATGTTTTTTAAGAATGTGAAGTTGTCCTTCTTCTCTCATCAATAATAAATCTCCTTATGAAATATGGTATAATCATCTTCTTGTTATTCAACATTTAAGAGTCTTTGGTTCTCTATTCTATGCATTAATTAGTAAACATCAACACAACAGGTTGGGGCTAAGAGTCACAAATGTAATTTCTTACGATATTATACTACTTCCAAAGCTTATAGGTTGTATGATGTGGAGAAAAAGATATTTATTATTTCCAAAAATGTTTTTTTTTCTTGAATGTGATAAATATAATTCCACTGTTGATAGATAATTGACTCATTTGGAGAAATTTTCATAAACAACTTCTCATTGAATCTGATAATGATGTTCCACATACTGAAGGGAAGGTTTCCGTTCTGGATCAATTTGTGGTTCTTCCATATTTGAATCATAAGAATGATATTGTTGAAAAAAATTTGCATGATAGTAATGTTCTGTAGGATCATAAGTTTCTCCTGAATAGCATGTTCTTGAGCCTATTTTTCAAGATGAGAAACCACCACAATCACTTCATTAACCTTTACAAAATTCCACACGAGTTCAAAGATTTCCAAGCAAGTATGATGAATTTGAAACAAGAGTTTCTTCTAAAGGTGGTGTTACTTCGAATTCATGTCACGGTTCTCATGATAGTGGATTCAATCATTCTACAATTAGTGAACCCAGTTGTTTTTAAGAAGCTACTAACTATAATGAATGGAAGGATTTAAAAAGCCCTCATCAACTTACACACCTTTTCCTCTTTACCTTTAACAACAAAACCTTTAGCATGAAACATATAAACATCCTCCTTCAAATCGCCATTCAAAAACAGTGTTTTTACATCCATATGGCCTAGATTATAACTATTTTGAGCTAAAAGAGAAAAGAAAAATCTAATTGTACCCCATTTTATTGTAGGAGAAAATGTCTCTTTGTAGTCGACACCTTGCTTCTGAGCGTAGCCTTTTGCTACAATCCTCGCCTTGTATTTGTTAAGTGAAAAATTTGTCTTTTACTTGATCTTATACACTCATTTTCAACCAATGGGTTGGATGCCAACATCAGGATCCACTAACCTCCAAGTTCCATTCTTAATAAGTGCATCATATTCATTTTTCATCGGTATATCATTCAACTCTAGTCATAATGAATGCATGATCAGATGCTCTACGTATATCAATGATTTCATCGAAGATATGTACGGAATGCACTTGCTATCGAATATGTATATGAAACATTAGATTTATTTGATATTGTGGAATATAAAGGATATCATGTAGAACATAATCTACAAGTTTTGGTATCTTCAAACGAATGGATCGAGTTGTTGAAGGCTTAATTTGAGATTTGTCAGCAAAATGTACTACTCCATCAAATTCGTCATTGAAAGTTTAAAAAAAAATCCCCTAAAAGTCATATGACATGTGGCACTTGAATAAAAAATCAAACAATATTTCCATGAAGAAAATGTAGTACTAAAAGCATCATTAATATTAAAATTGCAATGTTCAACAATGTAATGTGCAAACTCTGATGATTTTCCCTTATCTCGTGGTGGTTGATATTTCTTTTCATTCAACCATTCTCTAATTTCACTAAATTTTTCCCAATTAATTCTATAATTAGTTGTAGTGTGACAAACTTTTCCACATCCAAAACATTTAATTAGTGGATTATCATTAAAATTTATTTATTGTCTATATTTTTTTTGTTTATATCCCTAATTATCCCCCCCTCACCTCCTCTATAATTTCTTCTACCATGACCTCTAGTACTTATCACCTCTAGAAGTTTCACCATGAGATTTTTGATATGTTTTTGCAAAGAAATTTTTTTCTACATTAGCATTTTATGGAGGCTCTTTCTTCCCAAAGGCCATTACTCTCTCAGTAATTTTTTTCATTAGTTTATAAAATTTAATATATTTTAGTTGTCCACTAGATTGAAGAGATTCCAATTAGCTTGTATAGAAACGACCGAGAACTTTAATAAAAGTAGCAAGTTGAAAATGTACTTCAACAATAGTGGCTTTTATGGCATGAAAAGTAGCTTTTATTTTAGAGGCCATCTTGGAAGGATCATTGTCTTTCATCTCCAAATTAAACAATATTAACGAGAACTAAATGATATCAAGTTATGAATGTGAATCATAAAGTTCCTTCAACTTTTGTAATGCGTCAAATGAAATATGACAAGAAACAACATAACTTCTTACCTCCTCTATCATTGATACAGTTATAAATGCATATAATTTGTTATCTTTTGTCTCCCAAATTACACATTGATTTTCACCATGAAGTGGATCAAGTGTAATTTCTTTTTCATCTTTGTCTTTCTTTCCCTCACAGTATCCTTCCCACAAATAGTTAAAAATAGGTGCACTTTTTTAGCTTCCTATTCCATTCTTGATCATTCCCCTTTCTACTGCTAAGCACAAATCCAACTACTGATATCAGTGAGGTCATGATTACTTGAAACTAAAAAATTTTTTTTTCAAGTATGAATTATGTGAAATATTCTTTAAAAAAGAAAAACATAAATATTTTTCTCCTTCTAATTTAAACAAATATTTGGCTTAACGGTTTGTTGGTGAGCTCCAAAAATAACCCACTAGAGAATTAGTTTCAAGCCTCACTATTTCCCTTCTTATTTAGCCTCACTGTCAATGTTTAAATTCATTGTTTAACTTTGTTTCCAACACTCCTGTGGTATTTATCTCATGCCCTTGTAAACTCAGTAGGCATGGAGTTTATAGTAGGCATGGAGTTTATATCACACTCTCTCATTGCCTTTGCAAACACAGTAGGCATGGAGTTTATATCTCATGCATTTTCAAACTTACTAGGCATGGAGTTTATATTTCATGCCTTTGCAAACTCATTAGGCATGGAGTTTAAAAAAAACTCAACACGGGGTCTTTATCTCATGCCTTTGCAAACTCAGTAGGCATGGAGTTTATATTTCATGCATTTTCAAACTCAGTAAGCATGGATTTTATATCTCCTATCTTTGCAAACTCACTAGGCATTAAGTGTTTATATTTCATGCATTTACAAACTCATTAGGCATGGAGTTTATAAAAAACTCAACGAGGGTTCTCATACCATTGTACAAGCCCGAATAAACTCCACAATGAAAAAGCTATTACATTAATGATAAAAATCACCTATGGTTCAGTAACATTTAATAATAAAAACTAAATAAATTGACTAACTTATATATATATATATATATATATATAATATATATATATATATATATATATATACATGGACTTTTTTTCTTTTTTTCTATATATATATTTAATGTAATGTCTTTCTATACATTGAAAATATTTAAAAAAATTCGTTAGTCAATAACTAACATTAATTTTATACATAATACATTTACTTAAAATATCATAATATTAAATGCAAAATCGATATAATTTTTTTTGAATATTAATGTTCATGCTTATTCTATTCTTTTTAGGAAATGAAAAATTACAATGCAATCATAATTTCTTAATTAATTGTAACACCCCCAATTTCTGTGTTGAATTTGAAAAAGTTAGACATTTGAACTTTAATCCTAAGGGGAGTGGACCCCAAAGGATAAGTATGGTGTGAATGTACTTGAATATTTAATTTGAGAAAATAAATAAAATAATTGTGCATTTTTACCAAGATGAAAATTAGGGATCACTTGCCAAATCCATGAGGATGGATAAGGCAACAAATCCCCACAATATTTCAAAAATCCTTGAAAGAAATTAATTTAGATTTGAGGAGGAATCTAAATTTCCCCCAACGAAGAGGAGTATCCCCAATGATGAGGAAAGTAGTTGGGAAGAGGTAAGAAAAGATGGAAAAAGCTGAGGAAAAGCATGAAACAGCTTTAAAGAGTCCCAAAATGGGAAGCCTAGGCTAAATAGGAAAGAAATCATCCTGCTATTCTGGACGCAGAATTAGAAACATGCTTTGGGGAAATATGAGCTTAAATAAGCTGCTCCTAAGCAAATCAGAGGTTGATCTGTGATGGAGGTGATCTCAGCTCGGGGGTGAGTTCTGGGAGACAAAGAGGACTCTAAGGTTGGGAGGTTGGTCATTTGCAATAGTGGTATGTCTCTGAAATTCTTCTTAAATTGATTTAATGTGGTATGAATTGGCTACATATAAAATAAATTTGAATGGTATGATTGATGGTAGTACTACATTTAACAGAATCCATCTTAAGGTCTTCACCTTCCAATTTTGTATAGTTGTAGACCCAAAAATCTGTAGAGTAGAAACCCACAGAAACTTTAAACCAAGATCGGTTTAAATTTGAAGGAACTTAATCTCCACAGATGATTAAATACTAATTTGTTTCTAATAATTTTATATATATAGGTGAAATTGTATAATCATGGTTATGCTAGAAAAATCCTATATCATAACTGAAATTTATGTGGTACAAAAAAAAAAATATGTGCAAGGACCTTGGAATATGTATTTTGAGTTCTTATTAAAACCAAGAAGTAAATCTATACTATAGAAGTGTTATAGCAATTTATAAAAATTATAGTGGCCATTGCAATTGTAAATTACCGCCAACATTGAACTAAATATCATTAAAAGGACTCCATATACATTTTAATCCCATTAACAAACTAATCATAAAATACATGAATATGAAATCAAAGAAATAAATGTACCGAGAACTAATAGCACGTTATAACCCTGAATATAAATCATGATTGGACGCAAAAAATTATATGTATATATATATATTAACCACGATTATAATCTATGAGTTGGACGCAAGAAATATATATATACGAAACTCAAAATAGTTTGGTTGAATGAATGGTCAAACCATATGATAGTAGGTGGGTTATTTGATTCACTGTACACGGAAGTTAATTATTATTCGACCGCACCTACGTAAATATTCCACGGCATTTTAGGTTTCTGTCAACCATGATACATAGTGAACATAAACAACAATATAATTGTGAAACACCGCGTAGCTAACAGGGGCAGTATTAAACCTACGAAACAACGAGTGGGCAACCAATGTCGAGAACCAAATCTTGGCGCAGGGGGTCGAGGCTTATATGCTGCGGGTAGAAGATTTTTATATGGTATAAGGTATCATCATCAATTATCAAGGTGATGCAGCTATACCTAGTTCCGTGAATAATATTACGAGCAGTAAAAATAAACAAAATCATAAAATCAGTTCTATCACAGAGCGTTTGATCTCAGACGATATTAGATTTCTGGAAACACAGACAAACATACTGAATGCTTAAATTTCTACAATCGGATGGAAAAACTAGTGAGTGACCCGAGAGCATGGTTCTCTTTAGACCTTGATAACGCATCAATGTAAACATAAAAAAAAAAGTTAAAGTAAGTAGTCAATACGGCGAAAAAAAAAATATTAGTAAGTCTGCCGTAGCGAGGCTACCAAACTTGAGCACAAATAAAACCTGAGATCTGGCGTTTGAACATAGAAAAACATGCTAACAACAGGGGTCGATGTGTAGGCAGGAGGAAAGCTCATTTAATGGGTTTTATCCATTGCGACGCATACTGAGCGCGGCAGTAAGAGCCCTGCAAAAATGAAACCCTTACGAGTAAAACCACTCATCTTCACGTCACATAGCCTACCAGTACCTATGATAAGAAAAACAATGAGATGGTTGAAACCTGAAGAGAGTGGCCGGGGAAACCTCTTCGTCTGCACCCTCTGCACAAACAACCTGTAAACGATTTAGAGGCAGCATTTCCTGCAATATCAGAAGAACTTGCAGATTTAAAGCAATGATAGAGGTAGGGTTAGGAGAAACGAGAAACCTGGTTGTGGAGTTCCTTTCACGGGTAGGAGATTTACACCTTCACGTGGTTTTATCATCTCTGCACAAAAACACAGGGGAAGAATCATGCCTTAGGTAAAGGAGTTGGGAACAATGACAAACACAATGACAAGCATAATATCTAAACATAACCCGAGCCAGTTATATAGATAATCATAGGCGGAGGGCGAGAGGAATGGCATCGAGTTGTTGCCACGAAGATAAATTGGATGGGTAGGGTAAAACCCTAATCCCACTGCCCCAGAAAGTCAGAAAATCCCAAAGTCGATATGGGAAAACCCAGCTTCGTCGATCTACTAGTACAATGCGATGTAACTGGGGTTGCAGAAGAGGTACGAGGATGCAGCATGGCGTCCTAGTTCTGTAGTCTGCTCAGCTACAAGGATCGCCTTTTTTGTGCCATCCAGCTGTGTGCTATGCCTCGGATGCATATCGGTGGTAGGATAACCCTAGAATTCAAAATTTCCTCGTACAGAAATTGGTGCACCCAGTACTGAGCCAGAAGAGAGTCACGAAGGGAAATGTGACACGTAACCGACTTACTGGGCACGGGTCCATAAACGCCGGCATCGAGTGCTTAAATATCCCGAGCGAGAAGCCGGCCCTGCATCCAAAACCATCAAACATCACAGTGAAGACACGTTAAATCAGACCATACGATCACAAACCTATACTGTTGTGCCTATCAATAGCCAGCACAGGGGGCGTATTATGCGCATAAGAAAAATCAGATTTTATACGAGCTGGTTCAAACCAAAACAATGCTAAATCGACACAAGCGGTAATGAACACCAGACGCACAACTGGTGACCGCAGTGCAGGCAGAACCATTCATACAGGTATAAACCGAGAATAACATACCCTATGGCGACGAAATTGAAGAATGGTGGAAAATGTGAAACCACGCCACCGAATTTGATGATTAGGGTAAATGGGTAGGTCTCGACGTCACATAATTGACAATCAGACCACTGTGATAACCATTAACAATGCGTGTCGACGTGGCATAATAAATCGCCAAGTCACGGTTGTATATATCAATGAACCGGTCACCTTAAGCTCCATGACGACATAGACTCGTTGACGTACTAAGCCATGAGTACGTACCCATTGTATTATCTGCAAAAATGATATTTTGACGTGTTATTGAGATATGGGTATATGATGTATAGTACAGAATTGGGGGCGGGTTCAATTATATTATCAAATGCGATATACATGTGATTATAGCCATACGAATTTCATGCTAATATAAAAAGGGAGTGTTATAAATATATATCTATATATATATATATATATATATATATATATAGGTGATATATATAGATGTGTGCCTTCAATTCATAATATTAAAGGGTAAAGATATATATGTGTTATATATATATGTATGGGTTATATGATGTTATCAAAGGGTGTGTTCTATATATATATATATGTATTATATATATATTATAAATATATGTGGTATATATATAGGTGGATTCAAAACCATTGTCAAAGGATGTATTATATATAGGTGTTACCTATATATGCATTTTGTATGTATGTCCTTAAAGCCCATGCTTATATTAGGTCTAGGAAGAATAACTCACGCTAATACCAAGGAGTATGGAAGTTATATACAGGGTTGTAATGTATACCTGGGAAGTATTCAAGGCTTATTGGAAGGGATAGGGGGAAAGAAATCCTGAAGTTGGTAAGAGATACTAGATGAGTATAGGAAATTTTAACAAGAGGGAAATTAAAATTTAACTCCTTACTCAAACAACCAGGTAAATGAAATCCTAGTATATAGGGAAAAAAAAATAAAATAAAATAAAATTCTTAAACTGGAGGTGTTACAAATGGTATCGGAGCCCAAGTTACAAAACTGGGCTGTTGTTACTGTGCTCACTGAATTCTGAATGCTAGTCTTCTAAATGAATGTGTAGAAATTGTTGTTAGTTTTTCAATTTCACTGACCAAAATTTTGAGTGTGTACAGTGGTGATACAATGGCTGAAGAGGGAGGAATTTATGTGGATCTACGTGAGGAGTTTTCTACTCCAGATCCCAATGCCCCGGTAATGGCTATGTTGCATAGAATGCTGTGGAGTACTGAAAAGGTATGTTTTTTATGATTATTTCAGTGGCTTTTTAGTAGAATTTGTAAACCTTTTTGTCTCATGAATTTGGAAAGTAATAAGGAATTATAATAAAACATGTGGAAATTGATATGCAAGACTTAACCA
This sequence comes from Pinus albicaulis, assembly GCA_034641835.2. Lineage (NCBI taxonomy): Eukaryota > Viridiplantae > Streptophyta > Pinopsida > Pinales > Pinaceae > Pinus > Pinus albicaulis. The sequence continues at coordinate 1,658,855,434 of CM076578.1, read as the reverse complement.
CTAATAATGGTTATTTTCTGAACAGGAAAAGGAAAAAACGAGGAATTTCCGCTCCAAAGGAAGAGACAAAGTCGAGATAACTGCTGTCCCTCTGAAGGTGAACCGAATGCAAACAAGGCTAAATAGATTACAGCAAATCGGCTCGGAGAAGAAGGAGAAGACACCAGCTCGGCGCCAAAGAAAGGAAAGGATGAAGAATTAACAGTTTGGCGAATCCCTCAGGATCTTCGATCCTGAGGGATCGCTGCTTTATTTATCATGTTACTTGGACATCTCCGCCGTCGCCTTTATATAAAGGGACAACACTGTTAGCTTGATATATAGGATACGCTTTTATGTAATTTTCTGTAAAACATCAGCTTTGATTATTAAGTCTCATTGAAGAACTGGTTCAATGTATTTTTGACCGATGCATTAATAAAAGCTTGGTGAATATTTCATCTCTGCGTCTGGATTAATCTAAAGCGGTGTATCCTTGGAGGCTAAGGGCCCGGCCCCGGAGGACACTTGCTTTTGTACCATTATGACTTGACTTCTGTGTGGTTTGTTTATCAGTGTTATTTGGTAATTTGATATGCTTTATAAAGTTCATATTACATGCTCTGTTAAAGATTGAATCATTGAGGTTTTTACAGACAGAATCGTGTGTTGACTCCGCATCAAGTTATTAATCTTTTCAAGAGTTAATTGCATGTTCTTACTGTTCTATTACAGAGCTGTTATATTGACATTCATTTCATACATTCGTTTGAGGTAGTGTTCTTCCTAATCGTTGGGTTCATAAATGATAGTGTTCTGTTGGAAGCACAGTTGTATTCCTGTTGATTCAGATTGTTATTCCAGTGTGTTGTGCGCATTTCTGATTTATCAGTACTGTTCCATAATTCATTAATAGTTATTGCTGTTCCATTAGTGTGATTTGTGTGAATTGCCTTTAGAGTGAAAGAATGTTATTTGATTGCAAAGAGTGCATTTGAGTTAATAGATTAAGTTTGGTTACAACCCGCGGGACTTAGTTATTTCAATTGCTGTTCCATTTTAGAGTTGCCGTTCCATTCCAGAATTGTTGTTCAATCCTTTATTTGCTGTTCCATTTACTTGCATTTGTTGTTTTGGCGTGAGAGAAGATCTAAGGCTGTAGTGAGCATTGGCAGTCATTGTCTAGCTCCCAGGCTCGTGGTCTATGCTCTAATTTCCTTTCCATCAGTTTCCGAAGGGATGGGTTATCACTGCCGAACCCTTGACTGATAATCTGCTGAGTTTTCTGAATGTGTGATTTATTCTTTTGAAGTAATTTAGTTACAAGAAAGCATCCGTTTACTCTTGTATTTCTTAAGCACTGTACTACTAGCATTACTTTGACAAATGATAGCCTCGGATTGAGTCACTCTTTGTAATAACAAAACGCTCCCGGATTGACATATTAATGTGAGGTAATTAGAGGTGAAAGAGACCCTTTTTATAGCTCTACATTTTGGCGCCGTTGCCGGGGAAAGAGTGCAGCCATTTTTCTTTTTCAGAGTAGTGTATGAGCCTGCTAGGGAGGAGTTGGATCCTAAAAACGGAAGGTAAGAACCTACGTGCGGAGCATGTAAAAGACCTGTTCCACTATCCGCTTTCCTAACAGATTTGTTTTTGCTTGTTTGAATAGAAGTTGGTAGTTCATTTTTGAGTGCATGACTAAGCAGAAAAGACCAGAAAAGAATATCAAACCCCCATCCAAGCCTGAAAAAGCTAAGGGGCCGGTGACCCTTGGCCGAACGACCTTCATAGACGAAATCTATAAGAAAACAGAATCTCAGCCATCAGTAGGCTTCAAGAAAAACATTTCTAAACCGCCTACTAGTTCCCTTCAGGCCACGGGATCACCATCTGTAGCCTGTGCTGAGGTGCATAGTCAAACTGAGGAGCAGGACTTTCAAGAAATTGAAAATTCCACTCCAGAATTATTGCAGGAAGGGAACTCTAGCAACTTTTGTGAAGGAGAAGGAGAAACAGGGGAAACCAAGGAACCAAAATCCCCTATTGAAACAAATCAACCATTAGATAGCCCAGATAAGGGGAGTGCTGCAAAAATCATTGTCGAAGGAACCCAATCTTCAGGAATCCTTATTATTCCAGATAAAGGAAGCACTATTAAAAATATCCCTGTCAAAACAGTCCCCACTCAACCTAGGAATACCCTCCTAGATATCCCAGAAGGTTATTGGCATATATTCGATCCCATGGCTCAAAACCAACCAAATGCTCAAAACCAGCCAAATACCCAAACCTCTACATTACAATATCCTATAGTGGATTTTGCAGCAAATGCACCCATGAAAGCTATCCCTCTTCAGCATATCCCTACATTTCACGGACTCACATCAGAAGATCCGGATGCTTTCTTATTCGAATTCAATGTGTTATGTAGGGGGTACGATTACACCACCGATCCCCAAAAATTGAAATTATTCCCCTCTACATTAAAAGGGGCTGCTTTAAGATGGTTTATGGGGCTAGGTGGCGGGGTTATCAACAATTGGGATCAAATGAATGAATCCTTCTTAAAAAAATATCAGGATTATTGTAGGTCTAGAGAATTAAAAGACGAAATATTTCAAATGACAGCTAGACCGAATGAAACATTAGAGTAGTATGTGGAACGTTTTCAGTACAATCTACAAAGATCTCCTTATGCATCACTACCTTTACCTGATAATGTGTTAAAAACTGCATTAATAAGGGGTATGAAGGAACAATGGATTGAAACATTAAACATTATGGGAAAAGGGGATATTTATCAAGAGAGTTTTGCTGACATTATTGATTTGTGTATCAAGAGTTCGAGAGGCAGCACAAGAATAAAACCGACAGAATACGATCGGTTTGCAAGAGATAACAAAGTATCAGCAGAAGGAGTAACACGTGCATAAATTGGAAATTTATTAGAAAATTTTAAAACTGATATTATGGGGACACTAACTACACAACTTGATATTGTGCAGGCTAAACAGAAGCAGCTGGAGGCAGAACAGAATATGGCAATCTTCTGCCCCCGATGCAGAAAAAAACATAGCCACAAGGAGTGTCCTCTGGATAAAGTCCAAACATGCGCCATCTGTACAAAAGATCACCTTACGGAGAGCTGCCCCTCACTTCCCGGATTGAAAGCGGTATATAAGGAAGCAGAAGAAGAACCAGAATCGGTGAATTCGATCAACCAGCGCCGCCCGTGGCAGCCGAGACAACCTGGTATGTTTCCAGACCCAACCTCTTTCTTTCAAAACCCACAATATAATGCTCAACAATATGGTATGTGGCAAAATCAATCTCAACCCCCATTTACAAACTGGTCACCACAATCGTTTCCTTCTTCAAATCCATGGCCGAATCAAACAAGCCAAACTGGTTGGCCGAATTTCCCTTACACTCCACCATATTGGCAAAATGGCCCATATCCTTCACAATGGACTCCCTCTACTTCACAAAGTTCACCCTGGCAGACAAGCTGGCAAAGACCGATGTACCACCTAGCTGGAACTATTCCGCTCCCTCAACCTACTCTGCCAGCCTTACAACAAAATCCCCAGTCTAACCTGAGACCGCAACTCCCAGCCCAACCCGATCCCAATCCAAACAACAGACAGGTCCAATCTATTCAAATCATAGAATCACCAGAAATAGGACCCGACCTGAGGGAGTGTAATTACCTTCAGTTAAGATCTGGACGTATAATTGAAACTGAGGGAGACAAAACAGTTCATATTGAAGATCAGTTACCAAGAGAACATCAGTTACAACACGAGGATGTAAATAAGCAACAAACTCATAATCAAACAACCACATCCTCTCCTCCATTCCCGGAACGATTAGCCATACCTCGACCCATACAATATCCTGACTTTGACATTCTGGGAGAATTACAAAATTTGTACATAAAAATTCCATTCCTCCAAGCCATTCAAGACATTCCCATATACGCAAAAACTATCAAAGAATTGTGCATAAAGAAACCAAGGAGGAATATAACAAATAATCCAAGAGTCCAAGTAGTCGGTACTTTATCTGACCTATTGTCTGGAAGAGAAACACCCCTTAAATATGAAGACCCTGGGAATCCAATTATAACTGTTCAAATTTATGGTCAGACCCTGTCTAATGCCTTAGTTGATCTAGGGGCTGCAATTAATATTTTAACAACCACAACTTGCCAAAAGCGCGGAATTACATCTGTAGAACCCACCTCTACTCTGTTAGAATTGGCTGACCAATCTGTGGTTAGACCAGAGGGTACTCTACATGATGTCATGATCTCTGTAGAATCCTGGGAGTATCCAACCGATTTCCTGATAATTAATCCAAAAACCTGACTTGATGGACACCCGCTAATTTTAGGTAGACCTTGGCTCGCTACTGCCGATGACTACATTGGCTGTCGGCAGGGAAATATGACCATAACCAGAGGACCGAATAGCAAGAATTTAGTTCTATATCCTCCAGCACAGCCAAGTGTCACAATAATCAAAACTAATAAGCACCCTGTATCATACCTTACTGATAACATCAGATCTCCATTAACTATACAAGAGGCACTTGATTTCAAAGACCAAACAGAAGATGATGCCATTAATAATTTCATTACTCAAACTGAACCTAGCACACAGTGTCACATGATAGAAGCAGCATTTGATAATGACTTGGAGGAAGATCCTCTGAAAGATACGCATGACCAAACGATACCTGTTACTTCTGTTGCAAATAGTAAAACTGTGGAAATTGCACCCGGGAAAACTTTAAAAATCAATGCTAATCTCACACCTGAACAAGAAACAAATCTCATCCATCTATTAACAAAGTACCAAGAAGCATTTGCATGGGACTACCCTGATATGAAAGGAATCGATCCTCAATTATGTACACACCACATTTATATAGAAAAAGATGCCAGCCTGCGCATCAGCCGCAAAGGAGACTTAATCCTCATCTAAAGGATGTCGTAAAAATTGAACTTCAGAAACTTTTAGATGTTAATTTTATCTACCCTATTTCTGATAGTAAATGGGTCTCTCCGCTTGTGGTGGTACCAAAAAAGAACGGAAAATGGAGAATTTGTGTGGATTATAGGGAACTAAATAAGGCAACACAGAAAGATCACTTTCCTCTCCCATTCATAGACCAAGTATTAGATACTTTAGCAGGGAAGAAGTTATTTTCTTTCCTGGATGGCTTCAGTGGATACAATCAGATTCAGATTGCCCCTGAAGACCAGGATAAAACTACTTTTACTTGTCCCTGGGGAACATTTGCCTATCGAGTTCTACCTTTTGGCCTATGTAATGCTCCTGCCACATTCCAAAGGGCTATCCTTAGCATTTTTGCAGATTTAATAAATGATGGACTTGAAGTTTACATGGATGACTTTACACCATATGGAGATGATTTTGATCAAGCACTAGACACCCTAGAAAAGTCCTACAACGCTGCATTACTACCAGGCTTTGCTTAAGCCACGAAAAATGTTTCATGATGATGACTGAAGGACTTATCCTAGGACATTATGTTTCAGTAGCCGGCATTCAGGTAGACCCGGCCAAAATCCAAATACTTTTGCTCATTCCCACTCCTACTACTCAAACAGAGGTACGCAGCTTTCTTGGATTTTCTGGTTACTATAGACGATTTATAGAGCATTATTCGCACATTGCTGCTCCTTTATATGCACTAACTGGTAATGTTGATTTTCTTTGGACAGACAAATGTGACCGTGCTTTCGAGGATCTAAAGAAGTTTGTATCCACAGCCCCAGTCCTCCGAGGACCAAACTAGGACCTACCGTTCCAGATATCATCTGATGCCTCAGATACAGCTATTGGCGCAGTCCTTGGACAGGAAGAAGATAAAAAACCATATGCCATCTATTACATCAGCAAGAATTTATCCCCTGCTGAATTAAATTACACTGTTACTGAAAAAGAATTCCTAGCTGTAATACATGCTGTCAATAAATTTAGACATTATATTACAGGCTATCCTGTTATCTTATATACAGACCATTCTGCTATAAAATATTTAGCAAACAAGCCTGTCACAAATGCCAGAGTAACTTGATGGTTAATCTTATTGCAGGAATTCGACATCACAATCAAGGACCGGCCTGGCAAAGAAAACCCTGTAGCCGATTTTCTTTCGAGAATACCAAAATCAAGCGATGCAGCAGCAGTGAAAGATCAATTTCCGGATGAGCACCTGTTTGCTGTTGCCGTTCAAACACCCTGGTATGCAGATGTTGCCAACTACCTCGCAGTAGGTAAACTACCAAAACATTTAACTCCTAATGAGCGCAAGCAGATTATTCAGAAAAGTTCTCGATTTTCGTGGATTGGGGGCTATTTGTTTCACACAGGAGCAGACATGCATATCAGGCGATGTGTTAGAGAGGATGAAATCTTTGACATCCTAAAAGCCTGTCACGATGGACCGTGTGGGGGGCACTTCGCCGAGCGTAGAACGGGACATAAAGTATTGCAGACAGGATATTACTGGCCTACGATCTTCAAAGATGCGAAGAAGTTTGTCCAAGCCTGTGACAGCTGCCAGCGAGCAGGACGACCTGGTCAAGCCGATGAGATGCCTCTGAAACCACAGTTAGTCATCGAACCATTCGAGCGATGGGCTCTTGATTTCGTTGGACCCATCAACCCCTCGTCAAATCAGAAAACATATATCTTGGTGGCAATAGAATATGTCACCAAATGGGTTGAGGCAGAAGCATTGCCAAGAGCCACAGAGGACTCTGTCATACAGTTCCTGTTCCATCTATTTTTTCGTTATGGCCTTCCTAGGGAAATAATTACAGATGGAGGACCACAATTTGTTGGGCATAAATTAGCTGCAACACTCAACAATTATCACATCCAGCATAAAATCACTACTCCATATCACCCACAGGCGAATGGGCAGGTAGAAAGTAGCAATAAGATAATAGAATCAATCCTAACGAAAACCATTGCGTCACATAGGCGTGATTGGGCTACCCGACTACCTGAAGCACTCTGGGCCTATATAACCACATGGAGGAGCACCACCGGTTACTCACCTTATCAATTAGTGTTTGGAAAACAACCCATTTTTCCCATAGAATTCGAAATCCAAACATTACGGACAACACAGGAAGTTGGCCTAGATCTAAGCGAGGCACAAATCAATCGACTACAGCACATCAATGAATTAGACGAAATTAGGCTCTCTGCACTTCAAAATACAGCATTGATTCAACAGCAGCGAGCTAAATGGCATGATGCGCTCATCAAAAACAAAGTCTTTCACGAGGGAGACTGGGCTTTGTTATACGACTCTCGGTTTCAGGACTTCCCTGGAAAACTTCAGACTCGATGGTTGGGACCATACGAAATCCAGAAGGTGCATGACAACAGAACCCTTACTCTAATTACCATTGACGGTTCTGGATATGCATTCAAAGTGAATGGCCACCGAGTCCGTCTCTATCGCAAACCACTCACTCGGGAATCCTTCTGCCAGCAGCTACGCCGAGACACTGATATGGAGATCTTAGGAGAGGAAGAGAAATCTTCCTCACCTGTAATTCATTAAGGGTTCATTTCTTTTTGCAATTTGTATATAAGTTCTTGTTTTTTTGAGTGATTTCTGTACATAAGTTTGCATTTAAATATTTTCTTGTCATTTTTTTGCTATTCCTTTTCTTTCACAAAGTTCGATTTTTGCCCTTCTAAAAATAGCATCTGCGTGTTTTGTATGCTAATTTTGCTTGTTTTGCTGTTCCTTTTTGCCATTCCTTTTCTAAAGGAACAGCATTCGGGATCTCTGTTGTTCCTTTTTCAAAGGAACGACATTATTACGTTTTCTGCTGTTCCTTTTGGTTACCACTGTTCCTTCTTCTTCAAAGAAACAACGTTCTTTTATTACTGATGTTCCTTTTCCAAAGGAATGGCATTTAGAGTGTTTTTATAGTATTTTTATTTTTGCCGTTCCTTTTCCCAAAGGAACGGCATTTGCATTTTTGCTGTTCCTTTTTTTCTATCATCCGTCGTTGTTTCTTTTTCAAAGGAACACCTCTAGTATACTTTTGCTCTCCTTGTGAAACAGCTTATTCCTTTTGCTGATCTAAATTGAGGATGCTTTTTGCCCGTCTTCTTTCTAGTCTTTAAGATACAGCTATGTATTTGTGCAATGAAATATAAAATCACAACATACCGAAATCTGCAAACCATAAATCGCTATATCTATAAGGCTCTGCATTAGTAAGAGGACAAACGGAAGGACATACTTATTTCTTACCTTTTGTTGACATGGTTTTACTAATTTTGCCCTGATTGGTTATCTTTATCATGCTGATCCCCTTAAACTTTTTTTTTGATTATTACTTGGGAATAAGAGAAAAGAGCTTATATCTTCCTATTGAGATGATAAGACTTCTTCCACCATTCCTACTCTTAAGGAGTGTTGAACCACCCTTTGTGTATAAATAAGGAAAAGTATTCTATAAAAAAAGAAAAAATATGTAAACATGATATGTAAGCATGATATGTGAAGTGTCAAATGCAGGATAGGGGGTCTCATCGAGAGCCAGCCTACCATGATCATGAGGATGGAAGTGAAGTGGCATTCCCATTATGGCCACCACACTAGGGATATGGTCCAAAAGGTATATCAAATAAACGAACCTTGGAACAGGAGGTCTCATCACGAGCCGGCCTGCCCACGTTTCGCTCCGTCCTCGTGAATGGCATTATGGTTAACTGGTCACCAAGCCAGCATAATGGTCTACATTTTGACATAGCAACACTCCTAAGTATACACAAAGAATCATGGTTCCGAGGGTGAAAAAACAACTCTGCCAAGGTTATGGACACCTGTTGCCAGTAGAGTACTGTTAATGGTATTGAAGTCACTTTGGTTACACCAATGGGTAAGATACTAATACTCTTTTGTTTCTTATATCCTAGGAACTAATCATATGTTATTTCCCGATTTATACATCGCATGAACACTTATCATTACCAATCATGGCAACGGAAGTGACCATGACCACTTAAGATTTGGCAAGTACGATACATGTCTTATCCACTAGCCTCATATCATAACACAACAGCCTCTTATATAATATGCGATCAATTCTCCGCACAGCCTCTTATATAATACGCGATCAATTCTCCGCCTCGATTTCGGTAATTCGTTGTCCTTTTCAACATAGCATAATTCCATATGCTGTTCCTTTCTGACTTGGTTGCAGACCGGGTGCCGCTCCTTTATTTGCCGGCTGGGACAACCTATCACATTGCGGGGGGGGGGGGGAGGTTAACCTCATCATTCCCTGTATTACGTGTCAACTCACCATTCGGGAAAAATAGTGTACGACGGTTTGGCATGGTTTAACGGCATGGCATTTCTATTTTCACACAAGTTGCTTTCTGTTGCACTGTTGCATACTCTGTGTTTTTTTTCTCGAAACCTTGCGATTATCACCCTCTCTGTGTTTCAAACAGAAAACGTAGTTGCTGTTCCATTTAGAATCCACAGTGAAACCATGGGAGGAAGGGCAATTCGAAGCAAGCCTCAACAGTTGACGATCTCCGCTGCTGCCCGAGAGATCCTGGAAAGAGCAGGATGGTTGAATTATTTCAATCGCCTACAGGAGTCTAATGAAACAGCAGCGATGGAATTTTTGCAGAACCTACAGGATGATCACTCCACAGTAAGGGGGAAGCGGATAGCGGTCACCGATGACATAATTGCAGAAGTTTCAGGACTACCAGCCACCGGACCGGTATGGACATTAAAAAAGGAACGATTACAGAAGGTCATGGAAATTTTCCGGGACGAAGGCCAGAGTTTGACAATTAAGGGGAAGGGAGTTCTGCCAGCAACCCTAGGAGAACCCTGGACGGAGCTAGCAAGAACAGTGCAGAGCTACATCACCTGCGAAGGAAGGAAAGACGTGGTAATACCACGACATCTTAAACTTTTAGCTGTTTTAAAGCAGAAATGCTCTGTAAATTTACCTGCACTCCTGAACTCATTACTGCATGATGCTGCACAAAGTATAAAAAAGGCACAGCATGTAGAGTCAGTCGTTAGTCACCATGGGTTAATACGACTAGTTGTTAGTTATGGTCTCACCCAGCAGCAGAGCAGCTGGGAAGAGCTGATTGCAATGATTGAGGGGGGATTGACAGCGCCATCCCCAAAACGTAGAAATTCTATAAGCACACCAGAACGTCCGGCAAAACGCAGAGAATTAGTACAGCAGAAACATGTTGCTAGTACATCGGAACGACCAGAGATATATCAGGAATCGGCAAAGCGCAAGCATGCCATCGATCCACCTGAGCAACCAGAGGAACCCAGAAAATCAGCTCGGTTAGCTCGGATGAGAGGAAGCATAGATAAGCCCAGAAAATCAGCCCGGTTAGCTCGGATACGAGGAAGGCTGGACAAGCTCCAGGAAAGCGCCAGCCAACCAGTGGTAATTGAGGACGAGAAATCCGAAGAGGGAAATGGGGTAGCAGCCAAGCATTCGGAAATCGAAGCAGAAGCTGAACAGGAGGAAGAAATGGGACAGCAGGAAGATAGCCCATTACAAGACCTACTGGGAGATGATGACTTGGCCGCAGTCCTAGCCAATATGGGTAAGTATGGCCAACCTTCTAGTTCAGAGGACCCTCACGAAAAACCCCAAGAAGAAAACATGTCTGAAAAATCACATACAGTAGAGGCAGAAAAAGGTAATCTGCCTGTTCATGATGAAGAGGAGGTAAATACTGAACGGGAACAATCTGTTCCCAGGGTGCAAGAGGAAATTCTAGAGGGAGTAGGAGCAGAAACAACAGTTGCTCAGGAAGAGACAGAACCAGTCGAGGTTCCTACCCCATAACAGCCAGAGCAGAACAGTGAGGAAGAACCCCAAGAGGAAGATTTAGAAACTAGTCATGATCGAGACCGCAGCAGACAGCCTGCTGTTCCTTCTAATGAAACGCTGGAAATTAAGAAGTTGCGGATGGAACGGCAGAAATTGTTGAATACGATAACCCAGCTCATACAACAAATTAGGATTCTGAAAAAGAACCAGAAGGTAAGAAAGACCGGAGGGAGGAAAAAGAGGGCCAAGAATCGGCCTGCTGTTCAAAACCCTACTGAGAATCCAGCTGCCGTTCCAAATGATGCTGAGGAACAGAAACAGACGGATGTTCGCGTTAAAACAGAAAAGGATGATATAAGGACCAGTGACAAGCAAATTCAGACAGAGGCACCACCCTCGGGGGTAATAAGGGTTCTGAACTCCAAACAGCATAATAAGAAAGTTCAGGTAAAACTCCCGGCCTCCACTGACCTATGGAAAAAAGATCCGAAGATAAAAACCTTGCATAAGATGGTGAAGCAAGCCCAGCAAGAAGCCGAACAACTTAGAGAGAAAACGGTTCCCCGAGAAAAATATGAAGAGTTACAGCAGCAACTAAGGGACGTCAGTCAATCCAAAAGCCAGGCCCTTGAAGGGTGGAAAAAGGAACAAGAGGAAGTTGCACAGGTAACCCGTAGACTAGATATTGTTATCAAACAGATGAATACCTTGTGTTCTTTATACAATGATGTTTTAGCATGTAGGGCCCCTGCTAAAAACTATGCTCTGTTTTTATTAGAACGGTATTTACAATTAAAAATAAAAGTTGTTAAAGCAGGTGCCCCTATACAAATCAACACTGTCAATGACTTTATAGACTGCTGTAAACATTATGGAGTGAAGGTCCAGAGATTGCTGTGTGAACTTTATTTGCATGACCTTGTGCTAGATAAGGAGACTGAGTTGAACCCTGGCCCTTTCGTTGGAGACATCCAATTACAAGCATTCGTTTCATTCGGGGTTAATCAGATTAAGTGGCTTAAAGCCTATGATACTTTCCAGAGTCAGGAAAATGGCCTAGATTTACGGGTTAGGGCTGAGCCTAGGAACCCAGTACAGTTGTGGAAAGCTCATAAAAATCTTATAAGGTCTCCTGGTGTCATTGAAACGGTAGGACCCATGCATGAGGCACTTATTCGACAGAGTTTAGAATATTTTCTTTCCATCAAAGACCTCGCCATTGATGCAGCCAAATTTCGGTACCGAATCTCTAATCCAAATATCCAGCTCAGGGAACCATTTAAGTATGAGAATTTTGAGTTAGCTGCCAACCGTTTGAACCTCTATGGCGAAAGTATTTTGAAAGCAGGGCCATCCTGGTTAGGATATAGATTTCGTACTCCAATTATTTGGCACCCTGCGCCTGGATACCAGGCCCTGTATGAGATGCCTGAGGGACAAACAGGTCAGTTCTTTGATTATCTAATCACTCATCATGGTTGTAGGCCTCCGCATGAGACTCCTTCTCCAGCATATTCTCTCACTGCCTTGCATGTCAACTACAATGTTTTCATGAGGACATGAAACAAGGTAAGCAGGGGGGTGTGTGGAGTACTAAAAAGGTATGCTTTTGATGATTAGTTCAATGGCTTTTTAATAAATTTATGAACCTTTTTGTATCACGAATTTGGAAAATAATAAGGAACTATAACAAAACATGTGAGAATTGACATATAAGACTTAGCCACTGATAATGGTTATTTTCTGTATAGGAAAAGGAGAAAACAAGGAATTTCCGCTCCAAAGGAAAGGATAAAGTCGAGATAACTGTTGTCTCTCTGGACGAGAACCGAATGCAAACAAGGATAAACAGATCAGAGCAAATCGGCCCGGAAAAGGAGGTGAAGACACCAGCTCGGCGCAAAAGAAAAGACAGGATGAAGAGTTAACAGTTTGGCGAATCCCTCAGGATCTTCGATCCTGAGGGATCGCTGCTTTATTTATCTTGTTACTTGGACATCTCCGCCGTCGCCTTTATATAAAGGGACAGCACTGTTAGCTTGAGATATAGGATACGCTTTTATGTAATTTTCTGTAAAACATCAACTTTGATTATTAAGTCTCGTTGAGAACTGGTTCAATGTATTTTTGACCGATGCATTAATAAAAGCTTGGTGATTATTTCATCTCCGCCTCTGGATTAACTTAAAGCGGTGTATCCTTGGAGGCTAAGGGCCCGGCCTCGGAGGACACTTGCTTTTGTACCATTACGACATGACTTCTGTGTGGTTTGTTTATCAGTGTTATTTGATAATTTGATATGCTTTATAAAGTTCATATTACATGCTCTGTTAAAGATTGAATCATTGAGGTTTTTACAGACAGAATCGTGTGTTGACTCCGCATCAAGTTATTAATCCTTTTCAGAGTTAATTGCATGTTCTTACTGTTTTGTTACGGAGCTGTTATATTGAATATTCGTGTCATACATTTGTTGAGGTAGTGTTCTTTATAATCGTTGGATTCAGTAACAATAGTGTTCTATTTGAAAGCACAATCGTATTTCCGTTGATTCAGATTGTTATTCCAATTTGTTGTGCGCGTTTCTGATTTATCAGTATTGTTCCATAATTCATTAATCGTTATTGTTGTTCCATTAGTGTGATTTGTGTGAATTGCCTTTAGAGTGAAAGAATGTTATTTGATTGCAAAGAGTGCATTTGAGTTAATGGATTAAGTTTGGTTACAACCCGCGGGACTTAGTTATTCAATTGCTGTTCCATTTTAGGTTTGTTGTTCCATTCCAGAATTGTTGTTCAATCCTTTACTTGTTGTTCCATTTACTTGGATTTGGTGTGAGAGATGATCTAAGGCTGTAGTGAGTATTGGCAGTCACTGTCTAGCTCCCAGGCTCGTGGTCTATGCTCTGATCTCCTTTCCATCAGTTTCCGAAGGGATGGGTTATCATTGCCGAACCCTTGACTGATAAGTGTTGAGTTTTCTGAGTGTGTGATTTATTCTTTGAAGTAATTTAATTACAGTCAAGCATCCGTTTACTCTTGTATTTCTTAGGCACTGTACTACTAGCATTACTCTGACAAATGATAGCCTCAGATTGAGTCACTCTTTGTAATAACAAAAACGCTCCCGGATTGACATATTAATGTGAGGTAATTAGAGGTGAAAGAGACCCTTTTTATAACTCCACAGGAACTATGCTGTAGCTAATGGCAGCAGCTTAGCCTAATGCCAAATCCTGAAATGAAGCTCAATCATCTTCCTTACTAGCCTCTCGGATGAAGGGTTTCTCCCTCCACTGGAAAAAAAGCTCATAAATGGGGTTTCTCAACCCTCCACTATTACAACCGTGCAACACAACACAACCCTAAAAGAGACTGTGTTGTGGATGATGGTTGAAGCTTGACCAAATGTCAGATAGTGGAAATGATGCTCAAGATACCTCTCTTGAGTAGGAACTTGAATTCCCTTGAGGATGAGGGTGGGATTCCCACTCAGGAACACCCTTGTGATAAACAACACATCAGACTTAGCTAAGCAGCTGAAGCATGCAAATAGTCATACAAGACCCCAAAATCAATAATCCAATTCCTCTCCTCTATGGCTATCATCCTCTTCATTTTATGCTTCGTAAGTTTCCTCACCCTGGGTCTCACTCATTAAAGGAGTTACTCTCATTCATACACTCCTCCTAAATGGCTTTGTTGTCCTCCATTACTCCTCCACTATCTCCATAACAACATTGTTGATCTGGTCAACATTGACCTTGTCCACATGCTTTAGCTAGGGTTCACATCTCAAGGTGCTTTATTCATCTAATACAATGATCCACATTCACATGAGAAGTGATTTTATTCCTACTAAAGAGATTTATGGGTCTCCCTGCCCACTTATTCATCTATCTAATTGACAAAAGAAAAAATTAATATTCCAATTAGCTGCAAGCTAATTTTGGAATATTACACTTGTTCTTAAGCTCCCTACACCGGTCATCAT